>JAOTQP010001546.1:38500915-38533002 GCA_026413545.1 Cichladusa arquata
GGGGAATGGTAGAAATGGTAAGGATAAAAGGGAATAGGTCTGAAGGCCCAACAGCTCTCAACGCTTAAACTGAACAGCACTTTAACTTCACAGCATTTAACTGAATTTATAACTGAAGTTAAACTATTTAGCAAAGGATTCATATAGGATTTACTATACCACGATGGTAACTTACTTACAGCCTAACTTACAAATCTGAAGTAGTTAAGAATCTAGGGGAGCAGCATTTCTCCCAAAATTGCTATAGCATATGTACCCTTGCATAGGTACCTATGAGATCCAGATACACCTCCCTGTCTGATGACAAATTGTACTGTGGAACTGTTGGGGTGGCTGAGGTCAAGAGCTAGCAGGTAAATTTGGGGAGGGCTTCTGGGGCTTTGCCAGGTGTCATGCTGGAGATAAGACTAAAGCCTGTGTCAGACCAGATTTACAGTCCCATGGGTCTCCCACAAGAACATTATTCCTTTGCTGTACAAATATTAGACTGAGCTCTTGCAGTGCAGGTTAGAGGCAAAGCTGCCATGGATGACAGTAAGGCAGGGCAGGGCCAGAACCACCTACTGAACTTTGAGATCTGGTCACAGACAACATGACAGATGTCACCACTCCTCAGTGTTAAGGGTGGTGGAGTAATTTGTTGATGCATTCTCGGAATAGTTCAGATGAATTTTGCAAAGACCTGTTTAAATAAAACATTAGATACACTTTTTCTTAAGGTTTGGAGAGGGGTTATGATTGTTTTTACTCTCAGTCACACATCTAAGAATAATCCCTTACTCAGTCATCCTTGGCAGGAAGGGAAGCAATACACTGGCTTTAGAGGCTAAAGAATTACCTGTTTATTTTGAAATAAATGTTTCTCTGTGCTATTTCTGACAGAACATCAGCTTTCCTGTTCCACCCTTACCATTTACTGTAGGAGGGTCATGCACTTTTGTCCTAGTTAAAGCAAGTCCTGCAACTGTGTAAGTCTGTGACATTTTATTTCATCTTTTTTTTAGGTCAGACCAGTCTTATGTGACTGTTTATGTAAATAAGCAGTTGACCAAAAGCCACTCATCTTCATGTACAGCAGGCATGTGAGGCAATGGGAGTTGTTCAGCTGTTTGTCCAGTATTTCTTGTGAAGTCATTATTGCATTTCAACTGCTGTGCACACTTGAGGCCAAACGTTGCCTTGTTCCTGACTTGCAAAATGAAAGGAAACAGAGGACACTGGGGACAGGGAAATGAGTCTTTGCTCATTCATCTGGCACAGATCCACAGGGCAGGCTTTCTGCTGTATCACGGTATGCACAAGGAAGATGGGAATTGGGTCTGTTCCTGGCCCTGTCACAGGCTCTGGGGATCCATTTCCTGGAGGCCTGGATACTCATGAATTCACCTTTCTCTAGAGGAGGTAGCAAAGGTGCCATTCACTGCATGCTCTATGTGAGCAATACCCTCATGAAATGAAGGCACCCAGATGCCCTTTCTGGCAGCATGTGCTACCAAGAGGCTTGCAGGCTGTGCTGCTGTGTTCACAGCCTCCATCACTGTGCAGCTTCCAAGCCTGCCCGCATCCTCTCCTGAGCAGAACTTGGATTATCTCATACAACTATGGTCAGAGCTTGTACAAAGGCTTATATTTTAAAAGTACATGCTAAAACTGGCAAACTGTCGGGGAAGGAGGAGAAAGCACTTGGTTAGATTAATTTGATGACTTGTAAGTTTTGCTGCCTTTATGATTGGTAATAGAAATGGTCTAAATGTTTCTTCCTTCCTCTTTCTCCTCTACATTTTCCTGCCTGAGGTTTTTTCTCCCTGTGCTCTAGCAACTCACTGCTGAGCCCAGTGTCACTTTCTGGGCACAAAGCAGTCAGTGAGGATTTCTCCAGCATGGCAGTATCTCTCCTCACTCCTGCCCTGCTGCTGTGTCTGCTTGCTGACACCTCAGCCTGTGAGCAGCAGTCACACTCTCCTGTCTGCTAAGAGAGCAATCCTCTCTAAGGTAAGCTGTTCTGTGGGATTGTGTGCAAGCCCAAGGCTGTGCCCAATGGCATTTCACACCACACCAGAGTCAGAAGAGGAACAATCTTCTGTCAAAAAAAAAAGCAAGAGTTCAGAAGTTTTCCCTGCTTCTGCTTGGAATGAAATGAAAAGCTTTCCAGGTATCTTTCCTTCCTGGAATGAGGCAGAAGCCTGCTGACTGGGGCACTCACAGGAGACACATGCACAAACCATCTGTGTAAATGATTCAGTCACAGGCTGGAGCTTGGCTTTCCCACATCTAAGGCGAATGCTCTAAACAGTCAATCTCTTCTACAGTGACTAAATTTTGGGTTGACCTTCTTGGATCCTTGGTGAACACTGGCATGATCAGAGATCTCTTTTTTGGATGTCTCCTATTTAATAAACTATTTTCCTGATCCGTGTTTCGTGCTCTCTCTCAGTTCTGTACCAGTATGATTGCTCAACTGGATAGTTTCTTCCCATTACCAGCATTTATGTGGTTACTTGCAGCACAAGTATTTGTCAGACTCCACCCAAAGCATAAGACATTCAGGTAAAGTTCATGTATTTGAGCTTTCCACCACAAATCTTTCCAGTAGCCTTTCATGCTAGTGCCTGCACAGCATCCAGTTCCTGACTGTGGCTTAGTGCACTGGAGTTTGACCTCATCTGGCACAAAAGGAGCAGGGATTGTGGTCCTGCAATGGCCCATGTGCTGTCATCTACCACACCTTTTGTCATCTTTGCTCTTCAGCTCTCCTGACTAAAAGGCAGCAAGAAGTAGCCTCTTCTTCAAAAGCAGTGTACATAAAGCAGTAAGAAGTGTCAAAGCTTATAAGGTTTAGCTAATCTGGGACCTCTGTTTTCTCTCTCTCTTTTTTTTTTTTAAATACAAAGAACTTTAACAAATCTCTCCTCCAGCTAAATTTCAAGCGCATGCAGTAGATCAATGGCTTTTCTAGAAACAGTTACCCATATCAGTTAGTGTCTGTATTAGCTTTAATTGAATTGTCTGAAATAGCCCTCCCATCATCTAAATTTAGACCTTAAAATACAAGTAAAGAATGCATGGTGGTCTAATGAGTAGCTAGTCAGTCTTTCACAGGATTCTGCCTCTGAAAATTAAATTGCATGTGAGCATTAACACTACATCTCAAAACCTCATTCAGCTGCAGCCCTGGTCAGGATACATTGGTTCTGATTATTTTATATCCCTGGTCTATTTGTCCCTGAGACCTTTTTTATGCTCTAAAATATGACAAGATATTTTATAGTGAAATGATTTTTAGTTTTGGCTTAGGTAATGACACTACATACCCTGAGAGATGAGAGTATTATGTAAAAATGGACATACACATTATTTGGCAAGGAAAAAAGTTGAACATCTTTCTATCTCTTCCTTCACAACTTAAATTCTAATAGATGTCATCCATTTAAATTCCTTTATAACAATACAGAATGAACTACTGAAAAGAGAGGCATATGTTATATATGGTAAGATTTCTTTGTTTCCCCGAAGACTGAAAATATGCCTGGAGTACAACAAAGCAGAGGTCTATATTGGAAGCAACATGACACTTGTCTCTGCAGAAATTCAACAACTAAAACAAAAAGGAAAGGGAATAGACCTACCAGCTGCTTAGATTCAGCAGTTCCACTACTCACATGCTGTTCAGTAAGTTTCCAAAGAAACGTAGGCTTGGATTTCTGTGAAATTTATCTCACTAAGATTATGAGGGAGGTTGGGAAGGAAGGATGAAAATCAGAATCGCCTGCAAAATAACTCCTTCTCCTCTCCCCCACCCCATCCCAGCAACATGAGATATCGGAGCCAGAAGGTCATGCAGATAATTGCAACATTATCTCCTGTGCCTTGAGAATTTGGGTCCTCTCAGTGGGAGGATGATAAATAAAAAGTTGTCAAAATTCCATTCATGGAAAACTCCAACATTGCTAAATCTAGAACCAGGGCAGTAAACTCCAGGAATTCATGGAGAAAATAAATTCTGGAATTTTAATTTTTTTCCAGACTAAGAATACTTCTCCCTGGCTGAATTCTGCATGTTGTTTTTTGGGTTTTTTTCCCCTTTAAAAAAAAATCAACCTGAATGACAACAGCTTGTGCTCAGCTCCTACGAGCCTGGGAACCTTAAACTCTGAAATCCCTGGCCTGAGCAGACTCTGCAAGTTTTAAGCCTCCCTGAAGTGCAGCTGTGAGTCTGAAGCTCTTGAGTGAGACTTTTCTGTGGTGGGGTCTCCATCTAACCAGGTACTCTGGAAGCACGGCTTCCCCATCAGCCTGACTCAGTATGTAGATTATTAATGAAAGCTGGCTCGGACAACTAATTTAAGTCATTACATTTCATGTCATCACTGAAACAGGAATGCTTATTTACAAGAAAAGTCACCTCTATTTTAATATGGATCTAGAAACCACTGCCTACCAATTTGCTGAATATGTCTAAAAAGCCTGCTTTAGAGGATCCTGCCTTCCAAACATCACCATCTAGGGCAACATTTTGATCCGACATTTAAAACTGAATTGGTAAAATGACTGTCAGTGGGGTTAATTTACAGGAAGGTGCTTCAGTAGCACACAAAGATTATAGAGATGTTTCCCATTGCAATTTCATCATTGATGCATTTCAATTGATTTACCATCACAGAAGCATCTGCGCCATAGCCCAAATGCTGTATCGTTTTTCTATTATGGTGATACCTTGCTTGTTGATTTAGGGGGAAAAAAGAAATTAACACAAATACTATTGTATTTACTGGCATTTACAGAAGGACACATTTAAACACGGTGCTCTGGAACACTACAATGTTGGGCAGCATTTGGTGTGTATCTTGAGAGTGAATGGAGAAGGAACTGATATGTGTTTGGTAAAAGCAGGAATTGCTGGTGCCACCGACAATTTGACTTTGCAGTCAGCCCTCTCCCTCTCCCTTCAACAAAAGGCTGTATTTACCCATACCCGCTCCCATCTGGCCTTCAGCAATTAATCTCTGTGCCTCAAACTGCAACACATTGTGTGATAATTTGTTATGTTAATCCCATGTGTCAGCGAGCCATTTAGAGACTGCCCTGCTTATCTTTTGGAATAAGCCTCGTTTTTCCAGCCCTGCATATATAGAAACAACCACTTTCTCTATCCTTCTGATACACAAGGCTAAAATTTGGATGCTTCTGTGCCTATGGTTCTTACCTGTGTTCTTACCTGGTGTCAGAATTTTTGAGAAATATAATTAGGGAGACCTAACTACACATTTCAATCTGCAAGCTCTCTTCTTCTTTTAAATGCAAATTTCTAAGACAGAAGCAATAAGTTATTAAACATATTTACACTATTATAAGCCACTCTGTGAACAATAGAGCTAATGAAGCTCGGTTTTGTCCTGACTGAACCCAGCTGCTGATGCTACTGAATCTTTCAGGAACACCTTTGAGACCATTTCTGCCTTGGATGGTGTTTAAGATCACCCAGCCAACTAAAACGTTGTTGACAGAGCATGTGAATGACAGACAGACAGAAGGGGGTGTAGTGAAGTTAATAACACATTTTTTTCTCATAGTAGAAGGAAGTTGGAGCCCCTCTCACCAGACTGCAGCAAATTCAGTCCTAATGCACCTTGTTTATAAAACCTGGATTCAGCTCCACTTCCCATTCCTTTCCCATTTAATGGGGTTGTAGTCAGTGTGGGGGCAGCTTTTAATATGGTCTATTCTGTTTGTGGGCATCCAAGATATTTAGGACAGATAAAGCAGCAGAGTGTGAAACAGGGCTGTGTTTTCCTGGCACTGATTGGAAGAGTTTGTTGCTGTTTTGGAAGGCTTCCCACAGGCAACACCTCAGCCTTCTGCGGGTAAAAAGAGCACAGTGGTGCTGACCCACCTTGTGAGCACATTTTTAAAGGAGGGGGGAGGGAAGAGGATCCTGAGCATCTACTGAGAACAGTTTGTGCTCGATCTCTCCAACCAGAGCTTCAAGATACAGAGCTGCAGATACAAAGCCTGAGAGGAAAGCAGCTTGAGCTGTCTCTGACTCAGGTGTCCCAAGGCCACTGAGGACTGATGGAGTTCTGGGGCATTTTACCCAAACATCTGGTGCCTCAAAAGCTCTTAAATTTGGCTTCAAGGGCCCACAATTGCCTGGATACTTCTGAGGATCTGGAGCAAAATGCACACAGTGTCTCTCCTAGAGCTAAAACCAGCCCTCCTGAAGCCTGCAGAAAGCCATGGATGTCTTCAGCTGAGTCACATCAGCTTTAGATCACAACTAACAATTGTTTTCTTTTGGTTCTCCATGTAGCTGAATGCCACCCCTCTCCGGTCTGTGATCACATGAAAAAAAAAAAAAGAAAAGAAAAGGAAAAAAAAAAAGCTAAAGTTATTTATTTCCTTTTTGTAAGATTTTCCTCTCTCCGCTTTCAAATTTCAATTTTACTACAATTCATTCTAAAATAAATTGGGTGTGTTTGAATGCTGAAATGGTGGTTCAATTTTTCACCTTTTCTTTTCAACTAGATTAGTTGGGCCACATTATGCCTGTAATGAAACATATTTTCAAGTCTTCCAAACTTGCTCTTTTTCTCCTCTTTTAACACAATGAAATATTTCTCTGGCATAGTATTAACCAAATACAGCTAGGCAATACAACAGCACAATTCATTTATTTCAGGTGGCTATTGGCATCAAGACACAGTTAAGGATTTCTGTGCAAGCGCCTCTGAGTTTTTGTTTTTAAATTAAGGTTTTATCCTTAGGGCTATTGCAGCATTGGTGCTCCTCAGACTGGAAAGAATTGAATGGAAGACTATGAAAACCTGAGAAATTGCAGGAGGAGCCATGGGCTGAATAATGTGTTTCAAATATGCTCTGTAATATCATAAGAGTAGCAGCTTTTTGACTCAGAATGAGGACTGGATTTGCCAAAAGCACTAAGCTTGGGCCCAAAAGCTGAAGTCCAGACACAATTAAAATAACAAGGCTCCAAGCTTTCCTGAAATCAGCCTGCAACTTCAACCCTTGCTGCTTTTAGCTTAATGTCAAGCTTCCTTACCAAGTGTTTACATGTCACTCTGCTAATCAGGCAAACACAGAGGCTGCAAATCAAAGAGCAGCATCCCTGCTATCAGTGTCTAGCACTATAAATCCGGTCTGTCCACTTCAAATTGCTCTAGGTCTGCTTTCCCAGCCTCCTCCTTGTCTGGTCCTCAGGGCTTCTCAATCTCAATGCAAAAGCAATAACAGCCTATTCCTTAAGGCATGTTTCCTTCATTTATCCTCCCAACCAAAGCACTGCTTGCCTGCTTTGTTTTAAAACCAGCAATAACCTAGTGAACAGAAGGGCTCATTAACCCAGGGAGAGGCTGCATGCCCAGCAGGGACACAGAGCAGGCTGGGTGGCTCCCTGGCCAGCCCCATGGAGGCCTCAAGACCAAGAGCCCACTGACCCAAGCAGGGGTCCCTTTGTGCCTGGGGCTCAGCTGGAAACCTTGCTGGTGAGAGGGCTCAGCTGCCTACAACAGCAGATGGGGAAAGGACTTGAGACAGAAGCTTGCTCAGGGCCATAGAGGCATGAGGTGCAAGCAGGTTTTGCGAAACACCATTCTCCCTTGGAACTTTTCAACCTTAAACTAAGGCAGGTGATGGAGCTGAAGAGGAAGGCAAAGGAGACAGACAGCACTCACCTGTGCTTCTCTGAGCATGCCTGAATGCTCTGGTAAGCACAGCTTGAGTCTAGCCCTGGCTAGAGCTCTTCCACCTTCTGGGGTAGCACTAAGGCTGGCACTGGTGCCAGTGCCAGGCTGGGCACTCCTCAGGCTGCTTCAGAGGGAAAGAGGGATGAGGTTCAATCTGCTGCCACCTGGATTTGGAGCACCCACCCATTCCTAGCCAGGTTTTGTACCTCTGCTCTCAATGACTATGGGGCTGTGCACTTTGCTGGGAGAATGATACTGACTTCTGCCAAGGGACAGTCATGCCCAGAGGGCAAATGCAAACCACTATACTCACATCTCTGCCTGACCCACCAGGCAGGGATGGGCAAAAAGATTGCTTAGATAGGTTTAATAGCCATTAATGAAGACCTGTGCTTGTTAATGAGCAGAAAAGAGAGTTTTCCTCCATTTTTAGCAAGAAACAAAAGTCAGCAAGGTATTTCAATGCAAGTTGTAAGAAGACAGGTATATGCCTGGTGTGGGTTTCTTGGTGTCCAGCCTTTGTAAACACTGCTGACAGTGCATCATCTGATATATGAAAAAAGCCAACATCAGATGCTTTTTGGCATTCTGAATGCTATCTAGACTTTTCTGGCTTTCATGCATGAGAAGTTTAAGGTTTGGATCACAACTTCAAGAGCCTGGCAAAGAGCCATAAACATACACACACCAATAGACGGGAATGAAGTCATAGCTTGTAATGATGCTGAGTATTGCAAGATCTTCCAATCAACAGCCAAAAGAGCACACTGGAAGGAAGAGATGGTACAGGAATGAATCTCAGAAGATGGGAATACAAACAAAAGTCAGATTTCTAAGAGCATAATAATGTTTGCCTGCTGAGGACTCAGTCCTGACTGACCTTTCTTGTTTGTTTTTTCATGACTTAATTGCTTTTATAGAGCAGATTTCAGAGAAGTCTGACACTGCTTCCTTGGGAAAGCAGGAAGATTTATACTGAGATTATTGCAGGCAGCAGTTATGATTTCGTTATATAATACTAAGATTGTAATTTTGTGTGCTTACACAGAATGTTTAATGAACACATTAAGCTACATGCATTTTATTTCAGTTTGTATAGCAGCCTAAATGGCAAAACAGTATGATACGCTTGTTTATTTGGCATTAAAGCTCAGATTCAGTGCTTAAGCATCTTGCTGAATTGGGGGACCATGGTGTGATTTAATGGTTCAAATAAGAGCCTTGTTAGTGATAAAAACTCAGGGATCTATAAATTCAGAAGATTTTCTGCCTGGTGAGAAATAATACTGTACCAGCACGGTAACCTTGCAGACCTTTCCAACACAAAAGAAGGTAATTTTATTGAGGCATGTAGATACTATCACATTTTTCATGTTCAGTCAGTTTACATACTGATAATGTGAAGCTTATAGGGTTAATTGTCCAGTTTTTATTGTCACAAACATAAAATGCTTCAGAAAATTTAGATTTCTCCTACTTGAACAATTTTTATTTCCTTTCATATTATTTGAAGATAGATTTCTCCCCATTTAAAACTGACATGCTGCAAGGAGTAGATGTTGAAACTGGGTTATTTAATTCCAAAGCTTACTAAATATCTGAGCTGACGGGGCTTTGCAAATAGTAGGACTGTGTTGCTCTAGTTACTAATAACACAGCTACTATTTGGGATGAGTGAAAAGCAGTTGTTTAAGGACACAGAAGAGAGTCAGCTTTTGACGGCTTGTTTTCATAACTCATTAGTATAAAATGTGATGTGTTGCACTTCATAATGCTGACTTTGTAGCTAAAATAGATCCTTGGATTAGGAAGACCTATTCTAAGAAAATGAATTAATTTAGTATTGTGGGGAAAAGCATATAATAGGCAAAGCAGATTCTTGCTGTGCACTGGCTGTGTGTTTGAACACCAAGGTTACTGCAAATCCCCAGCTAAAGGCTCAACTCTCCCCTTCCCCCTAGCTATGCAGTGGTAAAGGACAGCACTGACTGCAATAAATTAAAATTAAAAAGTCTGGACAAGGGACCCCTCTTCCCTTTCTCATTCAGACTGGCTGCCCTGAAGGATCAGTAGAAAATTCAGCATCTGAGGATTACAGAAATTTAACTGTGCATTGCAAAGAACTATTTGAATGTTACGACCCCAGCACGATCAAAATGATTTAACAGAAATGAAAAATATGAGGTCTAATAAAAGACAAGGTTTCTTTTTTCCCTTGTGTCAGTTGTATTACGAACAATTATGGATGCTTCTCCTCAAGACTCAGTGGAGGTGTCTCTTTTAGCTCCAAGGCCCTCAGTTTTGCAAAGACTTAACTGTCCTTTCAGCTGCTTCAGAAAGGTGTGTTTCCTTATTTAAATAACAATGTTGCTGTTATTTAAATATCTTGCCTGTGTATTTTCCCCTTACCTTTAGGCTGATTTCACCATCACTGAAAATCTTGCTGTGACTACTGCTCAAGAGCCACCTGTAAGATGCAGTTACCCACTTACCAGGGACTTGGTGGTTTGATTTAAAAGCTAGGTACCAGTTATTTAGCCTGTGAGACCCTTCCAGATCTGTAAAACCATACCTGATAGCTCTCCTGAGGCTACTTATTGTTCAGCCTATGCTCACCTCATAGGACATTTCTGTGTGTACAAAGGGCTGCTGTCAGCAGAGTTGCTCCTGCCTTGCTGCGATCTATGATAGGCCCATCCAGACCTACTTTTTTAGTGGCCTGGAACTTGGAGGAATGGTTGTCTCTTGCCCTCAACAACAGTAAGGGTGCTGGGAGAATACTCAAGAATTCCAAATCATTCTTCCCTATTGAACCCTGTTCTGCCTGGGGAGGAAAGAGAAGTGCAACCTGTTCTGCAGGACATTCCTACTCTGCTGTCAGGAGATGCCTGCCAGCTTTTCCCCTCTGGACAAGATCAGGATAGAATGATTTAAATTACATTACTGATATGATAATGACTTTCCTTACTTCCCTGACACCCCCTTTTCCATTTTGTGTGAAGACTCCTGTTCAGCCCTTCTGACTCTACCTGGAAAACTAATTCCCAGAGCAAACTCCTAGCATGGGAGCTTGTCAAATTCAAGGCTGGTGACAACATAATGGATTTCCAGCCTACTTGTCCCCACTCCTTCACTTGCCCCTGGCCCCCAGGCAATTCAGGAAATGGAGGCTGCACATATGCAAATGGTAGACAGTACCCAAGGGCATGCATGTAATTCAATTTAGGAAGATGTCAGGATGGCATCTGTGCCCAGAGATCAGCTTCCCAAGCTGCTCCTGGAGCTTCTCCTGTGATTCCAACTATGACTTACAGCTTCTCAGTGGTTTCAGCTCCCTGAACTCCTATTATATTATGCAGCATATACAGTTCTTAAATTAATGTAATGAAGTTACTGGGTAACTATTTATTTTTATGATTAGCTTTTACAGCTCCTCACAAGCTTTTAATTACTGAATTATCCGCATAGTTCTTTAATTCGTTTGACCTTTCAGATAGTGGAAAAATAAAGGAAAGGTGAAATCTGTGTTATACCACTGTATTCTGGCATTCACAGCTAGAGAAGAGGCCTGGGCAACAATGAGCAGGGACACATGTGCTGTGCTGGGAAAATATGGCAGGACAAGAGCATTGGCTCCCATGAAGAAAACTGAGTATTTTATCTTCTCAGAGGAGAAGGTTTTGACATGCTCACCCAGTGAGCTCACCTGCTCACCCAGTGATGTGTCTCTCTTAGCCCTAGATACACTTTGATCTTATTTTTTCCCCAGAAAGTAGAGGATTGACACTGAAGTTTTTGCTGTCCTTGCCACCACAGGCAGCTCTAGCTGTGCTCCAACTGTGAACACATATCACATAAGCAGGGCTCTGTTCAAACCTGCCATACCAGTCAGAGCTGTGGGGCAAGGGACCACAGAAAAAATAAGCCCCTGAGACATGGAGAGCAGGGAGAGGATGCTGATGTTATACAACAACCATCCCCAGCTGTTTGGGGAACTAATAGTTAGCTTACCCTTGAGGACAACCAATGTGCCAGGTCCAGCAATGTCTGTGCCAAGCAGATGCTTGGGATTCCACAAGGAATATTTGATCCACATCCAGCCAACCCAGAGGGCTCTGCATCCACTTGGAGTATTTGCACTGCAAGGTGCCAGATTAATGATTAGAGAGATTAACATCTACAGGTGCAGCCTGGGTTGTGCCAATGAAATCTCCACTTGGCTCTGCCAGCAGAGCTGAACGTGAGTCCAAAGGGCCAAAAGGGTGAAGCAAATCCAGAGGACCATGTCGAAGGGTCGAGCTGCTGGCTGCTCTGTAGGTTGTTCAGCACTTGGCTCTTCTGCTGGGAATACCACTGAGGCAACACTCAGTGCAGGCTGGATGACTGACCTTGGGATCTGTCCTAAACCAGGCTGGTTATGCCAGTTTTACTTTCATGGACTCTTGATGCAGGTGCCTGAAAAGCCCTGGGGAGGACATCAGCAGCAACAAGAAGAGAGTTTGGATGTTTATGTAGGTCCTTACACTGGATGTGTAGTTAGTCAGACTATTCAGGGAGGTGAGGTTCTTTGCTGGCTGGTTCTGCTTCGATCTCCTTCCCTTTGCCCTGGTGAATCACCAGAAAGTAAGTGCAATTTGTCTGATAATGAGGCCAACAGGCACTGATAGGAGCAGGGGAACTATTAGGATTTTTTAGGAGATTTTCTGAAATTAGTTGTTTAAACAGGCATGGGCAGCATTCACATGGATACGTACACTCCACATCAGCAGACACTGACATGAATTCCTTCCTTCTCATACAAGAACCCCTATTCCTGACAGGCTTTTGAATGTTATTTCTTTCCCATGAAATTCAAACCCAGTAAGTTGCTTTAAATGGGTTTGGGTCTGGTGATGTCAAATCTATTTTAAATAAATTGGTCTGGACCATAAAGTTTCAGTAAAATTCTGTCTTTAAATAGAATCCTTCTGTTTTCCAGATTGTGCTATCAGAATCTAAGCTCATTTCAGTTTTTTCTTACTATACTTATGAATTCTGAACATTTGAAGTAGTTTCTATTCACATAATATTTTTTTATACAGGCATACGAAGTATGAATAATGAATTGAAAGAATTGGAAAGAAAGAGCCTTAAAATTAATAGTAACTCTGGTTTCTCAAATATTGTCCTAAGTCCCCCCCTAAGGAATAGAGAAAATGTTCCAACTCCACATGACGGAAAAGCTTTAATGCAGAGAACTCTCCACAGGACTGTTTTCATTTTGTAGTATATTTTAAACATATGGACAGGGCAGACTGTTAATTATTTCTTCTCCATTTGGCTCAGTTCCACATACAGCTCAGCAAAAGCAGAGCTCTACAGACTATTCAGTGGACAATCAATGGCTCTGCATTTGCTGAGTGCTGAACAAAATCAATGAAAGGGTGTTGTGACTAGCTCTTGAGGCACTTGTTGGCCCTCAAAAAAAACCCCCATCCTTGCTCTTTCTGTCCCCAGCTGCTTCATCTTGCTCCTTCTCTGTTAGTTCAGAGGGGAAACACTTTGAGAAGAGATGGTTTAGTGATCCTACACACGATGTCAGAAAAGATTATTCAGTGGGGTCAGGGGAAAGACTTTGCAGCTAATGGGTTCCACGTCCATGAATGCTGCTGGATGCAACTTGAGTGAAATGTGATGTGACCAGAGGGCATCCCAATGGCACTGCCATTGGCAGGTGTGAGCCAGGACGCTGCAGAAGCATATCTTATACCCATCTGCTGCCTCAATTAAGCTCTTGCATCATGTCTGCAGTCACAGGATGACAATACCAAATAATGATAACTACAGCAATGGCGAAATCAACAAAAAATTATCATCATGTATAGAGAGAGTGACACTATTAACAAACACTAAAGGTGACCTCTGGGGATGCCCTTACCCACAGGCCAGTTCCTTCCACAAAGGAGTAGTTTGTGCTGGTCTTTCTCCTCTCTATGGTCTCTGACAATCACTTAACACCCTCTGCTTCTTATCTCCCATCAGGGCATGGTGTGTGCTGCAGCAAACTGGGGTTATCCTTGTGTCAGAGGACCAAGTAATGTCCTAGTAATGGACCAAGTAATACACCTACTTTTACCACTGGGTCCTAAAATTCAATGACTACTTAATTACTACAGTGTTCTGTTACCAATATTTCTATTTTGTTGCAAGCATTTTTTCACGTAGAATGAGGTCTCTGCATGATACAGTTTGTAGTTTGAACATGTAGCTATAATCTGGAGAAAAGGAATGAACAGAACAAAGTGTTGGAGTAATGGTATTAAGATGACATAAAGGAACGCTCGAGGGCTCCTGTGCTTTGTGGCTGGTAAGAGAACACATCAAGAAGGAAGGAAGAGCCACAGATTATGGAGCTATTACTCATTATTAAATATATATTTTGCACTATTACAACCACCCTGAGATCTAAGCATACCTTGCAACCAGTAACAAATTAAGCTGTATGCTGGCCCTTTGATAGTAATCACAGAACATGGAGGATTATGTACCCCTGGCCAGAAGAGACCTTGGTTTGCTTTCAAAGAACTGTGGGGAAGGTTAGCATCAAGTTTAACATAATTGTCCAAATTAGATGCATTAGTGGGATGGTGATAAGCATGACTCACAGTGCTCAGATCTGCCTCACAGATACCAACCATCCCTTCTCTCTCCTGTGCTTCAAGTCAGAAAGAAGTATAAGATTCAAATATTTCAAGGTAGCTGAGTCTCCAAAAAAATATTCTCTGTGGCTTTCCTTACCAAGAAACTAAATGTGACTTCAAATAAAGTGGATGAAATCCCTTCCCCTGTCCTCCTTTCATCTGCTCTAGTAATTTTTTCCAGACTGAGCCCTTGAAGATATGCCTGTACTCACTGCTGCTGCTGCCTGGCATGTACCCTGGCATAATAACAGCAGTTTTCCAAGAATCTCCTCATGCCCGGGAAGGTTGGACCATGTTTGATAGCTATGGACACCCCATACCCCTCCTGCCACCTCTCCAGACTACATTGGCCATGATGAGCTGGCACCATGATCCACAGGGACCAAAGGGAGGAGCACCAGGATGATCTCAATCCTGCAGAGAAGGGCAGAGCAACTTCTCTGGAGCAATGCCAGTCCCAGCCCTGGGGCCCTCTCCCAGTGGAGCTTACTGGCTGCTGATAAAATGGAAAGGGAAAGACACTAAAAAAGTCATTTGATGTGCAAAGGCCCCAGTCTTGCATCAGGGAGTCTCCTGCACCCCTCCTCAGCAGCAGCCTGCTCGCCAAAGTGGGGCTACTGACATGTATCACCTCATGTATACCTGCAAATGCCCAATATTTCTATGCCTAAGTGACTGGAAAATGGCAGCTATGAGAAAGGTTCACATGCTTGTTCTGCTTGGCCTTTGAGTCAGACATTAGTCCTGAATTCATGAGAGATGGATCCTGCTCAGTGATGTGCCAGGCTGCTCCCTCCAGCACCAAGCAGAAAGAACAGGCTGGCTTCAGGTGCACTGCATCACCTACCTTCCCTATAGAATAAAAATCCCTCACTTTGTTGAGGGACCTTGGAGAGCACACAAGGTATTTCCTGATAGGGACTGCAGTAATGCTAATGTGATTTACTGAACATGTCGATCTTTCCTCCTGTGCCCTTTCTTGCAGGATTTCAATGTGAAGTGGCAAACGAGCGGGGTTTAGAACTGGGCTCTCCTTCCCCTCCCTGGAAGAGCTGGCTGCAAGGCAGGCTGTGCCCCTGTGCTGGCTAGGTCACAGCACAGCAGGGCATGGCACAGCTGGGGTGCCTGCCAGAGGGGGATGCAGATGGGGAACCACTTGCAACATAACATCATGCCCTCAGATCATTACAGCCAGACAGGCCGGTGATTTGCAGTCCTGTTCTTCACTGCACTTTAGCATCTCACCCCTCAAGAGATTTCAAGAGAAAATAAAAGTCCAAAGCCTGAGTGCTGGCAGGCAAAGCTGGCAGTGCTGAGCAGCTGCCCAGCAGTCTGCAGCACTGTCCCTTCCCCCAGCTGCCGCGAGCTGATGTGCCAGTCTCATTTTGATGCTGCCTGTGTTCAGATTTCACCTTTATTTCCCCCCCATTTTTTTACCCTTAGGCAAAATTTAGCTCTAACATTTGCGTGCTGCTGAGCTCTCCCCTGTCCCAGCAGGTGGAGGGTGCAGCCTCAGCCCCAGGACAGCTGTCACCACCCCTGCTGAGAGGCCATCAGCAAAGGGGCTTCCAAAGATGCAGAGCAAGAGATTTGGATCAGCAACAAAAACATTTAATGCAAGCTTGAATGCATATTAGCTCAGAACACTGATTAGATCCAGAAATAAAGGGATCGATTAGCCAAATGTTTTGGGGAGCCAGCATTTTGTATAATTTATTATTCCTCAGCTAGCTTGAGTTGGAATAGAAACTGATTGAATAATTGAGTATCACTTTGTCGCATACCAGTCCTGTTTGTGTCAGAGGTTTTGGCTTCGGATCTACAAATGATTTGGCAAGTAACCCAGCTAGCTAAATACGACCTTTTCCTAAAAGGTGGCCAGGAAGTACTGCTAAGGGGATCACAGTAAGTGTGAGGGGAGCTGTTCCTGTTACTCTACAGTGCTTTGGCTGCATGGTCCTGATCGAGTGTTGGACCAGACAGTGCAAAACCGTCATTCTTTAAGTTAAAAATGGGGAGGCTCAAACAGGAAACTCTAGTCCAGTGAAGGGAATACCCAGGTAAAGGAGACCCCATCAACTCAAATGAGGAGCAAGGGCTCCAGTGGAAGAGGGAGAGGCTGGAAATACAGAAGACCAGCAACAGCAGATACAGAACACTACCCAGATCCAACTTCAAGGAAAGAACTCTCTCCCCCTTTCGTTTAGAAATCTGAACTCAAAACGCTTGCCTGCCTACATATAACTTTGGGTTGGGAAAACATGTTGAGGTCTACAGAGGAAGTTCACTATAGAATGATTTCTCTGCTAAAGAAATGTAGATGTAAAGGCAATGCAGAAAAGGCCTGGTTTCGATGCAAGGTTGCTGTATGGGAGCCCTCTCCCTGGGCTTTACCTGCCCCCTCCCTCCTTGCACAGCCCCTGCATAAATTTCTGGTTTTTTCTATGGATTATCTTCTATCTGCCTCTCCACCAGCTTCTGCAGAGCCCACCCAGAACAAGGCTGCCACACCAGTCGTTCTTATCACTCTCTGGAAACAAGGGGTGTGGGGGACTTTCTATTTATATCCAGAGTTTGTCACTTTGAAAACATCTTTCTCATCTCTCATTAAAGTGTCCTTGGATGAGCACCAGCACCACTGTGACACTAGGCCATCTCAGCCTGTCAGTCCTAAACTATTAGGATATCTTGGTGAGAGAAAAGGGTGATTGCAGCTGAGCTTTGCTTAGTTTGTGGTACTGTAGTGTAAGTCATTGGAGGCAAAACTGCTGTTGGTTTCAATATGAGTTTCTTTTGTCTAAGAAAGGAGAGATGTTGGTGCACATCAAGAGCTAACTGTTCACAGACTAAATAAAAGGAAGGTGATGTATAATGCACTCCAGGATGTAACTATTCATGTGATAGCAACTTGAGTAATTTCTGTCCTCTGTAAGACTCACTTTCCAGTAAACTGGAAGAAAATTGATTGAAGTCCATCCAAATAAATCAGTAGATTTATTCAATAAATTCACAATGAATTCATGTGCTATGGTGCATGTGCACTGCAATATGTCTATGGGAGCCAGCATCCCAGTCTGTGCTTCACTAGACACTCACCTTTACTTCAGAAGGTTTCAGGTGTAAGGTCCCTGTCTTGCAAACTGTCAGATAGCAACTTTCTAGTCAAGGCTGGGACGAGGGGCAGTGAGGCCTGTCAGAACTCCATCCTGAGCCCAGTACCTGCTCTGTGACAGTTAAATGATTCCCCTGGCATCCCATCCTGCTGCCTCTCACTTCTTCCAACCAAAAGAATAGATATTCAATAGAGCAACATGAAGGAGACACCCAAGTAGGAAGGAAGGACAGCAGGAAAAGGAAGCAGCAGAGTCCATGGCTGTGTATGAAGGCAAGGCAAGAAATTTATTCTGCCACCTGTGCTATGGTCATTATAATAGCACATGCATTTCATTTATTGTGTTAGAAAAATTTGATGTTTTACTCTGATCCAGTTAGCTGTAGCAATATTGTACTGGTGCTTAAGACAGGTCAGAAGATTGCAATGAAGAGAACAAATGCTTCTCCTGGCATCCTTGACAAGTACTGGGTTTAGCAGGGAAGGCAAACTGCCATGGAAGAAATTCCAGCATCGTTATTTACCTACAGTCTTTCAGCAGCACATGAAAGTTGTTCCACTGGTCTTCAGCTTATGCTAATGCGGTCCCAATATTTATCACCACAGATAATTTATTCCATTCTGTGTAAAAGAAGATTTGCTTCTGATAGTGCACATTAGACAAAAAGGTGCAAAATCAATCTTAATAAAGAGATTTTTATTGGTATATTCTAAAGGACATAGAACACTCTTAATGATTCACTTGCAGATGGGGCATTTAAAGCATCAGGTACAGGCATCTTGCATTACAAAACTCTAGCAAAGCGATGGAGGCGAGCAGGATGCATAGATAAATCTTCTTTAGATTCCTTTGCCAGGCAGCTGGACCAGCTTAGAACAGGACTTTCAAACTGCAATCATATCTACATCTTTCATTCCTGCAGAAGCCTGTCAGATTAAGGGATGTGATACAGACTCTTCTGTCATAATAGAAAAGGGCTTATATGAGTTTTGCATTAAAGATATGATAAAGCTTTAAGAGGTTTGTACAATTGTATGCTAATCCTTGGCAAAGAGATCAATATCAAGGTAAAAGGCATAATGGTTTTGCAGAAGGATGGATCAAGATGGATGTACTCAGATGAGAGGCAAGGCTACAAACAAGTTGCCAGATGATGCTTGTAGTACAAAATCTAATAAGGAAAGACTTCTTTTTGCAGGCATGGTAAAATTGTTTCTGTTCATCAGGAACCATGTTAAACCTGTAACAGTCACATTTGATCATCTGACCTTTCTGAATTTTTTAGCATATCAGGTTTCTGAGTAGCTTATTGCTCAGTGTTGCTTCATGGAAATTTATATTCCCCAGGAGAACACTCATATACACTTATGAACATCATTAAAAAATTAAATAACATTTAATCATGTATGTCATGCAGAATTTATCAGTGATGGTGGATATTTCCCTGAGTAGGTTTTCCTCTGCTGTAAATCAGTACACAGAAGCAGAATGAAATACAATAAGATGAGAATTATTACCTAGTGTGGAGGCAGCATAGCAATCAAAAATGATGGTTACTTGACTAAAAACAATTGGATTTTCCAGACATGCCCAGAATCTACTATATACTCGTGTCCTTGAAAAATATATTGATGGGATTACTGACTAGTCATAGCTTGCAAATTAATAATATTTCTGATCTATTCCATGGGGAAAAGGAAGGAGCAGGAAGAGGCCCTACAGGAAGGACCTGGTGTGGATAAGGCACTTAATGAGTTATGTGATTGCACAGAGTAGCTTGACAAACACAGTGATGAGGAGAACAGGGGCATAGTTTAATACTGGCCTTGACACAACAGATTAACTTTGTAGGCACAGTAGATTATCTTTCTGTAGCCCTGGGCTACTCTCTCCCTTCCTCCTTCCCTCCAAGAAACCTTGCCTGGGCTGCCTGCAGCCACTGACCTGCATGTGAGAAATTGCCAAGAGAAACACAGGTAGCAGAGGGCATGGAGCAGCCGGTCAGACTGGGAGGAGGAGGAGGAGGAAGACGAGGAGGAAGAGTGGGATGAGCAGGTGGGCTGGGTGCAGGAAGGCAGCAGCAGGGTCTGGGAGCTGGGCCTCAGGCAGGAGGGAAGGGCAGCTGTGGCCACCTCTGCCCCTGGCATAGGCTGGGTTGGTGTTCAGTGTCTGCCCTGCATTCCCACATCAACACTGCTTGCTTGGCAGGTCCAGAGTCACCTCTCAAAATCTCCCCAAACTGTCACATCCCTGCAAACCCTGCAAGGGCACTGAATGCAAAGCAGGTGATGCAGCCATCTCCATCACTGTCAGGGCTGGGACAAACCTGAAGCTCTGGCTTTCTCAAGTTCTCCCTGCAGAGCCATGTCAGCCAAAGGGGAGTGGACTGGGTGCTGCTCCTTTTGTTCTTGAGCAAACACTTGCAAGGTCCTGTCAGATACACATGGGCAAACACAATTACACATCCATCACCAGCAACTTAATTTGAGCAGAGCAGCACAGGTGTGTGAGAGACGCCTGTAGCCTGAATAATGTTTTTTCACTGGCTTCAGCAAATACAATTCTCCCTTTTCAATGGGAGCAACTAAGTCAAGTACTAAAACATCTTCCCACCCATACAAGCACTTTCAGTACAATACTTTGAGTTTAGGGTCCAGTAAGTCTGGGGTTATGTGAGCATGCCCTCTTTTTCAGCAAAAAAGTGTTGTTTAAATGAGGAAACTAAAAAGGAATTTGGACTTTTTCCAGATTTTGCAGGTGTCAAATATATTTTGTCTCAGCAGACAGCTTCACACTGGCTCCAGAGTCATTGTACACACACACACACACACACACATACACTCTTACACCAACTATGCTCAAGGGAGACCATCTGTGTCTGTGCTGCCAAAGTGACACCCACTTCCTCAGCAAGTCCCACATGTGGCAGACACCTTTGATTTACCACACTTCACTGTACAGCACACGTGATACAAGCTCAATTTGTTCCAAATTCTTCAGATATATTATGTTTTTGTGGGGGATAAGTGCTAGAGGTCTGAGACACCCAACACACTCTGCACATGTGTTTTGCACACTCATTTCCAGGATTCCCTATCCAGAGATACAGGGGCCATTGTCAGTAGACTGAGTTAATTACAAGCAAGACTGGCACACTCTACAGCCTGCTCACCACACCCAGCCCACACCATGCACTGGGTATCTCAGGGGACTCTGGGCAAATACATGGCCTGTTTGCCAGTTATCACCAAGAACTCTCCTTTCCCGAGATCTGGGAACTGCAGGTGGTAACTGCTAATAAGCAAAGTGCTTACTTAATTTCCTCCACCCTTTTAAGTAAAAAAGGAAAGGCAAAAGCAGAACTAGCAGTGGTAGGTGTATGATGATGGGGTTAGCTAATTGAGCTCTTTGGCAATTTCAGAGGTACACAACAGCACAGCCTTGGTGGTGGCATGTAATGGCACATTTGCACAATGGCATGAGGCAGCAGCAAGCTACTCAGATCAGAATTTAGTTACAGATCTCCTTCTGTCAGGGAGAAACTTGCTTGGTAATGCCTCATAACTCCAGGATTTTAAATAATGTTAAGTCATTCTTCTTTCCAGGGAGACCTTACTGACATAACCAATATGTGTTACACGGAGGCTTTGCCCCTGAGAGTCCTTGTGTTGCTGTTGCATTCACAAACAAAAAAAAGCCCTGAGATGCACTGTGCCTGATGGTCAGTAATGAGGGGACTAAATACCTGAGTTGGTTATTGCCCCAGTACAGCTGAATCCCTAAGACTCTGTAAGAACCCCAGCATGCTTCTTTCACCACAGAATCATTGGCATGAGTGGGGCTTCCAAGTCCAACAACTTACCAACTAAACTTACCCAAAAGAAAATCCAAATCCAAATGAAAATCCAAATCCCCTGATGTAAGAGAAGTGTGCTTTATGTATTCCTTGCTCTAGCAACTCAGACAGCAGCTGGATGAAATTCTATTGAAGTCATACCTCAGTTCTGCCCTGATGGCTGCAAATTTCCATAATTAGCTTTTAGATGAAGGACACATTATATCCTAGATTGTAATGGGTGAGCAAAACCAAGTTGCTTATGATGAGGAAGTGCATGTTGCCATTTCAAATAGAAGGGCTAATGAGGGGAAAGTTCTCAATTACACTATAAATGAAGTTTGTACAGGCAGAGGATGGCAGATTCCGGGACTTGTCAACAAAAGCCTCTTACTGTAGGGCAAACCAGAATACCCTCTGGTGAAACTCTTCAAAATCTGAACTCTTTGAGAGTGACCACTATTTGTCTCATCTGTTAAAGAACTTTAATCTCAACAACAATGAACAAACACCATGAAGTTTAAACATCCGGGTTAACATCAAGATTTCTACTACTCTGAAGTCTTAATGTGTCACCATTCTCAAGCTCCTTGAGCAGCCTGAGAATTGCCATGGCCTTGTTGATCTTTAGCAATTGACTCTGTTTTGAGAAAACAACATTAATAACTGGGTTTCAGAACCACTTCTCCCTAAGCATTCAATGTGCCTTTGCCCTTCAAACAGGGTGGATAGGACACATGTTGCTTTGTTATTGTTATTTCCAAACTAGGTCTTCTAGGTGTGTCTCCTGTCTTTTGTAAATGGGAGTGTTACGTCATGCAGCTGAGCAGCTATCTAGATTTTAATTTTTTTTTCTAGTTGCTTATGCCCGTGGCACCTCAGCCTCAGCATGAGGCTTAGCCACAGAGAATAAACTCTTTTTTTTTTTTGCATTCTCTTGCAATGCCTGCAGTGGGTCTGAAGAGAGTGAGAAAAGAGTAAATGTAGGTTGAATATGTGGGGAATTGATAACACTGAAACTGAGCAGCAGAAGATAAAGGAGAATGTGCTCAGAAAAGGTCATGCTCACTTCTGAGTCTGGAGGGATTGGGCTTTTTAGTCTGTTTCCCAGCCTCTGAAAGATAAATGGCTTTTCATCAATGTGGGCAGGATCCCCCATGAGGAGAGCCCATCCTGGCTGCCCTCCGGGGATGCTGCTGTTCTCCTGGCTGGGACAGGACAGACAACATCCCAGCAGGTTCTGTAGCTCCCAGCCTATTGTCATCCATCTGGATGCTGAGATACTCGCTCAGCAAGTTTAGCAGCTCAGACAGCTTCTCATAAGATACTAGATAATTGCTCCTGGATTGTTGTGTGATGAGTAGGTAAGATAACATGACTATTAAACACTGTTTCATCACCACCCCCAAAGCAGGATACCAGATACTTCCTCTAAAAGTACTGTTTCATCCCAAATCTAATAAACATATCTATTCTAAACTCCATCTGCTGTTACAGTGTTTAATTAATAGGAAAAATGACCAGTGTTAGGTTTGACAGCTCAGGTGTTAATTATCATGTACTAGGATCTGTTAATTACCTGAAAAAAAAAAAAAAAAGATAAACAATTTGTGTTTTCAGTCTGATTTTTCCAAGCCTTCAAGCCAACTTCCTTAATGTTTTCCCTATGATGCATTAAGGATCCCATTCAGCAAGAACCATAAACACATGGACAATCCCAGAGGTACAATGGGTAGCTGCCTGCATTAACTGAATATGAATACTTTGCTGAAACAAGGCTTGGGAAACCCAGGAGCAGCAAAGCTCTGGACACCTGTCTTTGGCAAGGGGAAGCAGTGGCTGGTCCCTCCTCTCAGCTACTTCAGCCTGCAGGTGAAATCCCACCTGCCAAGGGCAGTGGGCAGCATTGGGGTGCATTGTTTGGCCTGGAAGGTTTGTTTCCCCTCTGAACCTCCAGTTCATCCCTGCCATCATCCTCATAGTACTGAGGATAACAGAAGCTGGAAATTGCCATTTTAAATCCCCTTTTTTTCTACAATCCCCAGCCTTCTGTGGCTGTTGGAAGGCCAAACCATATCCTGCCTCAGAGGAAATAGGATACAAGAGGGATACACAGTGAGGTCACATCAGTGGCAGCTAAGGGAACAGCCAGTGTCTCCCAGCCACTTGCCCTGGCCCTGGGCCAGCAGCTCCACTTTTCCTTGCTCTGCCACTGTGCAGCACCCAGGGCAGGCCTTACCAGGAGTGATCATGAGGCTGCAGTCCTCCCACGCCAGAAATAAGTCTCACACAGGATGAGGGTTGCGTTAGGCAATGCCAAAAGGGCTGTGCTGCTGCCTGGTACCCACCTTGCCACAGTGAGTGCACCCGTGTGCAGTATCGTTGCACAAAGCATTTAGCAGGAGACTCTGCCACTCTCTGTTGCCTCCCAGCTGCTGGCAAGGTGATGGAGGGATTATTATGGATTTAGATACAATACGTTGGCCACCAAGATCATCACCTTTGATTAGACCATACCCTCTGCCAAAACTCATGGCACAGGTAGCTAAAAGACTGGAAAGCGATAGTTTCACATGTGGAAAACCTTCAGAAGCTTCTGGGACCTGGTCCATTTTTGAGCTTTGCCAGTAGTGTGGAAAGTCTGCAAACTGCTGCAGCTCTGCTAGCTGATGCCCTGTGGCACTTTGCTGGTGGGAAAGCTCTTTTGTTGGTATGGTTTGTTTCATTTTAGGACTTACAAGGGAGCTTTTTTCTGCATGTCCCTAGATTAGACTGTACAAAAAAGCCAGTATCCACCTTTCAAGGACAAAAGCGGTTCTGTGAGACATTTCAATCTCAGTAAAAGTCTGCTGGATTATTATCACTTATAATTAATTCCCTACATGCTGCGACATTCCCTGCTGGCAACCTCTTCTTCATCTTTAAAAATACTGAAGAGTTGTAGGCAGCAGGAAGGCTTGCCAAGACATCTGTATCAAGGAATATGTGTACTGCACGGGAGGTGTGCTGTGTTTAAAGCAGACCCGTTCTATCCACACTATGTCCTCTCCAGGGGTATGGCTATGGCAGTAGTATGGCATTCTGTTTTCAGCACAAGCTTTAACCCTCTATTGTTTGTACAATAATATATATATTTTGAACCCTAATTCACTTTTCACTGTGAGTTGGTTAAAAAATTAACTACCAGAGAAAAAGTGCTTTGAATTCGATCCTGTAAGTAATTTTCTTTTTCAATGGTTCTCTCAGCTTCTCTTTATACACATCTAAACACCCTCTGAGTCTGGACCAGTTTGTTGCTTCCTGTGTTCTTACACCCAGCACATCAGTTATACTGAGCATTTTGTACCAGCTGAGCTTAACAGCAAACATATGCACCATGCTGAACCAGCTGAATTCAAATGTTATGATAAACAAGCTGTCACAGGAACAACACTACTTGCCAAATATCCCACTAGCCTGGGTGCTGGGCTGCAAAAGAGGAGAGCAGAACCTGAGAGCTGTTAAAATTCCTGCACTGTCTTCATTGCCATTACTGACTTACATCACACTTACACTTGACCCATAGAACATCCTGAGAAGAACCACGCTCTTTTCTTTAGCAGTGATCTTGGTGGTAGTAAGGCCAATTGCTTCCCCAGAGGCACAGAAGCTGCCAGCCCCATGTGCTAACTTGCAGATATGCACAAGCTTTTAATGGACTCCCTGATATGGCTTTGCAGGAGAAAACAGACTTGCAGAATTTAAGGCTGAGCTGTGATTTTTATTATCTGGTGGAAAGGAGTGCACAGTTTATAAAATGCTGGAAGGTAGAGGGGGACCTTGCCCTTCACTATTTATTCACATCCTTTCACCAGTTTGGATGAGCAGAATATGATCTGTCTCACACTTAGCTGCCATGAACTATTTGCTATGTTGTCTAAAACAGAATTAAGCTAAACTAATATTGGCCACCCTTTTTTGTTAATTTAAATAGTAGCCCACCTCCCTCTGAAGGCAGTGGTCATGTTGCACCTCCACACTGATTCTGCTGCTACCAGGATCATCCTGGACTTGCCGAGATATCCTTACACATTTCTAATGGCATGAAACTTGTCCCCTTTTAATTAAACTTACGTAGAAAAGCACACTTTATAATGGCAGAGGGAATTCTCCAATGTGTTTAATGTCAAGGCAGGTCAGTCAGACTAATATTAGTTCGAACAGCCAGTCTAATCATTCTTATATTCCTTATCTGCATCCCCTTTCTTGCCTGAAGCAATATCAATAATAAAAAATATTTTCTATCTCATCACATGGCTTCATTGAGAAACATAAGGGGATACATTCAGCAGCAGCAGCAGTTTGTGGGCTTGACCCAGGTATCATTCACTGAGTCTGTGGTTCAACATTCATTAATAACAGCTCTGTATCTACCAGATCATCTGACTGTACAAGTCTAATACAGATCAGTAACAAGCCCTCAGCTGCATTTCTATCAGTTTAGCAATTGTGTACTTTAGGGAGTCAGCTTGCACCATCATCATGAGCTGGCAGCCCTGGTGTTGTGCTCACTCTCTTTTTCCCATGTCTTCATATGACTGAAGAATGTTGTCCCACTTGCATTGAGAGGATGCTTGGTGGTGGCACCCCAAGTGACCAGCCTTCCATTTCCAAGGACAGGTCATGTGTGTTTCCAATGTAGTTCTGCAAAAGGTGTTCAGGGGAAGCTGAGCATTATTGTCAGCAAAATATCTTCAAATCACAGTAGGATTAATCCATACCTTACTGAATCCTTACATTTGGTAGAACTGATTGACTTAGATCCTGTTGTTTAAGCTAAATTTCCTGATTCCTTGCCTGTTGGGGAATACAGACTAGGTATTGCCACATTGCCACTCTGCTTTGGTGCACAAATTGAACTACTAGTAAGAAAATTTTGGAGCCCAGAAGAGTGTCTGATCACAGTCTTTGCAGGGGATGAGTACAGGTGGACAGTGTGCCTGGGCTTGTTTACATGGTGCCTCCAGGGCTTGGGACGTTTTGGGGAAGGCTGATGCCTACCTCATGTCAGGACCTTGTGGATCACCTTCAAGAGCAATTGAGTTTGGTCTGCTGGCCTGCTAAGCTGCACAACCCCTTGGTTTCCCTAACTCTTGGCTGTCCAAAGCATGCAAAACCAGCATGTTTGGAGCAGTGAATGGAGAAACAGTGTATGTACTGTCAGTCATCATTCATGCTCTTGCCTTCCCTTCCTTTTCAGAAGAGATCAACTACCTCTAAACAAACAGGGTAAGAGATGCTCCCACAAAACATGATCACTCCAATCAATACAGTCTCTTTAGGCTGATAAACAGATTAATAGAATACATATTTTAATTTAATACCTATTTCTGACACAATGCCAGGTACCCAAGATTTCATTTATGGACTGACAGAAGCATGGCCTGGGGGCAATCCAAAGCAACTGATTTGGAGCCATTGCATATAAGTTATCTTCTGCTTTAGAGGCAGAGATCAGACACTCCAAAAAATCTGAAACATAAGCAAAATGCAGAAACATAAATGTTAACTGTGAAATACATAATTAGTCTAAATGCTACCAGCAGGTAATTTAATATTAATGCGGAAGTTTAGAAAAGGCTAGGAGATAAAAAGTTGCTACAGCTGATTAGCAGGAAGAACCAAGTGTCTCCTCATCATTCTTTTTATTTTGGGTGTTTTTCAGAAATAACTCATCAGACCATGTATTTAAATGTCAAAAGAAGGTTTTACATCATTCCTCCCACATCATAAAATAGAAAAAAATGGACAAGGAAGGGAGGTGCTGATAGGTGCTGATAGGTGTTGTAAGTTTGTCCCTGAGCTCCCATGAAACAGTTTCACCATTGTGCTGAATACTGAAGGCTTTATCACTGGTAAGTAAATGGCCCTTGCCAAGAACTGCAAATGTTCCAACCACTGCAAGAACAAAAGTGTGCAGCAGAGGCTCACGTCCAACTCCTTGGATAATGCCGTACCTTGACTGGGGGGAAGGGGGCTTAAGAAGTGATTTTTCTTCCACAGACTTTCCATTGAGAATTACATACAGATGCACTTTCTCTTTCTCATGGAAGACCAGAAATTACTGGAAGATGGGAGATTATTAAAAAAAAAAAAAAAATTAAAAATAACTGTATGCAAGCCCCTAGGCACCTGGACTTCTTGTTCAAGGCATTGGAGTGGGCAATGGTGACCCCTGGTCTGGTCCAGAGACGCTGCTCTTCTCTTCCTGAAGCAAGGAAGACTAATTAATTTCAATTTGAGGCATTTTCTATTAACTTTTTCGTATTAAGAAGTCCTAGTCTCATTTATTGTCTCTGAAACAATCTTCAGCCTTGTATATGGCTGAAAACCCGGTAGAAATTAGGAATATTTGGGCTATCTGGAAACACGTGGGATTTTCCAGCTTAGTCTAGAATAAATCACTCTTTGTTGGATTTCACAAGGACATTCACCCATGCATTTCTGAATATTCTTTGCTGTTTAGCTCATCATCAAATATTTAGGTTATCTTTACTTTGCTATGAACCCTCAATTGATCATAGACTTTCCATTTGACTCCACTAATGGCACACTTTGGCAAAAGATGGAGTGAGGCTGCTGCTGGGAGACTGCTCATTTCCCAGCTGCAGAAAGTTTAGGAGCAGAAAATCAACCAGCATACCTGGCAGGGATTTATCAGGAACTTGTGTAGCATTAACTAAAACAGATGGACAAGAAGCGTGCCCTTAAAAAAATCCTAAAGAATAACCTAACCAATCTAAACCCCAAAATCACTAAGCAAACTTCACAGTCTGGTATCAAATAACCAAAAATCAAAACCAAACCATCCTCCAGAAAACCCGGTGTTCAGAAATCTATGTGATTATTCCATTCAGGGGACAAAGACATTAAATTGACAAAAGCAGAAAACTTTCAAGAAATACTTCAAAAGTTACCTTAGTGGCCAGTTCAACTGCACTATGATGTCCCCTGGAAAGTCCATAATTTCAAGTTTCCATTTAAAGCCTGGTTTTGAAGTCACTTTTTAAAATGTAAATAAATAAATTTTAAAAATATTTAAACATTATGTGTGTTTCTATGTATAAGCATACATTTTTTTAAAAGTTCATATTTCAGCATCCTTTTTCCTGCCTACAAAATGTCATTTTGTCACTGACAAATTTTGCAGCATGGCTCTGCAAAACTTCTGCCTGTTCAGAGAGGACAAGGGATGAGAGAATTTAAAAATGCAGAATGTCCTCAGGGGCTTACTCCTGGTCATAACTCATGCAGTTTGCTGCAAGTAGAGATGTGAGTAACATCTCCCATCTTGGCTCCGCCCCAAAGAGTAATGACTTTCACTTTTCATTCTCTTTTGACCTAGGTTTCAGACACTAGGAAAACTGAGAGGAAGGTTTAATTTAACTGGTTCCCAGTTCTTTGATGATTTTGGAAAAAAAATCCTTCACCAAAAAAATAGAAGTTTGGTAGTTTGTTGTTGTTTTTCCCTAAGCTGAATAGCCAACTTCAGTACAACACTGAGTCACTTCATGTCCTTTCTTAGAGTATTTATTTTTCATCTTCATTTAACAACTTTAAAAGTTCATAAGTATTTTGAGGAAGAGTAGATCACACTGACACTGTCACTGTGCTTCTACTTTTGTGTATAAACATACATGCACATATCTGTCTTCTATGTGTGTGTACATATATATATATATATATATATATAGGCATACACACACACAAAAACTTGCAAAATAAATAGTGTTGCAGCATATATGAGAGTATGCACAACCTTACCTCTTACAGTAGAAATTTAATATATAAGAAAGCCAAGTTTGCATAACAATTTGTATCATAGACTGCAATTAAAATTTGTATTTGCTTCCTATCTTTTATTAGTGACTTTTGTTAGCAAAAGGGATTAAACATAGTATTTCACTTCCCACACCTGAATTTTTATATATTTGTTAGCCATAAGGCAGTATTGGCACAACAAAACAAACCAAAAGGCACATCTTCTGAAGAAGACTCAAAGGTGAACACAATTCTGCAGTCAAGCAAAATTTCCAGCACACGCTTTCTCTGTTGTTCCCAAAATAAGTGAGTTGTCAGTAAAATTCCAGTTCACTCAAGGTCATAAGGAGTTCTCCTTCCAGAAATTACACCACGATTTGAAAAGAGGGAAAATAATCCATGCCCTTTTCTTGATTGTGCTGGCAATACTAAAAGGGTGCCACAGGTGACTGTCCCCCAGAACACAGACCATCAGAGACTAGAACAGGTTTTCCCTGGTTCATTTGAGCAGTTGGAGTTCATATTGCAGAAAGTCAAACAGAGGATTATAGACCTAAGGAAAATAACCAGCTAGTCTGTCTAAAATTGATCTGCAGCCTGGATAATTGTAGTGCTATAATAAATAGGCTGCTTTGTTTTCTCATCCATACTTCTTGTCTACTGCAAGCTTTGTTGAGCTTTCCATTATTACAGGCTTAGAAGATTTTCTATCCCACTGTCCCCCATTTGCTTTTTTCCCCTGCATGCAGAAAAAATGCCTGTAAAATATCAATACATTTCCTATAAAATATGGGCAAAATCCAAGTAGGTACAGATAAGACCACCATGATAACTGCTTATCATAGTAAAGACCCAGTAAAATTTCATTTAATGTGATAAGCACATAAGTCCTAATTTTTCTGACAATTGCTTATCTGGTGTTTCAGTTTTATTTTTCCTCTTTTAATATTCTTTTAAGTTAAAAAGTTATTTCTGTCAGATCCACAGTGGGTGGATAAGATCAATAAAATATGCATACCATTCAAAAAAGTGCCAGGCTTTACTTTTATTGAAAAATGTAGTAGTGATGTGTAATAAGCACTCTCCCTTTGTGGAGGTGGAGAACATCTAGTAACATTCCAGAAGGCCTGGTTTTTCTGTACTCCTTCTGCATTTTAAAGAAGAATTGCATCCATTCTCACTTGTTTGTCAGTTTTGATTGAAACCAACAGACATAGGCAAGAAATTAAACCTCCGTAAATCTGATTCTGCATTGCAAGATTTGCTTATGTCCCCCGCTTCTCACTTAGGTTTGGAAGCTGTCCCTGAATACAAAGTTGGTCTGTGTAGTAGTCACTGTCAATATAGCTGGTTTGCACATATTAATTATGTTTTATTTACTGCATCATCTTTATTGTGATTACTTACTGGGTTGTTTCTTTTTCTTTTTTTTTTCTTTTTAATGCTATAAAATATGCTAGGCATATAGCATTGTCACATAAACATTCCCAAAATGATCTTGCCTTTTGGAAGATCCTAATTCTGCAGTGCTTACTCCATTACGTTAGTATTTTTTTTCTTTTCACCAACCTTTTCCATTTTCACTAAACCATCAGTGGCAGGTCCTGGAACCAGCCCCTCCCAAGTCTCTCCACAACAGGCAGCACACAGAGGAACAGGTTTCTATATCCAATAACCTGCAGCTAAAATATTAATCTCCTTCACTTGCTAATGCACTTATGCCTATCCCTGTGATATGGGAGTGTGTCAGGGGGCTGTGGTGATGTTTGATGTGATTTGATTTCCAGCGCATCCCATCTGGCCACACACAGGCTGCTACGGGTGTCAAAATCCCTCTCTCAGCACCTCCAGCGGATCTATGCAATCATTCCCTACCTAATACCTCTTATTTGGCAGACCTCTTACAGGCACATCCAGGAGTCATTAGCTTTAACCCAAAAAGCACTGATGAAACAAGGAAATTAAGAAGACAAGAGCATGAAATGAATGGCCTGTACAACCTCACTTGGCCCCTGCCCTTTCCCAGCCTCAGTGCAGGCATGCCTACCCATTTTATTTGCATAGATAGTCAGGGGTCAGCACAAAGCCTATAGATCTTTTAAGACCTTGGGCTGGCCTTCTGGGCAGGGCTGAATTTTGCTCAACCAACATTTTTATTATCTTGAGGTAATCTCCAGTCTCTTGGGTTTGGTGTCACATGGAAAAAAATACCTCTGCTGGGAGAAAAAAACCCCTGCCTGATTATTTGAAAGGTCTAGACTGGGTGGAATTTTCTTTTTCCCTTTAATAAAAATTATTCACATGATATATATTTCATTGTAATTTTGATCTATATGTTAAGCTTATACTTCTGCTCCCACCAGAGTCTGTGGCTAACACTACCTTGATTGTAGGAAAAGCAAGCCATCAACCTGGAGGGAGTTAGACCTCTGTGGAAAGAAAAGCAATTATAAGAAAATTCTAATTTCATATCTATGTAATAAGAAGGAAGAGATCAGATAAAAATGAATTAAAGGAACGTGAAAGCTTCAGGTCTGTAGGTTATTGTGAGATTATTGTGTCTTTAACAGTCTCTGTCTTAAGTGTAAGACTAGGAAATCAGAGTTTGATCCAACAGTAAATCATGTGGTTAACACAAAATCTGATGCATTTAAAATCTGGCTCCATAAAAATGTCATTCATTGATGCAGTATAGAGAGACTGCCTGGTATGTCAAACACCTTCAAGTAGGTCATCTTTTAGGGATTAGTCTAAGTTGCTATCTGTTGACATTTCACATGTGACATCATAAGCTTCTTAAAATGAATGAAATGCTGTTTCTTTTCTTTGCTTTTTTTTTTTCTTTTTTCTTTTTTCTTTTCTTTTTTTTTTTTTTTTTAGGCCAATGAGGGCTGAAAGGCAGCAAGATTTGCAAACCAGGTTAATGATTTTTGGCTGCCTCAAATTTGAATTATACACT
>JAOTQP010001546.1:38533102-38549333 GCA_026413545.1 Cichladusa arquata
TTTTTTTTTTTTTCTTTTTTTTTTTTTTTTTTTTTTTTTTTTTTTTTTTTTTTTTTAAGGCAAATGAGGGCTGAAAGGCAGAAAGATTTGCAAACCAGGTTAATGATTTTTGGCTGCCTCATATTTGAAGTATCCACTTTAACAGAATCTAAAAAGTCAGTTTGTCAGAAAGTGAGTTTATTTTGCTCTGAAAATTAGACTTTTTGTCTCAAACTGGAACTCAAACCATGAAACATTATAGTAATGAACAGTGTACTCTGAAAATCCCAAGCCATCACCTTCCAGTTAATGATATACTGCCCTTATATTTGCCAGGAAAAGACCAGTTAGGAAGATGGATGCGAGTTTGATGCTCTAACTTTCAAAATCAGTTCTGCTACCAATTTCTTGTGTGTCCTTGAGCAAGTTACCTGTGTTAGGTGTTTCAGAGGTGTTCTGCTGGCCTGTCCCTTGGGCATTACAGCCCACTTGGAAAGGATCTGCAAGGCTTCTTCCTACTGCAGAGGAGCACTGTCAGCACAAGGAGTGTGAGTTTGGCACCATCCCTAAGTAAAATTGACAAGTGAGACCTACACAGGTCTAAAGGGCATTATAACACACAGATTTATTTTTTTTCCTAGATTATATTTCAACAACCAGAGAAAAAACCCCAAGAATGTCTCTGAGCTGGGGTTTCTAATGGAGTGGCTGAAAAGTACAGAGGGGCTGGAGCTTATATTGGTTGCTCCTTTCCTGTTTGTCCTCACAGCAGCCACAGGCTCTGGTGAACTGCACGGGAAACTGAGCTTGCTCCCTGCTACTGGTAACAGGAAAACAGAACAAATTATTGTTTTATGATGAACAAGACTAATAACTTCTCTGAATGTATTAAATTAAAATGAGAGGCATTACACAGGAATGTTTCTTTTTACTGTAGGGAGGCAGCATCTTTTTATTGTGTGTTCTAATGATTTCAAGCCACCATGTTGGCCATCTTGAATACAGTTAAGAAAAATATGCTTATGGAACGATTTTCTTTTTAACAGTAACTGGAGAAGAAAGCTAGTATGAATAATGGTACACAAGTATACTATTTATAAATGTGATTTATTTATACATCCTTTGTATATTTGTCTATTAATTGAGACCCTAATTTCTCAAGAAACTTATCTCTGTATCTTATTTACTCGTCTGGAGTGGCTTCCCCTTTAGAACCAGTCAACTAAACATATAATTGTTTAGAAACTCTACAGACTTGCCAAAATATGAACTCATGCGCATGGAAGGGGCAGAAGTTCAGATTTCAATCTGGCCATGTAGGGTGGCACGTGCTGTCCTAAGCTGCTCCAGTGAGTTGCTCACTTTAGTTGCTCTCCAGAGGCTGTTTTATTGGGAGAGAAAAAAGATCTGTCTGCCAAGAAGGAGGACGATGCTGTCTGCGTAGATGTATCAAGGCTCTGATAGGGAAAACAGAAGATTTATTTTATCCTCTTTCTCTCCCTGTTCTGAGGGACTGTGGGAGAAAGTATAAACAGAAAAATGGTAATTCTCTGCAAGGCCATGCTTTCCACTCTGGGCCATACTCTGGCTGTTCAACTCACTGTGCAGGGCCACTGACTGCCTTTTTCTCTTAGATTTCTTTGCCACTAGAAAGGAGCCCCTAATTCCTGGGTCACAGCCTTCTCCTTTTCTTCTGTGCTCCTGCAATCTGTCAGCCATCAAGCAGCTCTAACCAGGATGGCAGTCTGCTTTACTGACACACAAGTATTTTCCTTCACCTTAGACATAACTCATAAGCAATATGCCATCATGCAGCTCCACACTGGAACAAGACACAAAACAACACTTCTTTTTTCCTTGGACACACATTCAAACGGCTAGTCACCAAGAGAAAAACCATGGATTCCAGGAAAATTTGAGTTTTTCACCCTTCCCCAAGAGCAAGACAAATGTTTGTTATCAGGTCTATGGAGCAGGGAAAAAAGATTCACTGCTTTTGATCTTAATTACACGCAGTCAGTGTGAAATACAGATTACTAAAGAGTACCCTATAGGTCTCACATGTTGTTTAGTGCTTGGCAGGGTCAGGTTTACAGCAGCTTGTGAGCACAGAAGTGGAGACCACATCTTCCTTGCTCTCACAGCTTCCAGGGCCATTCTCTTAGGATGCTGACTGGTACCTATGCTGGGAACCTCCAGGTCAGCCATGAAATGTGGGACCAATGTCTTTCCAGGTGAACTTTACCCTGTGGTGTAGAGGCAAACAAAAAGGTGGCTGCATTTTTCCTGCCAGGTACACCTAGTATCATTCCAGCTGTTTTCTGTGGGGAGCAGCAGCCGTGCTGCCGACTTGCACAGCATCATTCCAGGCTTTCTGTTTCGTTCAAGTTGCTCAGTGTAAAATGCCAAAACGCTCTGCTGACCCAGAGTCAGCCAGAGCAGGTGGTGAGGCAGAAATGCTGTGACTCCTGTGAGCTGAGGTCTTGAGAAGCTGTTCAGCAGCAGCTGTTTTGTGCAGCTTCAAGGGCACGCCATGATAAAGAGCATTAAGACATCTTAGAGCCTGGCAGCACAGTCTCTTTCCCACTGACAGCTCAGTATTCAGACAGCGTTTCTCAGCACTTTGGAAGTCCACAAACTAGCGACAAGCACTCCTGTGAGCATGCACAAGATGCAAAGGAGCCATGCAACATGAATGGCATGCAAGAAAACTCAAGCTAGCCTTCACTCACCCCATCATTTAGATGAGCTGGAATAGGTCATTGCAAGGAAACTGTGACTGCTGCTCCCTTCTGCAGAGGTTTGCCACATGCTCATACGGCAAACTGTTCATTGGATTGAGCTGTCTTTCCCTCCTTGGATAATATATCCCATCTCTTCTTCATTCCTTATTGGGCATGGTACATATGGCAAGGCTTGGTGAACAGAGGGGTGGGAGGAGGTGAGGGTGCTGTGCTCAGGTGCCTCCTGTAGGCAAACCCCACAGCTTGAAAGCTCTGGCTGGGAGGAAGGACAGAATGGCATAGGATGTTGGGTAGCTATTGGCATGTTCTATAAAATATGTGTCTTTCTGACACATTTTGGGAGATAGTGCAATAGACATGCATATGCCACCTAGCACATTTCTGGGAGCATGGCAGCAATCCAGTGGAGCTGCAGATTAAAGCTAAAATTGAATAGGATATTTTTCAGAGATGTGTACCCAGCACTCAGGTCAGGTCCTATGGCTAAAATTTGCAACTAAAAAAAAAATCTGCATACATTTTGTGATTTCTCTTGTATTAATGATGACCTGTATTTTATCTTGATCAGCAGATATTTCTTCTCAGATTAATTATATCCTCCCCGTGTTCTATGAGGAATTCTTAGATCCAAACTTCTGGAGGATGCATGCCAGCAGTTTTAGGGAACAGGTGGGAGAATGATGCAGTTATAGGGACATCTAGGCTGTGCTTTCTTGCCCACTGTCAGTTAGATTGATTTTATGTGCAGCATCTGAACACTATTTTGTGGGCAAGACTAGTAAAAAAGATAGTTGCAATTCTCTGCATATATATTGGGGGGGTGGGGGTGGAGGAGAGCCTCAAAATCCCAGCCACAATTCAGCCATTTATCAGAGCTGACCTTCTGCCACTAAGCACTCCAATCTTACCTGGCAATATCTTCCGGGGAGAGAAAACTGTATGGACAGTTCTCTGTATTCTTCCTCAAGGTGTGACATGAATTCAAAGCACATCTGAAATGTGATAGAGAATCTGTATGAGTATCCTGACAGCCATTCCAGCTTGCCACCTCTTTGATGTGCAAGAGTACTCTGACAGCACACTCCCTCTCCTCCTGTTTTTGCCTTCCAGACATGCAAGTCTATGGTCCTTGCAAGAGTATCCTACCAAGAGGGCAATGTATGTGTCACCTGTCTGCTATTAGAAATTTTCCCCAACCTCCAGTTCTGCACTGGTATTGATTGATTGTGTGCTGGCTGGCTGGGTCTAATATACAGCATATTCACCACCTCTAATTGATTGCAAGTTCATCATCCTTTGCCCAGTGGACTGAGCAGATTGCTATTGACATGTATTTATTTCATAATACTATTTATTGCTATTTGTCTTCTCATCAGCTTTTCTCTTTCTGTCTTCTATCATTTTTTGCTCCCCTCTTACCCCTTCTTCCAAATCTCTGTTTGCTCTTTTCTTCCTGTTACTTCCCTATTCTACTACATTATGAACCTGTGTTTTTTGTCATGGTCTTGGTGAAACTTGCACTTGCCACAATCTCATTTCTTACTGACTCTTTTCTGCAACACAGCCTCTCTGTCCTCCATTCTGGGCCTCTCCTCATCCCCTGCTGTTCAAGCCCCAGCAGCTCTCAGGAGGAGACACAGACGGGCTGGCACTGAGCACAGCCCATGGGAGTGCAGGGACCTGAGCCCACACCTGAGTGATGTGCAGTCCTGAGCCCTTCCTCAGGGGCTGCTCAGTTGTGCAAGTCATGGTGCACCAGATGAACCAGATGAGAGAACAGGCAAGAGCTAAAAGCAGGCTTTCCTACAAGTGCAAGGAATAAGATAGCCAGTGTCTGTGCTTTAGAGTGGGAGTATTTTCCACAATCCCTTTCCTGACCCGCACTGTGGCTGCCAACATAGCCACAAGTCCTGGTGAAAAAAACCCTAAAAACGAGTGGGCATTGTCTGTTGGGTAGTGAGCCTCTGGCTGATGTGTGTGAACAGTCTCCTACTTGGCAATGGTGCACGTGTGTGACCTCAGCCAGTGGGACTGTGGGCAGCAGCATGCTGGTGCATACACACTGAGAGCTGTAGCCTCCAGCATGCCCTGCTGCACTTGACACAAGCCCAGCCAGAATGCAGCCCAGAAACAAGCACACCTGCCTTCAGCACTGCTCATCAGCATGCAGAAAGAGCTACCCCTGCACAGCAGGGTACAGCTACTGAGAGCTGAAGCCCAAGAGAGGGATGCTGGGGACAGCATGTTCAGATATGACCCACAGCCTTATGCATTTCATGGATCAGCACCAGGGAGGTTTGTGCATCTCCTCACCTGCCTTCCCACTCCCATATGTGCTTGGTAGCCACTGTGTCCCCTTCCCAGGTGGTGGCTGTCACTGCAGCAATTCACTGCATGAATGTTATTTCACAGTCAGGAAAGGGCACAGGCAACTGGCCCCCAGCACTCCCCTTTGGCTGGTGTCCAGTACCAGTGACACTACAGAAAACAAAGGAAGGCTACCACAGACACTCAGAATGCTCAGGAAAAAAACAAAACCAAAACAACAACCAAAAAAAACCCACCAAAAAACAAAAACAGAGAAAAAAATACTGGAAAAAGGGGCTCATTTTAATAGCTCCAAGCGTTGCACTCCTGTATGTCTTAGAAGGAGTTATATTGCTCCTCGACCTTTAAAAATAGTCTTGGGTTTGGAAATCATCACAGTGCAGATCCTCCTTTACTGGAAAGTTGATAGCAAGGTGTGGAAAAAAAAAAAAAAAAAAAGAGCAGACAAGGATCTGGAATCAAAGACAGGGAAGCACTCAGAGATGTGTCGACAAGAAGTGCTATATAGATGCCACATTGAAAGGACTGGCAGATTTCTATCTAAGCTGTTCCTCCTCCTGGTTGCATTCATCTCCCAGCACAGTGCTTCTTCATCTGTACCATCCCTGTGACTGTGATGGCAGGGAAGACTGTGTTTTGAGCAGAAGTGCACAGTCCTATTCACCTTCTGTGGTCATAGGGCCCTTCCCAAAGCAGCAAGGTCAAATCTTTGGTCCCTGACCTGTGCAGTGCAGCACAGGGGCAGACAGCAGGTGGGGTGTCCCTAGCTCAAGTCCACATATGTTTTACTCCTGCTTTTGACCCATGATGGGAATAGACCAGGTCTATATTCACTTCTCATACAAGGCAGCACTTCGGCCATAAAAAATTAAAGGTGTTTCTTCCTGCCCAGTACATGCCAGAAAAAGCACAAATGAGCAGTGCTACTTTCAGTTCATTTGCTGGACAAATTATACCTAATGAAGAAATGGCACAATGGGACAGGAGAAATGAAGGGTGTGAAGAAAGGAAAACTGTGAGAGATCCCCAGGCAGGTAACCTCAGACTTCTGATCAGGGGAAAAGCAGTCTCCCCACACCAACCCCCATATCTGCCCAGTGCTGGGGGCTCCCAGCAGAGGAAGGGATGGTGTGCTGCCCTATGTGCTGCTCAGGCCAAGCAGGTCACCCTGGTTTCAGTGGAGGGCCAAGAGAGTGGCTGCTGGCTGGGGACCACTGTGGCTGGCTGGCACTATGGACCCAGCAGGCACCGTGCTTCACTGAAGAACTTGGCAGTCACCCCTCTGCAAGCAACAGGCAAAAGGTCAAAAAGAAACCAAAAACTTACCTTTTAAATTGATCTCAGAAGATACAGCTGCACAAATCTTGAAATCAAAATCATAGTTCTGACAAGTGAAAAATTATCGAAATTTGATTCAACATTCTTATTATTTAACTTTAGGTGGGAGAAGGAAAATTTTCCAGAGGAAGGATATATAGTTGAGTTCAGGTGTGATACAAAGGTAGTTTAAATTACCCCTCCTTTATTACCATTTTTATCTTCTTTTAAATTGAAAAGAGCATTACTTTTTTCTTTTTTTTTTCTTTCTTCTTTTTTCTTTTTTTAATCAAATAGGTAGAATTTAGCCTTTGAGCAGGACAGAAAATGTCTTCACCATAAAAAGATAGTTTGTGGAAGTTTGGATTTGACAACTGTCTTCAAACAGGTAATCAGATTAAATAAATGCACCAGATACTCACTGAGAGTTAACAGTTAGAGAGCTAACAATTACATACAGGAAGACATGACTCCATTGGTTTTAATGGTTTCCCCTGTGGTTTTTACTTCTCCTTTTGGTGAAAGTGAGGCAACTGTGATTTCTCTCATTTCCACTCTCTTCAGAAATTGTGAAAGTAGCTGTCTTTTAATATCAGCGTCTTCACTTTGCTGTTGATTCAGAAGCAAATCCAGTTGTACAAACAGATTAAGCCTAAAATGACACATAGCTAGAAAACAGCATTTTCCTCAACCAGGAATTTATGCACAAAATCACCGAACCATAGAATGCCATAGAATCACCGAACAGTTGAGGCTGCAAGGAACCTCTGTGAACCTTCTAGTTCCCCCCTCTGCTGCTCAAAGTAGATGACATGGGGAACAAAAAATAGGAGTGTGCTCTGCCTGTCACTTCAGTGAAATGTATGCAACAATTTCTGTAAAATACTAGTACTTTCTTTGTGCATCTAATGAACAGTCATTATTTAGATATTTTGTAATGCAGATGGCATTCAGAATTCATAAAGTGGGCCAGAAGCACTAATCTTCATCCCAGAAATTAGCAACACAGATATAAAATCAAATGAATACTTGTACACTTTTGCTTCAAATTACAAGTTTCTGACATAACAGCATGCCAATGAAAAAGTACTGAGCAATTTTCCTTTAAGCAGAATACAGTGCATTGCTTTTGTGCTTGCAAGCCCCTGAATGTGTGAAGCCTTCTGCATTTTAATAGTTTCCTTAGCCACTGATTTATTTTACACATAGGAGATGCACACTCTGCATCAACGTTTAGCTACAAGTAGCAAGTACGGTGATGTTTTTTAAAGAATATGTGAAGGCAGCTGCATTCAGTGTTTCTACACAGGAACAGTTGGCAGCAGCACACTGACATTGGCTGGTCTGTGTCCTGCTCTGAGTGACTGACCCTTCCCTGTGCTCACTCTAGGCGATCAAGCCTCTGAAATTGGTTTAGATGCAAGATTTTCTATAACCATCTGAACTCTCTTGGATCTAGCTCTTCATGTCTACTCCTGAACTACACTGTGGGAGCCACTAAACACACCTGTGCGTTTGCCCACACATGGCTCTGCCTGAGCAAGCAAGGGGCGGCTGTCCAAAATCATTTGCTTTAGAGACAGGCAGACTGCAGCAAGGCTCCCTCTCCTTACAGGTTATTCTCATTTAATCCAGCAGCTCCAGATTTATCTGCAGATTCTTTCTTCAGGTTAAGACACATTGAGGTTTTTGGTTCATGTTTTCCTCACAATTCACTGTGAGATTTTCTTACCCTCTGTTTCTTGCCACCTCTCTGCCAGATGTCACAGTCCCTACAGCAGAGTCATGACAACAGCCTCAGCCTCTGTTTTAAGAGTGGACTGTCCAGGGGAATGATGCATGAGACAATAATCCTCTAGGTGTGTTCCCCATGCCTGCTGTACCTGGCCCTGTGCTGCTCATTATTCAGATCTGAGCTTCTGTGATTTCCAGTCAAGCCGTGGAAAGCAAAGCGTTGCAGATTTTGGTTTGCTCAAGACATCCCTCTGTGAATGGCAGCAGCAGAGGGACTGTTGCACAAGCAGTTCCAGCATCTGCATGACAAACAGAGGCAGTGAGGAAGAAAGTTTTAAATCCCACAAATGACTAAGTAAATGGCTAAAGCACCCCCAAACATCTATACAGTGATTCCACTGCATCGTCAGTGGACACATGGACAGCCAGGGTCACTGCCTTCAAACACTGGCAGGTTTGGCTCTAATATAATTAATTTAGAACTAATTACAACTGCCATACCAAAATCAGATGAGCCTCAATATTATATAGGAATCTAGTAAAATTTGAAAATAATCAGATCTTACCTTATGCATTTTAAAAATAATCAAAGAAGAGGGATGTCCTCTGTTTAGAAAGTGAGAGATTTTTGCCAAAACCTGTGAAATTGTGATTTAAAATGTTAGTCTTCTGTGTGCTGAAATAAAGCTACCATCTGACAATTTGATTGTCTTAGGAGCCATGATTAAAGCTTTCTTCTTAGAATTATGTTGCTGAATGGTTGAGTACTTAAACAGACAGCCTTCTCTGTGCTTTTAAAAATCATATTGGCAACCTTGAAAATCTAGTTGCTGCTTTTCCCTGCCTCTACCGTCAGAGGTTTATTAATTTGATAAGAAGTTTAAAAACTTTATTTACCAAGAATTGTAGATAATTGATTCTTTTCAGAGTTTTAAATGTACAATAGACTCTAAAAAACAACTTTATAAAATATTATTTGGACAGAAAAACCTTCCCTAGATATGCTTGCTCATATGCATGTGTTTGATATGCCTACTTTCATGCATCAGATTAGGGAACATAAAAAGACCATGGCATTTCACAGCATAGAAGAATAAGGGGGGGAGGGGGAAGGGAATAATAAATTTCTGAAGACAGCTGAAGTCTGAGAAGATGTCAACTCTTTCAGGTTTCTGAATTCATACAAGGTAAAACCTAGGATTGCAGCCAATAAGGCAGATGGTGATCTGCTGGTCATCACATCCCTTGAACAGACTTTAGCTTTAGACATTCAAGATGCCTAGTTGGTTGGTAAGGGTGCTTTTTGGTGCTGTGACTTTTCTCTACCCAAGGTAGATGGTCACAGAGATTTTACATTTTTCTTATTTTTTTGGGGCTGGCTCTTCTTGCTTTCCAGAGTATCTGTCCAACAAAGTGGCTTTGGCCTCTGGTATGAGGCCTATCTTGAATTCATGTCAGTTACCAAAAACTTTCAGGTCAACTCCCTAACTAATATCAACTTTTAAGAATTCCACTTTAAAAAGTAATTTAAATATAGTCAGTGCTCTGCTCCCCACAGTGCCTCCCTATCCCAACTATGAAAAAAATCCTTAGACAGAAGACCATTTTGAGGAAACGGGTGTGGTCTTATCTGGTTGAAAGGTCTTGAGATAACATTGTGTCACCAATGTAGAGAAAGTTCAGCATAAAAATAGAAGTCACTACTTAAAAAGGAGCTATGATAAACATTCATCTCCAAGCATGTGCCCATCAGAGATATTTAGCGTGTTTATTTTAAAGGTAAGTTTCACTATGGTGATTTTTAACCAGAAACAGCTGATATATAATGCTTTACTGGCACTCAAATGGACTCCAAGTCAAGCTGTTTGTCAACTGGAAGTTTCCTCTTGCAACAGAAAAGTATTTTAAAGCTGCTCAGGAGTGAAATTCACGTAAAGGAATAAACTGTATATAGCAGATTTGCAGTCCTTAGTTCATCTTCCTGCGCTGGAAATCTGGACTTCACAGCTCTGTGTTGTTGAGAACAGAGAATGGTTGAAAAATACAGCAAATAGTTTCTTTCATAATGTTACTTTCACTGGGAGCTGCATTCATGGGAAAGTTACCACCTCACAATACCAGCAGCAGTAGAAAATATTATTTTCGTGAATCCACACAGACATTTACATCATTCTCTCCTTGAATCCCACAGCAAGCCACCTTTTGTCTGAAGTCAGAGCAAACAGAAGAAAATAAACATTGTGCTGGTGAATGTGATTAACAAGGCATAAAACATTACAGCCATGGTGACTCTTAGATGGGAATAGAAGCATAAATGCCAACTAATTCTTTGTCTGTCCTGAAAACTAGGGCTAAATCATCCTGTTGGCAAAACTACTAGTACTACAAGTATACTCTTATAGGGAAATTGTCCCATGACGGAGTGTCTACAAGGCAGATTTCGTCATTTACCCACAATAAGAAGAGAAGAGCAAACAGAAAACTGCTCAGAAACTGCCAGTGCTGAGAAGGAATGACTCTGCAGGCTGCAGATGTAGATTAACAGAGAGAGACCATCAGGAGCTATGACTCAGAGACAGTTTCAAAGCTGTGGTTCTGAGATTTGGGAGGAAGTCTTCCCCCAGAATTTCTAAAAAACTATTCTTATTTCTTTAGTCTTTGCCCTGAAACAGTTTGTCATCTTTATCTCTGCCCATGCCTCCTTGGTCTACATGCTTTACTTTGCATCTCTTGCCTGGACTAATTCTTGTCCTGCTGTCCCTCATTTTTAGTCTTTACTCTTAGTATTTATGTTTCTTCTTCCTCCACCAGAAGGCTTGAGCAGGGGATATTTGATATGCCAGGAGCTCCTGACTGGGGCTGTTATAACAGTCAAAACAGAGGGAAGCTAGGCTGATGGACAACTGCGGATGGCCATATCTATGTGAGTTTCTACACCTGCCTGAGCTACAATTCCCACAGCAATACAGAGGGAACATGAATACCATGTAAGGGCCAGCCTTTATCTACAGATAAAGGCAGCAGAAGTGTCACTTGTAAAGAATGATTGGACTTTTGGTCACTCAGTTGTACTCCCCTATGTTAAACCTGTGACAAACACTGGTGAGTAAAACAAACATTCATATTTTTAGTTACATAGCCACATACATATGTGTTACAGCCAAGTATTAAAATTCTTATGTATCCATGATTTCACACTGACTTTGCACTGTATTTATATCACTACAAAAGAGGCTTAAAAAATTCACCAGATTTTCAGCAAGTGCAAATCAGTTTAGCTGCACTGCAGTACATTGCCTTGACTTTGGAGAATTTAATTCAGACCTGAATCACTGAAAGCCCACAGACTTATACCAGCTAAATATCTAAATTTAAGACACTCATAAAAAACAACTAATGCATTTATCTCTTTGTATCAAAACAGGCTTGGGTGAAAGCAAGCCAATGAGTCTATCTGTACATATACTACTTTCTGCAGGACTGCCAAAAATTTGTTTGTTTAGAAAATGTAGCTGACATGTGAAATTCTCCATGGGAATCAAACACAAAACTGTTAAAATTGCCTCTCTGCTTCTAATCACTTCTTCCAGCTCTCATCCATATGACTAAGGTTCTGCTTATCTGATAGCTAGAGTCAGAGTTCTATTATGTATTGATAAAGAAATTATTTATATTGAACACAATAATGAAATAACTGGCTGATTTCTTCCTGTCTAAAGGACAAGTCAATTTGCATTTAGTTTGTTTTTTTCCTTTAACACTCTGCAAGAAAATGCATCCATTTTTTAGAGAGCTACAAAGTAGATTTAAGCTGATACTCACTGCCACTATGCAGAAGGCAAATTGCCAGCACTGCTGACATAAATGAGCACATAATCTCAGTAACCCTTAAGACTCTCTGCAATTTATTCTGGCTTCCACACTGGCATTGTGGATTTTGCTTCTAGCTGATCTACCAGACATATTCCAGCAAGATCTCTTAGGCATAGTCCAAACTTCTAGGATCTTTTCTAGGAATTGCCTAAATTTGAGGATTTTTACTTTAATTGTAACTCAAGTTTTACCAAGTAACTCACAACGGTGTGGTGGAGTCCTGCCTTCGAATGTAGAATTTTTGCTGCTGAGATTCAAACATACTTTCCCTCTGCAACAAAGCTCTTCACCTGCAAGTAGTATACCACAGGAACAGATTGTGAGTGGGGAGGTCCTCAAGAAGCCCTTTTTGGGAGAATTTGACAAGGCAAGTGGTGTGCTGGGGCTGCTGCTGAATATGGGAAAGGCACTTTTGCCTCCCATCTACCCTCTCCACAGGAATGGAAACTATGTGGATCAGCACTTGCCTAGGTCCCTGGACATATCTAGGGTACTTGACAAGTATTCAGCCCAGGGACAGCTAAGAATAGCTGTGTTTACTAACACCTCTCCCAAATGACAGGCAAGAGCAGCAAAACAGGTAGGGGGTGAGTGGATAGGAGGAGTCAGGAGACTGCTTCCTCTTTCTGCTTCATTGAGTCACTCAGCATCTTCTTCCTTCTCTGTACAATGGGAGTTTCTAAGTGCATGCCCACTTTTGATAGCTGGATGAAAAGAGGTGAAGCATGTTATGATTAATTTTCATAAGCAGCTATTAGGCTTGCTCATGGTTTTGAAAAGATCTGTCAAAGAGAAAATCAAACTGAGATCATGATCTGACTCCTTCCCCAGCTCTGTAAAGACTCATAGTCAGTGGACACTGAACCTTTTCATGTGGCAGGTTTATACCCTACTCTGAGATATGATAGTTTCAACAATGCAGCCAAACTTACCGGTTGGGCATGTCAGAAAAGAGTAGTATTCCCACAAGAGAACTTGTTTGCCAGTCTTGGATATTCAAATTGTATCAGATAGGATCAGGATCACCCTCTGCTGTGGGCGAATTTCCTTCTGTCCTGTGTAAGGAGTAGCACAGGCATTTGTTCAAGAACATGACATCATTAGGTGATGTGAAGGAACAAGAGTGCCAAAACAAGGTAGATTGGGGAACAGTTGTGAAAATGTCAAGCAACGGAGGATCCATCACGACATGACATGAGACTCTGGAACACGTATCTGTGTCTTCTCTTCTTCCTCATTGTCCACATATGTGTGTGCCATGCTCATCCTATAAGAAAACATAGTATAATAAATGTGGTGTATTGATCAACCTGAGTTTTTACCCAGCATTCTCTCCCAAGGAAGGGCCAGGAAAAGGATATTTGCAGCAGCTGACACTACTCTGAGGAACTGGGTGTCCCTCATCTCCCAGGGATGTGGTAGCAGTGAGCTTGAAGCACATCATCTGCCCCCCGCCCTGTACTAGGCTCCTTTGCCCACTCCAGCCCCATGGGGGACAAAGACAGCACACCATGAACTGCAGAAACAGTGACTGAAACACCTTGCACCAGGGTGTGGGACTTTACACACACAGGGTGTGGGGTCTGGCAAGGGATGAGACTTGAGGTGTGTGATATGGAAAGGATTTCCTACTGTTGCTTCTAAATTAAGGAAGAAAATAATTTCCAGGAGTTTATTCTGAACAGTGAGGAAGGATCTTGTCCTGAAGTGCCCTTTGTGAGTGAAAGCCTCTCTCAAACAACAGAGAAGATGCAGTGAGTGTGGCTTTCCCAGCCTTTGTTAGCATCTTGTTATCAGCTAGAGAAGTCTTTGAAGATTCTAATTAAGGTCTGACTTCACCTAAATATCTGTAGTCAGGAAAGATATGTAAGCATAGCATGAGCTGAGTTATGCTCTTCATAAAGAGGAACTCAGCAAATTTATAACTGTCTTCTAGAATGGGCAAGGCTACGCAAAGAAAAGCAAGTAAAAGAAAGAAAGAGGGAAGGAAGGAGGAACACAGAACAGAAAAAATGGAAAAAGGAGAGAGGGAAAAGGAACTTTCTTCTACAATGGACAAGGTTTTATTTTATTCTACTCTCATCCCTTCCCTGTGTATCTATTACAGGTTCAATGTTGCTTTTATTTTATCGCTGAGCATTAAGTGTGCCAAATCACTTTGCAAAAAGTCTTGAACCACAAATGAGCCTCAATTTTGATTTTGCTACAGTCACTAGGAAATCCATTTATAGCAGGGGCTAAAGATCATAGTGGCTTTTCTTGAGTAACATTACATCAGTAGCAAGAAGGTGATTATAATGTGTTAGGCTGGGTTCTTAACTACTTAATTCAGTTTGGGTCTGGTGTAATTTTATTTTTCCACAGTGATGTGGAATCTAGAATAACCCTTTTAAATCTGTACAGTTAATCCAACAGGCTGCTGTACAGATATCAGAGCTAGGCTGGGCAGTTCCAGTCACTTTAAGATGTTTCTTAAGGAAAATAATTGTATTTAAAAGGAACAATACTTTCTGAAGACTATTTTTCCTCTGTTCAGTCTAATGGAGCCCCTTGAGCTCTAGACATTATTGTATATGACAGTATGAAATTGATATTTTCTTTTAAATCTGCTTTACTTTCCTACCCTTGATGAAATGCTGAAGGCTGTAACATTGATATATCTGCTTCCCAGGGCAAAACACAAGTAACTGGGACTTTGAAACACTTTGTAAATATTTCTGAAAGCACATCTAATACTCCAACATATTTTTTCTCCTTTTTGAAGTGCATGTGTTGTATTTCGTTCCGAGAGAGAAACCCCCAAACTGGCCACTGAGCAATGCTGTAGATCACAGGAATTTTTAACCATGTCCTCTCTGACCTGCACTATTGTGTTTGACAATAATAGAACAGTCTATAATCCTTAACAATAGAAGAGTTATCATATATATACACACAGTCTTCAGACCCATTGCAAGCAATCTGTGTTTCACTGCCAACAGGCACTACTGCTTCCCTTAAGGATGTTTTAGCATTTCCTCCATAAGCAACCCACCAGATCATTAGGACTGAATTTTAGACCACCCCTGACGTACCTTAACACATCACCTCTTGGCCTAAAAACTTGACGTGGGAAAAAAATTCCAATATTAGATATATGTTTATTTCCATTTAGAGAGATTTGTGAGTGATTAGAAGCTTCTTTGCACTTTCAGACATCAATGTAGTAGTTTTAAGAAATGAAATTGTATTACTGCAGACAGAATTTATTTCTCCTTAAGAATTTTATGTTTTTTAAAGAGACATATGTCTAGAAAGAATGCTACTGTGCATATGAAGGAATGTTGTCTTAATATGCAGTTCTTAAAATTAATTTGGTAATGCTTTGTACTCTCAAATGAAACAATACCATACTGGAAGTTCAGGAAGAACTTGATACGAGAAGTACAGCCTGATATATGCAGAGTTAACCTTTGTGCCAGGAGGCCCTGGAGAACTTGCTCTGTGCTCCAACTCCTACAGCCAGAAATATAAATTTTTGTTCTGCTGGATACTAATACTTCCTTTCTGAAAAGTCAGAATGTGCTTGCAAGTGCAGTGAGCAGCCTTAGTGCTTACTTCCAAGCTAGAAAAAGTGTGTTACGGTGAGAGAGAAGGTTGTCTGTTTGGCTTGTTAAGAAGAAGATAAATTGATGTCTCTTTAAACCAGCAGGTAAGATATGAGGGTCTTAAAAGAGAGAAAATAGAATGTACCAAAGGGCTGTTCAACAAAACAGAGAAGTGTGACAAGTACTAGTGCCTGGAAGTTGGATTTGGGCACATTGGATACGACACATCTCTCAGCAGCAAGGATGATTAATTGTTGAAACAAACCCCATGAGGTTCTTTATCCTCTGTCTCTTGCCATCTTGAGTTCAAGCCGTAATGAAAGATGGGACTTCACCAAATGTAAGTCACTGAATTACTCTAAAGACCAGCTGAATTAAATTCAACAGTTTGCATTAAGCCAGAACAAATCTGCTGCTCATTCTCCCTCATACAGAGCAGTTTTTCAATTGCTCCTTCTGTACAGTGGCATTTGTGCCACAGTCCATGCCTACAGCACAGCATTTTATATTATGTCTCCTTAGCAGATGAAGCTTAGTTCACTGTAAATCAGAAGTTATGGTGAGAAGGAGCTGTGATCTCTTCATACTGTCTTCTCAAAAGATGATATCATATTAAGGCAAATAACTGCATGGAAAGTTCAGAGTGAGTAGGGTGTTTTGAAGTCCCAA
>JAOTQP010001546.1:38559563-38599696 GCA_026413545.1 Cichladusa arquata
CCGCACGCTCGGGCACGGGCTGCCCTGCGCTGGCCGCGGCCAGGGCTCCGCTCCTCGCTGCGGAGCGAGGGTCGGGCCCCCCGCCGTGCCCGGGTGAAGGCAGGTTGCAGGGCCGGGGAGAGCACGGGAGCGAAGGGCCGGAGCCCTCCCCTCCTCCCTCTCTTCCCTCCCGCAGGCACATGCCGGCCTGACCCTGCGGGACAGGCGGCTCCGAGGCAGGGGAGAAACCCGCTGGGAGATGGAGGTGGCGAAAAGGGGCGGGCAAGGGCGAGAATACAGGAGCTGCCCCCGTCCCGAGCCCGGCACTGGGTACCTCCATGGGCTTTTTTTTTTTTTTGTCTGTCTGTGACTTTAACAGTACCGACAGGCGGCTAGTGGAGGAGGATTGAGAATCCCGGTGCCGGGCGCTTTTTTTGTTGCTAGCTGTTTTGTTTCTTTAAATATTCGTCGTTGTGCAGAAGGCGCCTCTTGCAAAGCAACCTGCCGATTGTAGTCCGGCGGCTCTCTGGGCTGCTGGTGCAATCCCTGGAGTGGCTTTCCCAGGGCGTGACGGACGGAGCCTTGGCTCTCCGAGCCTGCAGGCTGCCAGCCCGCCGCCTAAAGTAAATACCAGGAGCAGGTTCGTAGACCCGAGTTCACATGTTGTACTGGAAAAACACAGCGGGTAATTCCTGCCTAATGAAGTGGGTGTTTCTGATGGCCGAGAGAGGCTGGGTTTTGTCCTTTTCAAAAAAAGAAAAAAATGTAATAGTCAAACCACACCCTCCCGCTGCCCCTTGTCATGTTCCCTTTGGCTGGTTCGTGCTGCGCGTCTGGTTTGAAAGCAGCGGGGGGGGGGGGAGGGGGAGGGCTGGGGACGCAGGTTACAGCCCTGTTTGTGTGTGACAGCGGGCTCCCTGCTTAGAGGGTGGAGGCTGATCATGTGCGTGTTCCCGGGGAAAAGGAGGAAATTCACACTTGCTCTTGGCCTGGCCCTGGCTGTTTATTAACAGAAGCCTCTGAGAAATCGCGTTGGCTTGGTCTTGGAGCTGGCTCCTGTTCCTGCACCTAGGTGCTGATTGCTAGCAGAGCCACGAAAAAGTGTTGAGAGCACTTCTAAGATTAGGAACTACGACACCTTCGGGTATTTTCAGTTCTGCTCACTGCAGACAGTTTCTTGAACACAAAGGTGACAGTTTTCTGTGATTATTCCCTATATCTTGCAAGATTTATCGTAATTGGAGTTCCTTGATTGCATTGCTTAGATTTTAAGAGTATCATTGTTGGCTGACAGTCACTGTCGCAAAAAAAGTGGGTTGAAGGCAGTGTCAGGAAGCCTTCATGACTGTGTTTGACATAGCATTGTCTTTGGAATTGCAGGTTGGCTGCTAACTGCCTGTGTCTGAACTCCTTGTCTTATTAATGTGTTTGTCCATTCCCAGTACATTCTAACTCCAGCCTGTTGTCTTCGTGTTTATGGCAGACTGTGCTTCTGTGGTTTTGTTAGTAAGTAGTTTAACCAATCATACTTTCTTTAGGTCAGCCATGCATATTTATTAGCACAGTTAACTAGAGTTTGCACAAAAGTCACCAGCTTCATTATAGTTATTATTGAAAGAAAAATTAATTTTACTTGCATTCATTTCACACTTTTGCATTTAAGCCTCTGGTGCTGTATAGGAGCATACTCACCACTGTTAATGATCACATTTCAATTGAACTACTGAAAGTGAAAAATGAAGTGCATTCATAATATGCTTGAATGTATGAGCTCTTTAGCCTCCTGGTTCTAAAAGCGGTTGATAAGACTGCAGGTGCATTTACATCAAACTGGCAGCAGGTAACAATTTTACAGATAAGGTATATTTTCCTTCCAGATAATTACACTTACGAATGTTCACATTTATTTTCACTCTTACCCTGAGCTGACACAAATTTGGCAATATTTTCAACCCAGATGATGGTGTGATTCACACTGTACTATTTATCAGCTTAAATGAAAGCCCTTTTACTAGACTGCCTGAGAACTGACAATCCTCTGTTGTTTCACACTTTTTCCAGGCTCAGCTTGACCATAAGGCACGTCTTGCTTTTTGTAGAGACTGTAGCAACTGTGGCATCTGTGAAGATGCAATAACCTGGATATGACTTTTACCTGTGTGCCTGAGCTGGGTCAAGATGAATAATTTTAAACTGTCCAGACATAGTTGTTGGCTTGCTGGGTTAACTTAGTAGCCCAAACTGCAGACTGTCATCCAGGAGCTGCTGGTTGGATGTAGAGCTGATGCCTTGTAGTGATTCTTCAGGCATTTCCTCAGTGAAAATAACCTGGTTTAAGTGACTTGTCTTGTAACTTTCCTATATAAGAGAGTAGGATTTTCCAGAGGGGTTAATCACAACCGTAATAGTGGGGTTCAGAGAGATTTATATTTTCAGTAAAGCAAAGGAAAAAGGAAATCTAATGTAAATTGACTAGAATTCTGACAGTATTGATTGTGCAGTGACAGTGAAAGGAATTTGTGTGTGTCCGACTGATGTACCTTGGTATTAGTTTGAAAGGTCTAATTCTTTGGTGAGATACAGTTGTTCCAACTCCCTTTGATCCTCTTCTCTTTACTGCAGCATGTAAAATGTGACTTTGTTTTGAAGGTTGGGCAGTATTTTGAAAGTAGTTCAAGTGTGTGGGTTTTTTTTTCAGAGAAGTGGTTAATGAAATTAATCTGTTTGAATTCCTGTTAATATTTTATTGAGTAGACTAGTCCTAAGAGATTAGAGATATACTTGTTTACTTGTCTCTTGTGAGACTTACTGGACAAATTGTTAAGGTATATAAGACATTGAACAGCAAAAGCCTTGGATAGGGCATGTTGAATTGTTACTAACTTTTTCTTAACTTCTCTTTGACTCTAGTAGTTAACTAAGTCATTCAGAGCTGCTTTACCCCAGCAATACAGAAATGAAAACTTTCTGTTGCATGCTCAGGGTTGAGTATTCCTCTCTCTGTATCACGTGTTAGGAAAGCTGAAGACTTCTTGGGAGTGAGGATTTCATATCTTCACTTGCTTTCACTGAAGTAATCTGTGGACTAATGCTTGAGAGCAAAGTGGTAATTTTAAATTTATTCTGTGTTTACCTTTTTGAACCATTGTTGCTGTTCTGAGAAATCTGTTTGCATTATTTTACTCTGAAATTTTAAAATTCTTTTTATTCAGAAAGTAGCTCAGAGAAGCACTGTGGCTTGAGAAGCTTATAAATGAACAAAACCAAAACTTTGCTTTTATTAGCAGAAGTTTAAATGATGGTGTTTCAGGAGTACTTCTAGGTACAGACCTTTGCTAAAGATGTCTGTAATACTGGTCTTCATTTAAACTTAATTAAGCTTTACTGTGTCTTCTTTAACTTATGAGGCAGTTATTCACTTTGGCAAATCTGAAAAAAGTCCTGGACTTCTTGGGGGAAGGTAGGGTGAATCATGTTTTTGTTTGTAGATAAATTAACAGATCCAAAATGAAACAGAATGTTAACCCTTTTCTTCAATTGTTTCCCCTTGCCCTTGTACCAAGTATTGCCAAGTTTTGTGGATTTTTCAATTTTTTTTTCTTTTAATTTTTTCTGTTAGGCACAGAAACACAGTAAAGAGACTTAGAAAAGACTTAGACCTTTTGCAGTAGGAGATAAAATGATAGTTTATCTTGATTTAAATCTTGGGTGCTTATAGCACCCAAAGTTTTCAAAAAGGAGTAAGTTTGAATAAATGATTTTGTATTAAGTGCATGGAGTTGTTCCGAAACTTCTAGTAGCAAATCATTTATATAGTTTAGGTTTTTTAACCTCCTCCTTTAATAAAAGTGCTAACTGGAGTTGATTATTAGATAAAACAACTGCACATGGATGTTTTGGGTGAGGAGTGGAGAGCTACTGTAGGCTATGCATTTATCACTGTTTGAATGCATCTAATAAGATGCCATGTCTCAACTAGGTGTTGGTTTCATCTTTAATGTATGCTTTCCTAGATGTATATGAGAGGAAGAGAAGTGTTGTGTTTTTTCTAAACATGGTTTGTGGGCTAGGAATGTGAATTGTATTTCATTGAGACAGACACACTTTAGAACAAGTGGGATTTTTTTATAACAATTGCCCAAGGGCTTGGGGTATTGTTGTCAGAAACATTGATCTGTTGTAGTTTTGTTTTCTGATGGAGAATGTTGTTCTAGACTAATATACCTCTGTATTAGTAAAAGTAGAAAGGTCTAATCAAAAAGCTCAGGAAAATAACATGCTTTGCATTAAAGAATAACTCCTGAGAGTTTGACTTTTGAATGGCCATCATTTAAAAAAAAAAGAAGGAATTTCAAAAGTCTTCATGGCTATTTGGTTATTTTTTGTTTGAAAAAATATATATAGTCTTAGCAATGAAATATTTGAAATAACCCTTCAGAATGTGGGTGGGGCTTTTTTTGTGTTGCTTTGTTTTTTTTTTTTTAAAAAATATTGACTTCCCATGTGTTGTGTTATATATGTTTGGTCTATTCAGTGTGTTTTATATTGTTTTCTTTGGCTCTAAGTACAAATAAGCAATATTAATAGAAAATGTTGCACGATACACTGTATGGCAGGATATTTTAGGGCTGATGGAATTTTTGTCTTCATTTTTTGGGTTAAGATCTTGATTCTGGTTCATTAAGTGTCGCAGGGAAGACTGGTCTATGACATAAACTTACAGCCTTTTAATGGTAGTTATGCAAGCTTGTTATTTTAATCTAGTTAAAGCAATAAGAAATGTGAATTTTTAGGTTTTAACCCCCTGCTGTTTATCTGCATGGTTGCTCACCCATAGAAAGATCTCACCCTTTTAAAAATCTGGCTCTGAGGCTTTTTTAAGACCTGTTTTTAAAATTGGTAAGCTATTGTGTTGTGGGTGATACTAGTAATGGAAATGCAAGTCTGGAGCTAAGGAACACCATCTAAATGGTAGAAGTGCTTCTGCTACCTCTACTAGTTGGATTCTACCACTTTCAGTAGTTTAAGCAAGTGCAACTCTTCATACCACATAGAACTCAAGAAGTTGGTAATATATCTGAAAATACTGTCCTTTTAGGTTTGCCAAACCTATGGTATGGAAAGTAAACTCTCTCTGCAACTAATGTTTAAACTAATATTTAATCAGTCTGGGAAGGTAATTGGAGTCCTGAAGACTGGTGCCTGTGCTTTTTAGTGAACAGAATATTTTTCAATAGTTGCTACCACTAAGCAGGCACAGTTCAAGAGATAAAAACACTGAGGCATTAGTTACTGGTTCGAGATTACTAATTGCACTTTACTGAGCTTGTTGAGCTCTAGTTCTGCATTAAAATGGTTGGAGAAAGGAAGTCAGGGATGCAGGCCTGCTCATGTGCATCAAAAGGAGCATTCGAAGACCAGTTTTCCTTTAATTGAGTCAAAGTGAATAGTCATTACAAATTAAGTCTTAGTACTCTCTAGAGAGTCCCAATTATAAGTTTGAATTAAGATATTGACCACAGTCTACAGACAACATAATGCAATGAAAATAATTCTAGGAAGAAGTTTTAGGCTGTGCTTTTAATATTCCCTATAAAAGTTATTTCTTCAGCTAGGTCCATACAATTCAGACATAGTGGCTTTAAGAATTCCCTCCTGATGTGTGAATCTGTTCTCTGCCTAAAATGCCTTTGACAAGCATTACTTTTCATCTGAAAACCCTCTGAATCCTCTAGACACGTAAGGGATTGGCTTTGTTTGTATACTTATGTTTTTTCTGTCAAAATAATTCCTCTTTCAGAGAGGTTAAACCAAGATGGATGGAACACACTTTTATGATTTTTGAGGGGAAACCTAGCTTTATAATTAGTGAAATTCTGCTCTTGTGTCTAGATGCTTTTGTCATATAAGGGGGTAACAAAAACTAAAACTTAGCTGGAAAGTTATAGAAGTTGAGATGAACTGGTGTTTGTGGTAAAGCTGTAGATAAGAAACCACTCTGACTTTATCTTTGTGTCAATATCTGTTGGAGTAGTTGCTTTGCTATAAATGAAGGGAAATAAGTTGTAGATGTGCGAATTTCAGAATATGCATAAAGAAAATAACTCTTTCTTTTGACCAGTGTTCGGCTGAAGGTGGAATTAAGAATCACAGTGTGAACTAGTAAACTAAATGTTGTGATAAACTTAAAAGAAATCTAATTTAACAGATATTACAGGTATGTAATGGAGTGTTTACTCTGTCTTTCAAAGTGAGCTTCATGCTAATGGCAGCCTCTTCTGAAGTGTATTTGAGCAAAACACTGTTTAGGTAATTGTTGGTTTTTCAAGATTTTTGGCTAGGAAGAATATTTACATGTGGAATAGATATTGAGTGATGCTCATTTCATCTTGTGAAAAGGCTAAAGCCTGTTGATTTCTGCTGTTAAGGTTGCTAGGTAGATAAACCAAAGACGTAACTGATAGTAGTTCTGGATGCATGCATGACTTGGCTCATCATTGTTGTTAAATCTTTTGCAGAGATTCCCCCTTCCCCTCAGGTCTTTAATTGCAAGCAAAAATTACTGCTTCTCTGTAACTGTCTCTGTCTGGAAGCTTGATAATCTAAGATGAAAACTTGAGTCAACGGAGATATAACTGTGTAGACATGGTTCAGACCTAGCAGTAGCAGTCAAATTATCTTCCTGGACTGTATTGTGCCTCATGAGCTTTTGCATAATGAAGATGTATAACATCGTAATGTAACTTTCTGCAGTGTAGGGATAAGTTTCTCACGTGATTGGTTGCCTTCAGTCATTGAATTGCAATTCTGCCTTTTGATGCTGTCTAGTTTGGTTCTCTAGTAAGACTAAAAAAATCTGCTTTGACGTGAAGTCCAATGTTTGTTACTTTTTTTTTTTTCCAGCAATCACCTATTTTTTTTCATACCTTCTTATTCTACATGAATTTAATGTTTTCTTGTGTTAGGTACATGTAAGTTGTTAAAATCATTTGTGAAATGCTTCAGGATAGTGGTAATCTCCTTCTGTTATGGACATTGCCCTCAAGGTTATAAACTGATTGTTATTATGTATTTAATTACATTTTCTAGATCTGTCGTCTTCCCTTGTGGGCTCACTTGTAAGTTAGACAGCTCCTCTTCAGATCATCTTCTAGCACAGATGCTCTTACTAGGGAGCCATTCCTCTGATTCTTGTTCATTCTTGTCTCCTATGGAGACACCCTCTGTCTAGATACTGCTTGCTTCATTTCTCTATGCACTGTGTAGAACAGGGCTCTTTATTGTCCTGGTCTGTCTTGCAAAATTTTGTTGTAGATGACTCATTTTGTATCCTGGAAGAACTGGAAAAAGTCCTAGGACCAGAAGATCAGTACAGGGTGTTAGTTTTTAAGTGCAAATTTGCACTTAAATGTAAACATAAATTTTACTTGGTTACATGTATTTGTAATTTGTCTTTGAATTTCATCATATTAATAAAAAGAATCTGCTAGAGTTTGATTGTACTGATGAAATTGCGTATGCTCCTCTAAGTTTGTTCATGTCACTCTTCCAATGAAGAGCAGAAATTACACATCATCAGTTTTGAAAGTTTTAAGCTTTTATTAAGTGGTGCTTGATATATCTTAAGTATAATTATAAATTGATTTCTGATTTTACTTATGTATTCCAAGAGTGTAATATAGATTTAACTTTAAAAAATAAGTGATTCTTTTCACGGACATTAGAAAACTGGCTAGTTTGTTATGGAACTGGAAATTGAGTATGTGTTTGGCTATGACTCCTAATGCTAGGTCAACTCTTGGGTAAATATTTTGGAGTGGGTTTTATGCGCTACAGAGCTAGTTGCTATAGAGTGATGGCAGTCTGAAACAATGGCTGTAGGGTGGGGTTTTTTTATTTGGTCAGTGTTTTTCTTACTACTTTGATAGTTTGCACTCTTGTAACTAGAACTCAGGAGTATGAAAGCTCTCAAAAAACTACCTAGTAACAGATGATAGTTTCTTGATGACCTGGTTTAAGGCTTCCTCTTGGTGAGTGGTGTCCCAGGGCATGGCTCAATATCTGGCTTTACTGTGTAGTAAGAATATCTTTTATAGTGTGAAAAAGTGAAAAAGAATGAGTTGTCTGGCAACAGTATTTATTTGGCCAACAAAGTATGTTGCTCAGAGCAATATCTATGAACTAAGATTTCAGTGCATAAACTTTTCAAGCACTCCATGATGTATTTAGTAGAGCTTTCTCTTTGTTGGATGACCTGACTTGTCAGTCCACACTCCTCTATTTTCTTAGAGGCAAGATACACAATTTGATGTCAGTGTCGTGCTTTTACATGTATTTATATTTTGTTTTTACATACAATGTATTGCTTACACAACCCACTGGAAGATCAGAATCTCACTTCTTAATGAAAATTAGGGGCTGTTGGATAGCCTGTGGTTGGGCAAGAGTTGAAAGAACAAAGAAACCCTTCCCCAATGTCTAAAACAAAAAAAGTCTCATTCCTTCTGCCCTGCAGAAGATGCTCTACTTTGAGCAGTACATCAGCTTGAAATTGGAACGGGCCCTTGAAATATTTTGTTGTCGTTCTCAATTTTAGTAAAAAAGATTTGTGCCATGTTCTTACTTTAAGAAACAGCGGGACAATGCTGTCTGTGATACAGTGTCCTCCTGGATGGGAAAATGTCTATGTGGAATAAACAAACAAAACTGAACCAGGTTGTGTTTTAGAAAGCTTTGCATTGCTAAAATGATTTTCATAATATCACTTCTTTTATGTTGAGAAATCTGGTTTGCATTCATCTTCCATGTGCAGTTCGATAATATTTTCTGTGTTCCGATCGTATCCAAGCATTGCATACTTCTTGTAGAATGCTGTGCATTTTATTGGGAAACATGTAAATTGTTTCCACTTAAAGTGATAGCCTTACTGAACATGACTGCTACTTATTTTCAATGTAGACAGAATAAAAGTTTTAAGACTTAACACTCATTGTACATATTCTGGCTGTTGAAAGATTGAGATAGTTTCTTTTCATATCTGGAAAAGGAAAATGATGTGAAAATTGTGATGGAAAGACAATGTTTACTAACCTGCTAATTGATTTTGATGGATTTGCCTGTTAGGTCTAGTGTTTGCTGTATAGTGAAGAAGGTCAAAACTGAAATTGCTTATGATTACTGCATTTTGTAATCTAATTCTTCAGCTTTTTGAAGCCTTTAAAAAAAATAAAAGGCAAAACAACTGTTTCCTTCTTTAAAAATCAGTGAAATCTCTAACAAGGCCCTTCTTTGTTTTGCGTGAGATGTATTGTAATACTTTTGATAAAGTCTCCAGCAATACTGAAACTGTATCTAGTATTTCATGAGAGTTGTTCTTGTTGCCATAGCGCAGGGAGGGCTATTTCAATAAATTCACTTGTTATGCCTATAGCAACCTGTTTTCAGACAGATAAGGATTGATATGTAGGCTGAAAAAAAAAGAAAAAGAGAACAATGAAGTAATTTTATGCACTGACTGCTGGTATATTCACCAAAGCCATCTACCAGCATCCAAAGGTCTAACCAGCCCAAAGTGATGACATTATTGCAGTTCTAGGAATTTTTCAGTATATGAGCAATATTTCAGTATTTGCAGTCTGTCTCAGGTGTTCTAGCCATTTAATAGGAAAAAAATAAAAGTAAAAGAAAAGAGGTCATAGCTCTCTCCTGAAGCCTTTGTCAGGATTTACAGTAAAACATCTAGTTTTCTATTACCTTCTGATTTCTGCCTGTCTGTAGCTTTTAACCAAAGGCGACCTGTAAGGTAGGATCTGTGATGAAATTAGTGTTTGAATTTTACAGTGTTCAAAATTCTAGTAGAATTTTCTGAAGCAATAATCAACAGTAACTCCTAACATTCTGATACTGGCTCAGTATCTTGAGTGTTAGAAGTTCTAGATGACTTACTAATTCTTACTGTTGAAAATAAATTGTTCGTGATCTACTACAAGCTCCAGAATACTTTTGTTTCATAATTTGCTTTCTCACCTGCATTAAGTGTAAGCTTGAGCTCAAAAAATTGGTGCATCAAATTTTTGAGAGATTAGACGAATTTGAGCACTTTGCCTTCTCAAAGTAGTCTTCATTCATTTTAAGTGATAAGTGTCAAGTGGCAGCACAAAAACTGGTAGCATTGTACTAATGTGAGACAGTCATGTCTGAAGCTCAAGCCTTATACAATGTTCTGATACTAGTGGTTTGTAAAAACCTTTTGGAACTCAGCGCTTAAGTGTCTGTCTTATCTTCAGTGTTCCACATTTGTCTCCAGGTCTTTGAACATTTTTGTGTGTGTGGATGCTCATAGATACCCGTGTATATAATTATAAATGCACTTATCTAGATCTCTCAGTAAACCTGCCTATGTTGAGACCTTTCCTCCCTCATTTCCTCCCACATGCACTCTGCACCAAAAATCTCATATCCACAACCTTAAACCAGACACTCCAATATTCTGCTTTCAGGGGAAAATGCCAATTAGAGCAGTCTTCAAATGTGTTTGTCCTGCTATGCTGGCTTCAGAGAGCAGCCTTATGATTATCTGCCTCTGTCAGAAGTTTCCCGAGGTTACAGATCAGCCATTAAATCCTCTACACCTGCCATGTGGACTTTGTAGTTTGGAGTGACCTTGCAGTTGGACCTGTTTGTAACCAGCGAGTCTGTGTGCTGATGGTGGCTGTGACACCTGGGTTTTCTTCTAAGGGAGTGCTTTTTTGCTTGCTATACTGTTATAACCATAGATACTTTTCCCCTTATTTTGGAGAGGATTCCTTTTAATAGGCTTTAGGCTTGTCTCATCTCTTCTGGATATCTGCTAGGTAGAGGCAGACTGAGTTTCCTGGGTTAACCTTATACTGAATTCCTTAGCTGCTGAGAAGGAAATCTTGCACCAAGGGGAAAAATTCCTTCCTAACCACCTCAGAGGTAATAAGGATGGTTCTAAGAGCATTTAGAGCTTAATTTATCCAAATCCTGAGGATAAACAGGATGTTTCTTTTGAAAAGGGTCTGGACAATTTCTCTGATCCTTGATAGACATGCCTTTTTCCTAGTGTCAGCTGTCTCCTTGTGTGGCAATATCATGATGTTATTGGTAGTAGTAGAAACCTGCAAGCAGAGTGAGATACCAACATATTTCTGATACCTTTATATCCTCAATTTATGGAGTGAAATGTTGAATAGCAATGCTCTTTGTCATGGCTGATGGATGTGTGAGTAATCTGAAGCTATTTCCACCTCAGCAACTGTAAAAGAGGATGAGCACTTTAACAAGTACACACACTGTGTTCTGCAGCCACTTCTTCACCCACCTCTCAGCACTTCTGAGGCACAGAAAGGAAGTGGGCAGTGTTGACCCTCTTCCTGCCATCACTGCCATCTGATGGCTGTCATGGGGTTCTGTCTTCTACCACACAGAACTGTCCATCATTGTTTCTCTTCCAGCTCTGTGGTGTTGATCATACTGACTTTTACAGCAACCACAAGTACATGTTAGCAGTTAAATTTGTATGCTGCTTTTTACTATGGCTTTCAGGAGCTTTGGCCATCCCTTTCTCTGCCTTATTCTCCACCCCCAAGGTCTGTCTGACTTAAACATTGTTAAATGTTGACAACATTTTAAAATTGGTGCTTAGTCTATTTCAAAAATTTATTTTTGTGTTTACATACATGAAATCTAGGTAAAATGTAAAAAGAAAAGAACCAACAAAACTTCAACAGGTTTAGGTTTTGCTAAAGCTTACTGCATTTGTTTTGGGGAAAAGCTGCTTGCTTGCTAGATGCAAGGAGACTTTTTCCTTTAATTACTTAGCTTTCCTGTTTGTATATGCCAGTATAAAATAATGTGGTAATCTGACTTTTCCTTCCGTTGACTATCTAAACCAGTTTTGTAGGTAGAATGATACATTTTGTTCATGTAATGAGCGTTTTTGAGTCCAGTTCTTGAAAGTGGGCAATGGTCATTCAAGTATGTTTGGAACTGAGTTATATTACTTGATTTGATTTTTTTCCCCTTAGAGTGCTTCTCCAAGTTGTTGCTATTAGCAAAATTGAGGATTGGGACTAGATGATCTTTAAGGTCCCTTGCAATTCAAGCTGTTCTGTGATTCTAAGATGATATTTATTGAGATCATGCGTAGCTTGTACTTGTGACTAGCTGCACGTCTTCTTAAACTGTCTTGGTTTGTATAAAAGACATCTAGCATTCTCATGTTGTTATAGTGTTTCCAGGACAGTAGGATGGGAAAAGTGGTGCAGATACATGAAGTAAAGTGTTGAAAACTGTTGTAAATTTAGTTACTACAGAGCCAGAAAGAGAAGCCAGATTTTTTAAATGTATGCAGTTCTCTAGGTTATCCTAATTTTTGCACCTTATAAAACATAGGGGAAGGGAGTTAATCACACTCAGAGTGTCATCTACCAGCACCATCACACTATCTCTGGTTTAAATGTTTAGTGAGTTGTATGGGATAGCAAAGAATACCCTTTTTCTCCACTGGGGAGCATGCAGAGTGTTACATATCTTCATAGAAGACTTGAATAATTTTCATATTTGGGATTTTGTTTGTTTCAGAAACACTGCTCTATCAAATATACATGAGATTGCCTCATTTCAGTAAATAGGTAACTTAAGTTCCAGATTTGATGAATGAAACTGCCAGGGAGTTAGAATGGACCTTAAGAATCACCTGGTTACAACTCCACCTGCCATGGGCAGGGACACCTCCATCTAGACCAGGTTTTATCAAGGATTTATCCAATCTGGTCTTGAACACTGCCAGGGACTGGGGCATCCACAGACTCCCTTGCAATCCTTTTCCAGTGTCTCACCATGCTCACAATAAAGAACTTCTTCCTGATCTTTCCCCTCTTTCAGTTTGTACACATTACTCCTTGTTCCAACCCCGGAGTTCCTGACAGACTCATTTTCCAGCTTCCCTGTAGGTCACCTTCAGATATTGGAAGGCTGCTTGAGATTTCCACACAACATTCTCTTCCAGGCTGAAGAATCCAGGCAGAATAGCCCTAGCTTTTTTCCCAGTAATTTCCTCTTTCCACATATATAACTTTCTGTAAGCTGTTAATTAAGGCAAGCATATATGTTTTATTAAGATTTTTGAAGTGAGTATTGAATACAAAGAAATTCAAAATCTGGAAATGCTTTGCAATAGTAATTTAAAAATTAAATATTTTTGAATGAGTTACTCTAAGTACCTAATCATAAGGAAAGTTTGTGTTTCACTGTGAAGAGTAATAAAAAATGCACAGAACAAATGATATGATGCTAACTGAGAGTATGTGAAATGTACATGTGTTTTTGTTTGGGGTTTGGGTTTTTGTTTCATTTGTTTTTATTTTTACACAAATAAAACATATTTGTAGGAATAAGTCTGGAAAAGTTTACTGTCCTCAGTAGTAGAGAAACATACATGCTGTAGTCAGCATACATATTGCACTGGGAGACATTACTATTGTTACTTAAAAGGAAAAGAAGCTAGAGACTCCTTAGATTTTTAAATTCCTTTCCACTTCTGCATGCTGCGATCTTTGCTTCCTGACAATTTTTGTTTTGGGTCATCTTCTCATATTCTTGTGTCATACTCCTTCACTAATGAGAGGATAGACCTCTTAACTTTTCATCTGTGTTAAGTCTGATTTGCTACAGAGATTGTTTGGCTAATATCAGCAGTTAGTTAAAGCCTAAATTGTTTCACTGTGAGTCAGAGTATACTTGAAATTTTGTACAGTAGTATCATTTATGCCTTCATTAACTATGTTTTAATATCTGACTAAGCCAAACCAAGTTACTGAATGCTTTTGCAATCTGAGCCTGTTTAAACTCGAAATAGTCCTGTTCACAGTTAATCATCTGCGTTAATGTTTGTATTATAACTTGTCCTTGCTCTGTGTGCCACTCTAATGACAGTCCCTTGATAAGGATAAAATTAAGGGTATTTGATAGAATTGTGTTTTAGAGCAAGAAAATGCCTGAAAGTAATCAACCATTTAATTTTCTGGTAGTTTCTTGAAATGTAGAGATGACAAATGAAAGGTGGGAATTTAAGTGAAGCTAACTAGCTGGCTGCAAAACTAACTACTGGGCAGAAGTGCCAGACTTGTTGAAAGTAAGAGTTCATGCACAGTACACTGGCAAACATTCTTCTGGCAACTCCTAATTAGCAGAGCTGTAGAGACCAGTTTTGTTAACCAGTGCTACATGATAAAACCAGTAATTTGTTCTCTTCTGGAAGAAATCTGTAAAATAGAGCTGGTAGCACTTTTTAAAACATAGCTCTTTGGTAACCAAATGTGCTATTTGAAGGTGAAATGAGCATTTTTATTAGTAGACTCCCCTGAGCTAAGTTACTTGGTAACTTAGGAAATACTTCCCACTTTCTTATTCTATATTGAAAAAAGTATATAATAATATTCCATACAAGTAAAAAAAGTATATTTTTGTATGTCTGAGGCATATTACAAAAAACTTCCGTTGTAAGTATAAAATTGCAGTATAAAATTTACTTCAATGTATTGAAAGAGTTAGATTGTATTTTCAGAATGAAAAGCATTTCAAGCATTTTTTTCATAAAGCTGAAGTATATTCCAGTGGATTGGAATTTAAATAGTGAACAAATTATATTTAAGGAAGAAAAAGGATTGCATTGCTTTAATAAAAATGTATCCTATAGCAACTATAGGATAGCACAAATACATAGGATGGTAGTGAATCACTTTGCTTCTTCCACTCAGATGCTTATGTGGAGCTTCAGGACTGAATTGCTTTCAAAAGTAAGATGTAGAACCTATAGAAGTCTCACTGGTTTGAGGATGTAGGGAAGGTGAGGAATACTGAATTTATTTATTTTTTAAAAGCCACTTCTTCAGAGTTTTTGCCTTAAATTTCTGTGTTTCTCTTGAGTTTTCTGATTTTTCATTGTTTTTTGGTTACATAATCTTTCTTGAAGATTGAACTTGTGTGTTAAAAGAATTATTATTTCAGGCATGCAGTTCATTTTATCTGTATTAAAAGTGAAATCATTATGCAATTCACTAACTACAAAAGTGTTCTGCAAAAGAAAACTTTTCAGATGCCAGTGAATAGTCAAGTAGTGAAACGAGTTGCACAGGGAGGTTGTGTAGTTTCTGTCCATGGAGATTTCTAAGAGCAGGCTGGATAAAGCTGCAAAAGAGCCTGATAAGACCTCAGAGATGACCTTTCTTTCACCAGGCAGTTTATTTGGAAACTCCTGAAGTTCCTTTCTTCCTGAATTATTTTGTAATCTTAGATGGTTCCATGGTGTATATACCTATTCCAGTTTATTTCCAGTTGTGATGGATTGCATTGCATTATTAACGACTCTTCGGATGTGTAGTAGAGCCACTAGGCTTTACTGTCTCTAATGTCTACCAGTTGGGCTTGTACCTGAAGAGAAATTTACAAATGTTATGCTGCCACTTAATTTAGGCATGTATTTGAAAGCTTTGAATATTGAAATGCTTAGATTCTTCTTGAAGTTGAGCACAGCATTCTTCTACCCATCCTACACAACCTTCAGGACTGAAAATACCTTAATGTTTCAGGATCGCTTCATGTATCCTTTGACTTAAGCAAACCATGTTCTGTCAGTGTATCCTGTGTGATAGGTTGCCCAGGGGAGATAGGGTGAGGTCCTAGTGCTGCAGGATGGGAAGTAAGTTGTGTAAATTGCACACAGTTTTGCTCCCATTTTCTGTTCTGTGCTTCTTCCTTCTCCAGATCACATACCTGTATTAGTTACTGGAATATAGAGTTGCAGTGAATGAGCTGTGCTGGATTATTTTTGTTGATACGTGTTTATTGGGAATAAAGATTTGCTTTCACTCCTGATTATTGTTAGTGTATAAAACTGTATTTGTACAGTATGGTGTGTTGACTAGTTCAGTCACTCATACTCCACCTCATGTTCTTTGTTTTGAATTCTGCTATTGTGATACGGGTCTCTGTGGGATGCTGAAAAATAGTCTGTGCTGATAGTGTACCATTTTCGATGGAAGAAATGCTGAAGTACAAGGTTGAAAGTAGACTATAATCTCCTCTGGCCACAGATGTTTGTAACTACTTTGTTATGTCAATGGAGCATTTTTACTGTTAAAATTTAAATTGCTATTTTGAAACTTGGATAATATTAATCTGTTAATTCTGCAAATGTTTTAGGCTGATATTAATATAATAGGAATTTTAAACTGAAATAAACCAAGTAAGAAAAATCTCAGAAACTCAGCATTAAATTTTATATGTTGATACTAATTTTAAAGAAGCTTTAAGTCACCTTTTCTGCATGTTATTTTGGTGCAAACTTGCTAGCCATTCTTAAGTAGCTAACTACTCTTTTGACTGTTAATCCCTATGTCCAAGTGCTTGTCCTATGATTTCCTTCCAAAAAACATGGTTAAGGTTTATTGTGCACTCTGGAAAGTAATTAGATCAGGACTTGTTTGCCTCAGAAGTTGTGAGTTCAGAATTGTGAGTTCCTCAAGAAAAAATATCCTTCTGATAGTCTCCTTTCATAAGTGGAATCTGCTCAGCTGAAGACAGTCATAGTAGTGAGTGGGGGGAGGCTGCCTTAGTTATGACAACATGAAGTCTTAATGCTGGGTGAGCAAACTCTGGAAGGGAGCTGTTGGGTTGTATTCTGTAAGATCTGTAATCATCTGCTCTCTCAGTTCTAGGAATGAACCTGCTGCCTTGACTAAGCAGTGTACAAATACAGAAATTCATTGTTTATTTTTAAATTCGTTATTCCAGACTGGGGTGTATAGGAAGGGTGAGGAAGAAAGTAGTAATGTGAAGGATGCCTATGTGATGATTAAGTATTCAGCTTTTCAGTTGTCTTTTTGTTGTTCTGCCTCCTCCCAACTCCACACACCCAGTCTTGTAACTGATGATCTGACTGACCTGCCCTCTGAAACTTCCTCACTCTTCTGTAAGCAGGCGGTGGCAACCCTTTGTGAAACAAAGAGCAGGGCACTACAAAGTGAGGGGGCAGTATTAGTTGGGTTGCTGACTTACCAGACTAGATTTGTTCTGATGCTGAGATGAGAAGTGAGCAAGTGATTCTTGACTACTTCAAATTTTGAGCACTTAATCAACTGAATCAATCCCATACTTGCCTTTCAACCCCTCATCATATCTTAAAGTGAAGCCAGATTTCTGCATTACCTTATATTGCAACAAAATGGTAATTTAGGATGTCTTACATAATTTTAAAGAAGTAATGATATATTAGTGTTTACGACTGGGAAAAGAGCTGCCTTGCTACTGTTTGAGAATCATAATTTTTCATAAAACATGAGTAGTCTTGTACAGAGCACTTAATGTAACGAGAGACTCAAGTCCAAAACATTTGAGACGTTATGATCAACAATTATAAAAAAATAAGTCAGAGTTGTTGGTTTTTTTTAACTGGGGTGTGTATATCTTGACTATTGTTTGAAAAAGTAATGGTGGTTTCTAAATGAATTCCTTCTGACAAAAAGTCACTGGAATTGGTCTTTATGCTACTACCACATGATACCTTTCTCTAGATTATTTCTGCTATTATGAAGAGAATTGCAAAGGAAATGAGGAGCTTCCTATGTAATCAACTGGTCAACTGCTGTTTCCTCTATCGGGAATAGTGATGGCGATTACTCACAGTCGCTGCGTTTGCATTGTTGTCCTGAGCATGGAATAAGAGACTGAAGCAGTAGGAGGAAAAAAGAAAATAGAGTGGTCATGGCTGAAATACTTCAGTTACAGAATGAAAGTAGCTTTTTACTGCATAGTTAAGCTTTTGAGTGCTTCTCTGTTTTAATGACTGCTGACACAATGAAATGTTACCTTTAGCAGATCTAATTTAGCTTTTTAAACATGTGTGGCCCACCCGGTCTCTGGACTGGCTTTGATAATTGACTGCTTTTTCAATCTCATTGTCTTTTAATAATTTTGTTTCCTCTCCTCTTCTGGCTTGTTTTGTTGGAATGGTGCTACTGTGGTCTGTGGATTTAGGAGACTCTCAGGGCTGTAAAACTGTCAGTGTTTGTGTGTGAACAACATCTGAGACAACATCTGATGCTGCAGTGTTTTGTGGAAGATCTCTTGGCACTGCTGAGTAATTCCTGTACCATTTGTGTCATTCCTGCTTGAGCTGAATCCTTACCTTTTTATGCTCAGGACATTTAAAAAAATCTGGAGGCTAGAATTAGGAGCTGGTGATTGGAGCTCTGATGTCCTCTGCACTCGGTGGTTCCTGATGTTTTGGAGAAAACACTATTTACAATAGAAAATAGTATCACCTTGGTATTTGATACCTTTAGTTGCTTTTAGTTGAAGCACTAGAAAACTATGTTTATTTGTGTGTAGGCATGGGTTGCTATGTCCTCTAGTACTACAAAAACATTACTTTAGCTCTCCTCAGTTAAGTGATTTAATAATTGAATTATAGTCTGATTTTATTTTAATAGCCTTTTTTAAGTCTACTATACTGAGTTTCAAATACTGTGTTACTTTCATGATGTTTTGTTTGTTCATCCTTATGCAAGTGAAATAGATGTTTAGACAGGGATGATGAAATTCCTGCATTCCCACAGATAACCAGTTTATTTCCACTCTGGAAGCCAGCCTCTATCATACAGCTGATTGGTTGGATTTCTGGATCTGCAGAAGCATTCCTTACCTCTGTAAACTACTGCTATTGGTTTTATTTTGGGAAAGGAAAAGTATGTGGAGATTTCATATTTATATCTTAACCTGGTAAAATGGCTTTTTAGCTGCAAGAGTGCTTCCTTCACCCCTTCTTCAGTTGAACAGGTTTGTTTAGGTTTTTTTAATCCGTCCTTTATGCTGGCATTGGGTTTTATGGGATGCCATGCTGAAGTTCTTAGGGAAGCTGGGAGACTAGGATTAGTTCCTGTTGGGCTTTTCTCTCTGAATGGCTCACTAGAGTTCACCTAAATGCTTGTGTTGAAACAATTAAAATGACACACAGCTGGAGTGGGGGTAGATAGGAATAGAGAAAGCCCTTTCCAATGCAACTGTTATTTACCATTGGATTAGCTTAGTGTCACATTTTCCCTTGCTGGAAACATGTTTTCCCAAACAGGACTTATGGAGGGAGTAATTTTTCTCTTGAGATAGCCATCCAGTTGTCAACAGTTAGGGACTTTGTGGGGAATTTATTTCTAGGTCTGACTAGTACATCTCATTTTCTGTACTACTACTGATGATAGTAATAATAATGTGGAAGATACATAAAAGAAGAAAGAATTCAGATATAGAGATTTTCTTGTTAGGTAAGCCCTTTAACAGCAGGACCTTTCAGCCAATGAACTTGCATTCAGTCTGATGAAACAGTCTACTGTTGTAGATTGGGAGCAAGTGTGGAACCCCAATGGAGAAAAGGAAGTTGGTAGGTAATTGGAATGTAAAATGCTTCTTCAGTGAGAAGGGCGCCAGCTCAAGTACAAAACATTCAAGTGTATTGTTATGTTGATAGCTACATGGTATCTTCTCTTTCAAATCTAAAAGTAAACAGAGTAAAATCAGAAGCAAAGTGATGTTTTGGTTGTGCAGGTGCCTTAGGAAGAAATCTTTTTATATGCGTGGGACTTCTTTGAGCTAGCTTTTGTGTTCGAATGGAGGACTTTGTGGTATGAGAACAGTCAAAAGAAAACATTACAAAACAGGGAGTGCAAAACCACTGTCAGTATGAAGGTACTGTATATGGTGTTACTGCAGAGAAAGCCCTTTTTTAGCTGTCAGCAGTTGTTTTTAAATGCAACTAACTGAGGCTCAATGTCATTCACCAAGCACACTGCTTGATGAAATTGTTGCCAAAGATTATACAACAGGATTAAGTAGGATTTGCAGAGAGAAGGCTATCAACAGATGAATTTTACCAAACTATTAGAATTACTGTATAGATTTTTCACAAGGTATCTGTGGCCGTGCTAGTCCAACATTGAGATAACTAATGGCATTAATAAACGGCTTTGTAAGTTTTAAGAAATAACCCGATTTCTTTAAATATAAAAACAAATAATTCAAAATGAGACTTCCTGAAGGAGTTTTTGAGTGACTGAATTAAACAAACAAAAACACAACTCTTTTTGGGGCATGCTCCTGTTTGGAAGCTGTAATGTCAACCTCATATTTCTTTTTAAGTGTTCAAGTTAGTGCTTTCTGTTGTCAAAAACTCCCAATTTCATGTGTTAATTTGGCTATGTTTGTTGCATCTATAGTGAACAAATATCGTGTTTTCTGAATATGTGGAAGAAGTGGCCAGAAGGATGTCTTAGCTTGTGTATGTGTGTGTTTACTCTAGACAAAGTTGCATATAAAAGCAGCATGGTTTTGTGTCTTTGGCTATGACATGGATCATCTCACTAAATTTCATTCATCAGTGCAAATTTTCAGTTTGGAGGTTTTTTCAGAACTATTTTTGTAGATGTTGATTATTCCATAGCTGAAGTATGGCTGGTTTGCCCTTGAAAGGGGAAAGTATGTATTTCAGGTAGGGAAGAAAAACAGTAGTAGTTCAAAAAGAGGTCCTTTGCCCCATTTCTATAGAATTTTTTACCATAAAATTGCATTGTGTGGTACGTTTTGGCCTTATATTATTACTTCAAACCTGCTTGACTAACCTAACTTATCTGGGAAATAACTTTTTGAAATCTAGTCAAAGGTTGTTTTAAATCAGAATGTTGAGTTTTGAGGTTTAGGGTAAATTTATTTTTTGTTTTTTTATGTAGATTCCGTGCTGCAGTTTGTCTGCTTCAGGAGAATCAGGTGCTTGTTTTTCTATTAGGCTTGTTAGCATTCCTAGTTCAAACTCCTGACTAATTAGCCTGGTTGCCAAAGCTCCTGCATGCAGAGTATCAGATAGCACCAGCTTTCTCTCCTTCAGTCAGTGTAGCTGGATGCCTTAACCCTGTATGGTGCTGATTCCAGTTCATCCACAGGACTGAGAAACCAGGGTAACACAATCAAGTTTATCATTACAGAGTAGAAGTTGGCTCAAGCTTTACTGGCTGTGTCAGCATAAATACATGGCATGACCCATGTAGCATTATGTAAAAGTGACTCTGTTTTTATGGTTTTCTTTGATACCCTTGTCATACTAAAGCCTGACAATAAAATAGTAAAAATACAGTGCTAATTACAAGAAATGAATCCAGACAGCTGTCCATTTAAAGGATTGTTGGTGTCACTTTTTTTTTGGTCATGTAGTGAGAGTTTATTTCTTTTATTTCCAATATAGAGGTCATACTGAAAACAAATAAATCTGAATGTTTTGTCAAGTGAATGTCAGGTGGTTGAAGTGGGTGTGGTTTCTGAGCTGCTCTATGTGTTTGCTGGTGACAGCTTATCAACGGGTAGCAGCTTGTCAAATTTTGGTTTTAATTTTTCTGTTGGTTCTTTGATTGAATCTTCAGCTTATTTCAGGAATGTGAAGTTGCCACGGTCAGTGGTCAGAAAGAGATGAGATACTTGATTTAGTTTGTGCTAAGTAGTGTATGCACTTCTGGACACTAGAGAATCCAAGTGGGAGGGAAATGTTAAGATTAATTTTATTTGTGCCATCTATATTAAAACCATGATCAGCTTTGGGAAGACAGCCACAGGAAACCAGGCTTCATGAGTTTGATTGCTGGTGGAAATGCTTTTTTCAGTAATGCAGCTTTCTGCTGTAAGTAGATTTGACATTTCTGTTAGAGATGCTGAGTTTTCACCCAAAAATAAGTATCTTTTCAGCTTTTAGTAGTTTCACAGATGAATTTGCAAACTACTTGTATTGTAATTTTGTATGAAATTAAGACTGTTTCTAAGATATTTCTCTACCAGAGTTTTATTATAGAGGAAAAAACTCTACTCTTTTTAAGTTGTAGAGAAATTATCATGTAACTCTGGAATCTAACAATTTGTATGCCAGTTATAGAAGTAGCCTTAAGATTACAGTATTCTAAATTTTAGTTTGTGACTGTAGAAAATTAATTTATCTAAATGCCATGTGTTTGTGAACTAAGTTTTAAAAATATGTGAGAGATTTACCATTTCTGTAACAAACTACAGTTTCCACTTAGCTCATCAGGGCTGCCTATCTCTGCTAGGCTGCTGCATTTCTGCTGCCTTCTTTGGTCTGGTGCCTATCTGACCTGTGTCAAGACTTCACAGCCAAGCCAGCATAGCCTGAGACAAAAAACAGCGAGTGCCTGCTGGCTGGTGGTGCTGGAGTCAGGTATGTGCTGATGCTGGTGCAGAAGTGGGAATGAAGTGTCCAGCTTGGCAGAGGTGGTTGTTTCATGGTTCCTTCAAGTTAATACAGGGTGCCAGCAGAAGGACAGTTTCCCCCAGCTGCTAGCACTGATGATTTCCACCACACCGAATGAAGGGAAGGGAAATATCTTCCGAGTTAACCTGATTCATGTTGCTGTACAGCTGCAGGATGCTGGTGCCTGGCATAAGAGAGGAGTTGGGAATGAGTGTGTGAGTATGAGGAAGTGCTTTCTGCAGCACCAGAGTTTCTATTGCTGACTGTGTGTCTGCACTTTTAATGTTAAAGTGAGTAAGGGCAGTCTTTTTTGTGGCCTGATTGATGCCTGAAGATACTTCAAATACAGGGATTGCAGCTCTGCAAGTAGCAATGACAGTGTAAGTTCAGTGCCTGAACTTTCATTCTCCCCCTTCAATTTTCCTGTTGCATTTTTGTTTGAGGTGGATGTAATAACCTGTTTCTTTTCCTCTAAATGGGACTGGTTCAAAAGGAACAGTCTTTAACACAGTAAATAGTATGGAGAGCTTTGATTTCTTTCAATGGGCTTTTAAGATGGAGCTGAAAAATGTTATAGGGGATTGTCTGTACTTTTAATTCTTCTCTAAGTTTTCTGGTGCTGCTCGTTAGCAATTGTCTTAGTTGCACAACAGTGACAGGCTGTAGATAAGTAGTAGAAAGGTAAGCAATATTTTACTGAGGCCTGTTGCTATTTGTTATTTTTCCTCTTTCAAAGATGCCATTATTAATTCAAAGGAGGCTTTGTTTGGTTTTAACTCAACTTTTTACCTGGTTTTCAGGTATGATTGAGCTCTGCCTGTGCCTCTTTCCTATTGTTGGAGACCTTCAGGGTATTTTGATACACTAGATGTATATCAATCACTTTTCTGTTTCATTACTGTCATATCACTGCCTTCAAACAATTTTCGTAATCATAGTAACAACAACAACAACTTTCTTAACAAGCTTTTCTTGGGTATATTTTTTATCAGAGTATGTGTGGACAGTTGCTGCAAGGTCCTCAGTATAAGGGTATTGGTAAAGTCTCTATATGATACCAGCGTCAATATAGTTTATAAAGGGTGGTATGTTTTAACTTGGGGATATGATTTAATCTTCTGTAGCTTTATTTTTATTTTGAATTTAATCAATCTAATGAATGATTAAATAGTCACCAAACCGTTGGTAGTGCTTATTGTTGAGAACATTTTTGTGTGATTTCTTCAGTTAACTGCAGGTTTCATTTTGCACAAAGAACAGATCTTCGTGTTCTCTGGTTGATTGTGTAAGTGCTGTCCACCCCAGCTTAACAAAGCACACCCTGCAGGGGGCAGGCAGCAGCTGTGTTGCAAATGCTGTGCTGATTTTGCTGATCACATACGGTAGGTTTGAAACTTAAGAGTTGGAAGGTAATGTCTGTCAAGCTTTTGGGGAGTGCCCTTGTCAAATTCTTTTCTTTTCATTTTAATAGTAGCTGCTTTTCAACTCATAAATCTTATGTGAAGACACTTCATGTTGCTTATGTAATAATATATTTTGTAAAAGGTTATGAGAACTTTGGTGTATTCAGAATGAAGTGTGGTTGATGGCTGCACACAGAATGTGGTACCTTTGGTAAAAGACTACTCTGAAAAGAACTTGTTTTGTTTCTTTTTGAAGTCGGTAGGAAACATGCTGCTTCATCTACCTGGTGTAGATGGGTCTCTTTTGAAACTTAATTTTTTGATCTGTGAGGTGTAAGTTAGCAGGAAAGTATTGAAGATTACAGTAGTGTTTGTTTCATCCCAAGAGTTTTTATGTTAATTAGTCTTGCTGTTGGGGACAGATAGGCAACAGGAAACAGGGACAATGCATCTAAAGTATACAGTAAAATATGTACATCTATGATAACTCAGTGTTCACATGGGCATTCAAACTGCATTTATGAAAGTTAATCCTTTTTCTAGTGGATGTGATAGTTATGGCCTTAAATTTTGGCCTTAGTTTAAGATTTTGTGTACCATTTGTCATATACTGCAGTGGGTTTTGCATTGACTTCATTGCATTTATATTGTGAAAATGTTTGTAGTACCTCTTGTCTTTTGGTCTTGAGGTTTTGTTTCATACTGTAGTGGGGCTGGTTCCTAAGATGCCATTTTCCTTAGGAAAATAAAGAGGAGGTTTCACTTAGTTATGATCTTTGTGTTGTGGGTTATTGGTAATTCTCTCTGACAGAAAGGTCAGCTGTGGTCCTGCTTCTGTGAGCATTACAGTGTCAAAACTTGTGGCAGAATGAGTCATTCTGTAGTGGAAAGTCTTTGTTGATCCAGGTGTCAAAGGTTTGGAAGAGGAAGTAAAGCTGTTGAAAATTAGTTTTTTATAGGAGCTGTTTTTTCATCTGTATTGTTCTTCCTTTTTTCTGTTCTTAGATTGATTTTCTGTTTGATTGATTTTCTGTTGTCTTAGATTAAAGACAATCTTTTATATGAAGCTGCACTTTTTGAAGTTAACTCAAAAACTGTAGCTTAACAAGAACACTTTCTTTGCTACATGGAAAACAGTTTATAACAGTTACCAGGATTAAAAAAAAAAAAACTATTTGGAATTCCTTTTTATTAGTATTGACTGTCCTCAAGTTTCAAGTTGAGCAGTCATTATGGGAATTGAATGCTAGAGCTGGGAATGAGAGCTAGAAACCTCGCCCTCATGTAATTTCACAGTTCTTATTCCCTTACTGATTTAAGTGGGTTTTAAAATATTGTAGGAAATATTTTTTAACAAAATATTCTTGTATTCATTAGAATTCCACAGATTTGTTGTATATATGGCTTTTGGAGAGGCAAAGGAAGCAATTCCATTTTACTGTGTAGACTGACAACAGGTCAGATACAAAGGCGTTATATGAATGTTTCAGAAAATCCTGCTGTGATAATACTGTTGCTGTGCTAACCTGTTAAATCAATATTGTGACCTGAATTCATTTGAAAGCAACTTGTGTGTGCGTTAATTCTAATTTTTGCACTGTGGATTTGTTTTATTGTTATTTATACTCTATTAGCAAAACTCCTGAGCAACAAGACATGTACCTGAATAGTAATTGCAACTTAGTTCTCTGTAGATTTTTGCCAGCAGAATTTGAATGGGGCACAAAGAAAGATGTGACGTTCTTAGTGCTGGATTTTGGTATTTTCTAGGTGCAGTCATGCAGAATGTGCTTGCAAGGCAAACAGTGTTATCAATGCAGCTGAAAGAGATCAAAGCCTCTTGGAGGGGGTGCAGATGAGGATTTCTGAGGGGAAACTTGTATATTCTTTGCTGCTCCAGAGATTGAATAGTTTACAGGATGGATAGTGTGTAGTATTCTTAAATATTGAAGCATGTAGTGCTTTGTGATGGATACAGGTGGGATAGGAGTTTAAAAGCCTATGGCTATTCCTTGCTGGTTTGTGAATATAGTAGTCTTGATCTCATTCATTGCTGTGCCCTACATATTGTGATAAATACTCTCTCATTATCTCTGACACTCTAAAGGAGGGGTTTCCTTTCTTATATGTGAGCATGGCTGTAGATTATGGCTCCTGGATATTACTGCTTTGTTTGCAGAAGATTCTCATATTCTGCAGGAAGTCCAGGTTTCCCTGCTGCAAATCCCATTGTGTCACATTGCAGTTTTTTTCTGAGCTTCACGTGCAGTACAATCTTTTTATCTCTTTCTACTTTTTTTTTCATATTCCTTCTTGACTATTATATTCTTGTGTAAAAAGAGTGGGATGATTGGCAGAAAGAGAGATTTAGAGACAATTTTTTTTTCATGAGGATTTTCTTTGTTTTGGTTTGCCGAAGTATTAAGCACCTTTGCTTTCTGTAATTATTAACACTTTTCATATGCATGTATAACTACTCTTTGTAATTGGAGAGGGGAGCTTAAGATGCTCTTCCCTTCATCTTTCACTTACTTGCATTTCTCTGTAGCATAGCTTCAAATGAGTGATTTTGCTTATTACTGATTACTGCTTTAAAGCAGAAATTCACCCTTAACAATAAGTAACTGGGAACTAGATTTAAAGATTGAACTGCTTTGAGAAACAGGAGTTACTTTTGTGAAGCCTCATGGAGAACATTGATGATAATGGATGTGATAACTTGTACCTCACATCTTCAGTTTTAAGTGTGACTTGGGTGTTTTGTGTGACTGACTTCATTATGTATCAAAGTTTGTTTGCTTCCTGCTTTTGTGGGGCTCTTTTTCATTTGATGATGTTCTGAGGTCCTCGAGGAGAATGTCAGAGGAGAATGATAGCACTGAGAATGCAGATGTTTCCTAAGAATGTTTAATCAATGTTTTTCACAAGATTTTGTAGAATTCTGAAGTCATTTCACTTTGTGAAAGTGTTGTTTCAGGTGTTTCATTCTGATGCTTTTGTGTGTTTTTATTTTTGTTTTCTGAAGACATACTTTTGGAACATTTAACTTACTGGTTTTGAAGTAGTTACTGCCTGTCATTGACTTTATACAAAAAGTCATAAATAGGTATTTGAAATGCTTCTATAAACTCTTTTGTGCCTAATGAAGAGGTGGTGCAGCTTACTTTTGTTTGTAAAACCAAGAAACAGTGGTTAACTGGCAATTATTATGTAATTTGAAACCTTTTGAGTAGGATATCCTTTTGGAAACTACCGTAACTTCATTTGATAGTGATAAAAAGGAATAATTGCGCTTTTTTTTGAGGAAAATGGCCTTTATTATTTGAAGGGCCTAGAAAGCTGACTTTTGCTATATGCTTTTCAAAATATGTTTTGCAGTCTAGATTATCAGAATTAAAATTTTGTAAAAATTGACTGTACTTGTGTGGCTGAAGATTGGTCTGTATCCTTGCATTCCTGCATGAGCCATGAACTTGCACAGCAGATGCATAAAATATCAAACGTGATCAGATGATAGAGCTAAAATTGCTTACGATGCATATTAATGCCTGAGAGGAATTTAAGAGTGTTCATACACTGAAGTAATTAGTCACTCTTGAAATCCAGAAAACATTTTAATTTTTTTTTGTTTACTGATAAATGACAGTTCTTATCCTTAGAGAAAGATGGTTTCAAGAAGTTTGTAAGTTTTGGGAAGATTCCTTCCCTTACAAGAGTATATCAGGGAATAGTGGATACTTCTGTATCTACCTGGTTTACGACAAGGGGTTTTTGTTCTTTGGCCTCTTTTTTTGACACAAGTTCATATTGGAAACTGCAGTGAGTGTGCCTAGCAGTCTTGACAGGGAAATTCAGTAGTAAATGAGTTTGAGGATGCAACACAAAACTCTGAAAAATAAACACTTTAATGCAGAGTTAGGGTGGAGAGGGGACATATAAGTGCAATGCCTACCTTGCTATCTGAGTATGAGTGGTGGCATCTCTGTGTAGTTGGGTTTTATCCAGCACATGGCTGGAAAGTTAAATATGGCTTGAACTGTATCTATACACACACACAAATGCACATGTGATATATACAAAAAAAGAAGAGTAAAAGGGTTTTTCTTTGTTTTGTTTTTGTAGTCTTCTATTTCCTGATTTTTTGAAGTGTGAAACCAATTACTTCCATATCATCGAATACTTGTATTTAAATCGGTAGTAGTCTAGCAATGCCCCGAGGTACAATTTGGAACATAATGGAAATGAAACAATAAAAGGAGTTTTATATGGGGAAGTGATAGAAGATTGTGTTGCTGTTGTGCAGTCTTTTTTTTTTTTTTTTTTTAATCAGAAAACTTTGGAAAAAATATAGGGGAGGGGAGTAGAACATGGTTTGTGGGGACACGGCTTGAGAAGCTGCTGTAGAAGAGGTTTGGGGAAATGGACAGTGGTCAATGCATTCTGTTGTTTTTATATCCAGACTGTCAAATGGCAATATTAGAAAAACACATTACTTCTTTTGGAAAATGAAAACAAAACTTGCTTATACAGACATTTTATCTTGAGAATTCAGAATGTACTTTTGTCTTGTCTGGTTTGTTAGTGCCCAAAAGTAGAAATAAGTTGTAACTTATGTTATTATTATAATTGATATTACTAATATTAACAACAACAACAACAAACATGGTAGTTTAGAAAGCTTAATAGATTGTTCCTTGCATCTTCTCTGAATGGACCTGTGTTGCATTCCCTTCTTCTTCAATCTCTGTTGTATTGCTAAAACCTTGGCAGGTTAAAAGCATGGCTAGTTGACAGTGGATTGTGTCCTCAGCAAAATAATCTCCTCTACCTTAAAAAAAAAAAAAAAAGGCCACTGGAATCTTATCTCGTATAGGAACTCACACAATACATAATGCATGGAAAAGATTAACGGTGTGCTCATTTTTCTCTTTTAAAATTCTTGCTTCAGCAGTACCTTGAGATGGTGGTAGGGAAAACCTTTGTATAATGAGGAAATAAATGTTCTAAATTGGACATGACAGTGCTTCATGATACTTCTGCAGAAGGCTCGTGTGTTGTCTTTTACAATGATCAAACAAGTGGATTGAAAATACAGTGTCTGTTTTGTGAGGCATGACAATTAAGGAGTATTTGCAGAAGAGGCAACAATTTAAATCAAATCTGCACAAAAGTGTGCGTAGAACATGGCTCAGAATATTACCTGTGAGAATGCTCTCCTTTCTAGAGATCATGGCATGCTTAGATTTTTTTTTTTTTTTTTTTTTTATTTGCAAAACTTACAGAACTTTCCAACCCAGTTGGAAATGCAGCATATCCGCCCTAGGAAAGCTTGTAAAGCTAGAAGGGGCAAATAAGTAGCCAAGTACCTACCCCTGCTGAGAGTTAAAGATTCTGTGCTGGAGGTACAGACCAAAGCATGCCAGCTATCGAGGGAAGTGTGAAAGGAAGCTGGCATGACTGAACATCAGGCAAAGATTGTTACTAGAAAGCTGAAGTAGTATCCAAATGCGGAAAATTATAAAATCTGACAAGTAGAATATAAAAGCATGACTAAAAAAAAAAAATCAGGAATTGAATTGCTTTCAAATCAGCATTTGTTAAGAGAGAAAAAGGCAAGAAAGCAAGTTACTAGAACCAGAGAATGTTCATCCAATAACTGAAGGAAGTAAGAGATGAAGTAATTTTACTAAGTGGTCTGCAGTGGCTCTGTTAGGTGGACACCTTCAGGTCGCTGGATGCAAATGCAGTGTGAAGCCCGTATTACATTGGTGATACTATCTGTGTGAGAAGAAACCGCATTAACCTACAGAATTCATGGACACGTGGTGTCTGTTATAATAGACTGTGGAAAGGTCAGCAGGACTTAGAAAAGAAGTTGTGCTTCCGACCTTTTGGAACTCATTGCAGGAGTTAGCAAGAGCACGTGTAAGGAAGTGCCAGTTCGCTAGGGTAGGTAGGATTTCCAGAAGTCACTTGGTAGCCTTCAGCATGAGAGTAGTAAGTCCTTGTATGGATAATTAGTTAATAATTCGGTATATATAATTAAAGACAAGAAATAAAGTAGCCAGGATGCTTTTCAGAAGTGAGTAGTAGCTGTTACAAAAATGTTCACTTCTGAAGAATTATACCCACAGTTGTATAATTGCATTTAAGTTCAGAGCGTATGCAGGGGTGGGAGTTAGGTGGAGCGAGGAATGTGGAAACTGTAACTTCTTGCAGGAAGGAACCCTAGTTTGGAAGTACAATAGATAGTTCTGTGGGAACAGCAATGCAGGCTCAGAAAGATTAATTCTTTAAATTGTTAGGATAACAACAGAGAATAAAACACAATTGGCCATTGTTGAGGTCCATGGTGCATTTCATTCACTGCTGTATTGGTGTAGGCTTGGGAGTATCCTGGGAAGAACAGTGCTTACTTCTGCATGTATCTAGGTGACATAGATGTTTATCTAAGTGTAGGTTATTTGACTTTTTAATTCCTTTTTAAATATTCTTCTTTTTTCCTTTCTTTTTGCAAAGGTCTTCTGAATGATAGAGTAGTTTCAGTAAATATTTCAGTTCTTTGCTCTTCAAAGAAGCATTGTGATGTGTGTCCTGTGATCAGATGTAGTACTGGAAAGGGCTATGCTTAGCATAAAATCTATCACTGTGCTCAACACCTAAGGATTTCCTTATTTCAAAGCCCCTGGAGAGTGGAGACAGGAGCCATGATTAGATTAAACAATGAACTAGAGTAAACTTGGCAAAGTCAATGGAGACTTGGATATCCTTGATTCCCCTTGAGTGCAGAGCCCCGTGATTGCTGGGATTTATGTATGGGGCAAAAGTTGGCCATGTGGAGACCACTGGGGAACTAAACTTTGAATTTGGAGTTGTTGTTGAGAGCAGTAGTGGAGTAGCATAAGCAGACAGTATCCTCCTGAAGTTTGATGTGCTGCAGTAGAGCACAAGCTCCAGTGGCTTATGAAAGCACTTGAGGATGTGAATTTACAATAGTTTGAACAAATTGGCAGTGGTAGTGTAACCACCTTGACAGCTGTGGTCACTTTCTTCATCTTGTGTTGGTGCTGGAGCTTTTTTTTTACTCACAGAGTGTTTAGGGAGCTGTACCAAAGACTAACCTTTCTTAAAATAAAAAATACAAACAAGTTCTATGGTTTAACTTCTTAAAAAAGATGTTTCTGGGACAAACAGTTGCCAGCACGAGAGAGGAGTGCGTGAAGGGGTGGAAAGAGGAGAGAAAAGATGATCCTGTGACTGCTGTGACAGCAAGCTGTTCTCTTCAAGACATGCTGCTGTTCCTTGAGCATACACTTTTACAGACTTGGGCTGCAGGGACCTGTTCTAAGTTACTTTTCAAGATGTGTCTCTAGGTTTTAGAAAAGGGTTTTATTAATTCTCTGACAATGGTTTTAAATTTGAATACTTAAAAATTCAGCTTAAGTCTTTTCAGTAGTAGACAGTCCTTAATTTCTTTTTGCTGGATAACCTTTTTTTTTTCTTCTTTTTTTTAGTTTCTAGTTTATAGTGTCCTGGTTTTAAATTCTACTGTTAAGAAAATTTTGAAAACCAGTGTAATGTTTGAAGGTCTGATATTTTAATAATAAATTTGTAACAAATAATAAAAGAAGTCTGAACCTTATAACTGAGCCAGCACTCAGATTTGTATTTTTCTTTCTTTACAGGATCTCGAGTTCCATGGAGTAATGAGATTCTACTTTCAAGACAAAGCAGCTGGAAATTTTGCAACAAAATGTATCCGTGTCTCTAGTACTGCCACAACTCAAGATGTGATAGAAACTCTTGCAGAGAAGTTTCGACCAGACATGCGAATGTTGTCATCCCCTAAATACTCACTTTATGAAGTTCATGTTAGTGGAGGTTTGTATTTATCCATTAAGTCTTTCCTGCATCCACACCACCATCATATCTAATCCCAGCCAAAGTATCTTTAGGTTTGCCCCCAGTTTCTGAACCATGTGAGACTTGGGTTTTTTATTCCTAAATATGTTGATATTAATTGTTATTAATATTAAATTTGGGGAGTGGCTTTCAAAACTTAATTACATGTACCAGGCCTGCAGTTTATGTAAGATTTGATTATGATCTATTAAATGCTGTATTTGACATCTTGTTAGTTTGTTGACATTTGTGAGAGAGTTGCTATTTTTAGGATGAGTAGGTAAAGACTAAATTTATGGGAGATTAGGCTTGTTAAATTAGAGCAGTTAAGAGTACATCTTCCATTCTTTGAAATTGTGGGCCTTTGATGTGGTAACCTTATAACTTGTTCTTTTACTGCTAAATTGGGGGAAGTTCAGCTTAACTGAAGCTACTGTGTTTCTTAAACATATGCTCTAATGTTACCTGTGAAGAACTCAGATATCTAAATAGCCTTTGGTACTGCGAAAATTTGTCTATTTCAGATTAGAAGGTGATAGCATGTGTGGTGCTGGTGGCAGATATAGGAGAAACTGTCTTTTGGTTGTGCTTCTAATTTTTGTACTTCAGAATTTTACACGAGTGCTTGAATGACCTTAAATTCTGCATTTGAAAGACTGAAGATAATTTAATTTTTTCTGCTTTAGATTTCTTTAAAAATCTGTTAGCACTGTACCTATAGTCAAAATGAAATTGTTTCCTTTGCAGAGCAAGTTCCTGATTTTTAAAAGATAATTGAGGCATGCAAGGTCAATAGAGTGCTTCTTACTAAATAAAATAACCACAAAGACTTCGTTGTTTTCCTGGGCATATGTGCCGACTCCTTCTTTCCAAAGGGAAAATCAAGTGGCAAAATTTGCTTAAGTTTTTTAACTACTCTGTCAATTATTTTTCTATTTACTTAAAATAGATGTAATACACTAAATGAAATTTTGTCTTGAGTCTGCATAATATTGTGAGGGTTTTTGATTTGCTTTATTGTTTAAATTTGTAATCTTGTTTATTTTTGTGCAGTTTTTTTAGAGTAGTATTTCTCGGGCTGCAACCAGACTGTCGTCTACTTTAATGTAAATTTAAAATAAGAAAAATGAGTATTTGGAAGTCCCAGGATGTTATGAAGTTCTAAACATTTCAACTCTAGATCTAACTTCTCTTCCAGAGTGGTAATGCTGTGTTCTGAGACTTAGTTCTGACAAAGGAGTTACACAAGACTACCTTATGGGGACATTTAGCTTACATAGATAGATAGAATACACTTGGTTTTGTTGCTGGAAAGGGGACATGCAGTTAATTCTACATTCCCAAGCTTTACTTCTGCCCCTGTGTTTAATAGAAAAACATCAACTGATGTGTTTTGTTAAGCAAACATTCTGGTTTTTTTTGAAAGCTTAACTTATTTCTAAATGTCTTTGCTCTTGAGATACCAAGAAACTATTTCTGTTTTTCATTTTTTTGAAGAAGAAAGAAGATTAGATGTGGATGAGAAGCCTCTTGTTGTACAGTTAAACTGGAACAAAGATGATCGCGAGGGAAGGTTTGTCCTCAAGAATGAAAATGATACAGTTCCTCCAAAGGTGAGTCTTTACGGAGCATGCTAGTGGTAACAGCAGTTTTGAAATCTGTGGGGTTTGATTATATAGAAAAACATAACTTTTACTTTTTTAATTCCTGGAAACAACTGCTTCTCATGACCTTCAATATCTGGAGCAAGTATTTTTCAGTACTTAAAGTGCGTCTTTGCAACACGGCATTTTTGTTATCTTTCTACGGCTGGTGATGCTGTGATCCATGTAGGTGTCTAGTACTGGAGCATGTAATGCCTAGAGAGCTTAAAGCTTGCTTTGTTCTATTATGATTGTTTAAAAATTTCCTCAAATAGTGTATGGTGCCAAATACCAGGATGTAATCCTGCCTCTTGCAAAGCTTTTAAAGGGGAATGCCAGGGGGAGTTAGAGAGCTAAAAATTACTACCTCATTAGGTAACGTTTTGTTTCTTGAAAAAAATGATGGAAGACTCTTTCCTTTTGTGCAGGGTTTTTTCTTTTGGTTTGGTTTTGCTTTTTTGGTTGTTGATTATTTTTTTTCTCATACAAATGCAAAATGAATGAGTTGCCAACATCAACTGTACAAAACTTCGCTTTAATATTAGCAATTTAAACATTAAATTAGATTAGACTTTGGCTCCTGAAGTCGTGTAATGATATATATTGTATGTAGCTTGGTTGCCTATAGCTATGGGAAGCATGCTGTTCAGTATGGGCTCTCTTAAGGCAAGTTTTTGATCATGTACTGAGTACTAAATTTCCTTTGCTTTTGGAATTAGAGCTTGTTAATTTTAGAAGTGCTTTAGGTGTAGCTACGTGAGCTTGTACTGGGTTTTGACTACAGGATATATCCATGTTACAGGGCGGAAGGGGAAGTTAATGTTGTCTTGCACTACATGTAACAACCCTGCTATTCCTATTAATTTAATTAAGTGATTTGCAATCTTCCTTCTCTGTTCTTCACTTCCTGATAGAAGGGAGAAAATCTGCATCTTCTTTCTCTCGTGCTCTGTAATCTTCTCTAGAGAAGGCAAATGAGCCTAGGATTGCAGGTATCTTGTGTATGTAAGGAGTAGAAATTGAAGAAGAGAACAGTGGAATGACAACTTGGAAAAATACACCATTGGGGGAAAGTCCTTGGTAATGTTTTTCCTTCTGCAGTTTATTCTTATCTCCTCTGTAATGTTTTTCCTTCTGCAGTTTATTTTTATCTGGTGCTCCAACACTGTCGCCTTGAAAGCAGTTTAAGCACAGCATTGTTACAGAGTATTTTTACTCATAAGCAAAAATTTGTTTTGCAGCCTTCAGTTAATCTTTTGAGGCCAAGTGGATAGCAGCCATTACTCAAGTCAAATTCTACAGTTTCTTCCCTTTGTTGAGTAGAATCAGTTCATACCTTCTTTGGAACATGACATTATATTTGCCTTCTCTATGTTTTCCTTGAGAGCATTACTCCCATTGCTGTGTAATGGAGTGTTGTTGCCTGGAGTGTTGGTTTTGGGTCAGTGATACCGTGTCTTAAACGGATTCATCTGCAAAGTTAAAACCAATACTAACTTTTCTTTGGATTGAAATTGATGGAAGCTATTTTAAATTCATTATTTTCAGAAAGCTCAGAGTAATGGGCCTGAAAAACAAGAAAAAGAGGGAGTAATTCAGAATTTCAAGCGGACTCTCTCAAAAAAAGAAAAAAAAGAAAAAAAGAGGCGTGAAAAAGAGGCATTGCGACAAGCGTCAGATAAAGATGATAGGCTTCTTCATGGGGATGATATGTAAGTGGTTTAAACTTACTTTTTAAAACTTAAATTATAGTTGTTTTTAAGTGCATTTGCAAACCGAAGCCGTGACTTGCAAATGCATGCTAACTCAGCTTTCCCATGCTTTGCAGTATTGGAAATCATAATAAAGTTAGGGATATGATGTAAAGTTTCTTTAATGCCTTTCCCCCTGCCCCCTTGTTTAAGAGGTAGAAGACCTCTTGTTTTCTTTGAAAACTAGCAACTAACGGTCCTTAAATTGGTGTTTTACACCATGAGCATGGGTATATGAACAACATTAACCTTAGCAAAAGTGAAATGCGTGTAGAAACCATCTTACAATAACTTAAATGAGCTCCTGTGTCTGTGAATATTACTGCTTTTTTATCCTATGTATTTTAAGCTTCTAATGATATTCTTTTTATTTAAACTAACTTGGCAGTGAGAATTTTCGCCTTGCAGCCGAGGTTTACAAAGATATGCCTGAGACCAGCTTCACTCGCACAATATCCAATCCTGAGGTGGTTATGAAACGGCGGCGACAGCAAAAACTAGAGAAGAGAATGCAGGAATTTCGCAGTTCTGATGGCAGACCAGACTCAGGTACTTGAAGTTCTTCTGGCTAAGTTATAAACAGTAAACTTTTTTGCTGGGAGAATATTCTTAAGGCCAGCAACTCCTGTAAATTTGACCTAAGTTTTACTTTCTCCAAGATTTTTTGCACATGGCTAGTTTATTTGTGGTGTAACTGAATGAAGGATTTGTAAAGGTAGGATTCCACAGGAGAGTGTTCCATGATGAGTGTGAGTCAAAGCTTTCAGTAGTGGGCAGACTGATGAGAGTATGCTCGTTGAGCTTTCTATCATTGCTAAACTGGAAAAGAAGGAGGAATGGACTTAGACTGACAAACTGAGGAGGCTGGCTGAAATAACTGACATTCATTGTACTAAGAACAAGCTGAATGACCCAAAAGAGAAAATTTAATCAGTAGCATAAATAAGGGATGTAAAGGACTGATTGTTCTGCATGAAGGGTTCTGATAGATCTTGTGAATAATAGTGATTCTCATTCATGGGGTGGGGATGTAACAGCAGTGATTGTATAAACACCATTAAAAAATAACAACTGAAGCAATTTTAGATCTGATAAAATCTCAAATGATGTATTCTGTTCATGGAAGAGTAGTGAAGGAAGAGTGAGAGGTGTAGAAAACATCGTCTTGAGGGAAATCTTAAATGGGCTTGTTAAAGAAAAGGGAGGTCAGCACAGACTTCTGTCAAGATGGGAAAGGTCTGTTCTTCAACCAGTCATTGCAACTGTTTCAACTTCATGTAATAGGAAGCATGGTGAAACACTGGGAAAACTACTTCATTAGATAAATTACGGAAATATCATTGGAGATTTTTACCAATGGCAAAGATAAATCTATTTTGAGGATGTTACGTAATTTTTCTTGTATTAGTGGAGTTATGAGATGATTTCTCAAGGGTTTTGTTCTTATATTCTGTTAGAAATGTAATAAATGACTTCACATCTGTCCTTTTATTCTCTGATTGCATTGTTGATTCCATTTTGTTTCCAAGGTGGAACGCTGAGAATTTATGCAGACAGTTTAAAACCAAATATACCGTACAAGACAATCCTGCTGTCCACTACAGATACTGCAGACTTTGCAGTTATTGAAGCACTGGAAAAATATGGCCTGGAAAAAGAAAATCCCAAGGATTATTGTATTGCTCGTGTAAGTTACTAAAACACAATCTTCTCACATTTCATATTTGGTTGGGGTTTTTTTCTTGAAGTAGCCTCCAAGCAAAATAGAATGACTTGGATAGTTTTGTGACTAAGTTCCCCCTCCTCCCCCCAAAATCTAACAGTGTCAGGAATTGTGAAGTGACATGTCAGGTTTTTTGTTTTTAAAATGTTAATCTTCCAATCGTACCAAATTACTGCTTGCTGTATAGAAAAACATTAATACTGAAAATGGCATTTCTTTATTGGGCACTGTGGTTTTATACCACTAAATGTGCTGATGATTCACAGATGTATAAACTAACAGTTCGTCCTGTGGATACCTAAATTTGTGCGCAAAACTATTTGCAATGTCTTGAAGATTTAAGCAGTTAATGTTTACTTAACTATTAAGATGAATTTTAAGTTACAGGACAAGACCATTATAAGGCTGTCTAGGTACCTGCAATAAAGATCACTCCTGAAGTTTCAGTTGAAAGATAAACATTTTAAGACATTTTCATAACATTTTTGACAACTTTTATTGTAAATGGCATTTTCCTATTGGTTTTTTGCTTTTGTACATTGGTTTGCAGTATATCAGGCTGTACCTTTATGCCTGGTTCTAAAGTGCTTTTCTGTGTAAGCAAGTAGACACCAGTTTGTTCAATGTGTGTGTTTTATTTGTTTCAGTTTGCTTGGTTTGAGTTTCCCTGAGTAATGTGGGGTTCACTGCACATCTCTGAAGATGTCAAATTAATTAGACAGTCTTCCAAGCTACCTGTGCATATTCACTCAGGGCATTAGACTTCAGGCATGCAGCAAACCAGTTAACTCTTGAAAGTAGAATCTTGATTAGACTTTTGTTTCTAGCATGCACTTATTTTTTACTTGAGGGTAAGACATAAATAACTTTTTGTAATGTCAGGCAAAAAATATGCATTTCATGGTGACTAGGTTTTATGGGGGTTTTTTTAAGAAATAGTTGTTACAGACATAAGACATTAAGTATTCTAGCAAGATCCATTGGGGGAGTTTCTTGGGGTTTTTTGTGGTGTTGTTGCTGTTGTTTTGTTAGTTGGATTTTTGTGTTGTTCTAGTAGGGGCATGAGCGGAGTCTGTGTTCCCAGCTTGTAAGGAAATTTCTAGATGAATTAATTGCAATAAGCAGATGTACTCAAGTAGATATATGACTGTTTTTACTTTAAAAACATTAAAATGACAGAAGCGCTTATTGAAGACCTGTTACAACTTAGGGTTTTCTCGTGTGAGACTTGTACTAAGGATGGGTCTGGTAACTTGATCTCTATGTAATACTTACCACAGGGGGCTTAATCCTTAATACTTACTGTTTTCCAACAAATGTTTTGAAAGTTAAGTCTGAAGTTGTTATGATCTTAATTTAAATTTCTTAGCTTGTATTTTCTATGTGTTTCACTGCATTTTAATTTAATAAATATAGAATGGAATGACTATGATAATTTTTATATGCTTATGAATACACTCATGATGAAGCAGAGTGTATTTTTCCTAATTCTCAGTTTTGTATTTGTTTCCGTTTATAGACTGCTTCCAAAACTTGTGATATTAGGCTGGTTTGACCCATCTCTATTTCCTGTGCTGTTGCAGAAATCAGGGAAATGTCTATGCTTGATCTCAGCAGTCTGTATAGATGAAAATTCCCAAAAGCATATTTAAGTGCATCTGTTTTGAAAAACTCAAGCAAATCTCTACCTATAAGCCAAAACCCAATCATTATACAGACTTATTCGCGTGCTTTTCTATTCTAAAATGTAGGAATTTCAGTTTTGTGTGTGGCACTGAGGCAGCGTTCAGCATTCACTGAGGTGTGCCTAAAGCAGAGGTGCTTTCTAAAATAGCATCATAATGATTAGAAGCCTCCTGGCCTGCAGGAGCTCAGATACGTGTGTTTGTTCTGTATCTTTCTACAGGTTAGGTCACAGACCTTTGTAAAGTGAGGGATATCTGAGTTATCTGCTCACTTCCTGAGAGAGGAGGGGAATGGCAGCTGACTGGGAGGATGAGGGGAGCAGTGCATTTTGTGACCCCTCTTCTCTAGCTTGTCGCGTTCACCATTGCTGCCCTTAAACCCAATGCTGAATATGGATGCTTATCCAAGTGTCATGGTAGAATAGTATCAGGTTCAAGTAGCACCTGTGCATTTGTAACACATCTGTTCCTCTGGCTTCACTGTGTTTGATTTTCCTTTAGTTTCCTCCCCAGTCCAGTCTTGGTCAGGTCCTGGTATTGTGTGTATTTCGTGCTTTGTAACTAGCTACCTGCTGTCTCGAGGGCTTTGGAATTTTCAGATTGTTGCTTGTTGTACATGGCTTGAAACACAGTGTTGCCTTAATTATCCCGTATGTGGAATTGATTTTAAAATCTGAGATGTGAAATAGGGTAGTTCGGCAAGATAAGATTTGATTGTAGATGTGTTTCTGATTCCCTCTGGTTTATACATTTTAATGTTTTCCTTCTTTTATAATATCTTGTCTATTTGAAAATCTAATTAAAGATAATTTAATTAGGCCTATGTTTAGCCAAGTTTGCATAGAAAATGGTTTAGGGATTACATACTTTTGATCCTAAATGTAGTTGTTTCCTGCTTGGAAGGAGATGAAAGGATGTTTGAGGTGGATCTGTGAGAACTTGGTTAACACAGAAATGAGTGTGGAAAGGAGGGAACAAATGAGAGTGGAAAGTCTCTAGAGGGCTACAGTGTAGTAGGGTGCTGTAGCCAATGGCTGCAACACTTCAGAAGGTCTTACCTTGGTCATGATTTAGTTCAGAGGTGGGAATAATTTGGAGTAGTTTGTTTAAAATAGAACTGTCTATGAATTTAAATAACATTGTTAGGATTACAAATGTGGGAGTACAATACATTTTATTTTATTTTTTGATTCAGCTTTGAAAGATCTATCTTTAATAATTGTAATACTGCCTGTCATTGTTACTTGTTCTTGATCAGAGCAGTAATGCATGAAATTACAGGCTGTGTCTCCTCTAAGATCAGATTTCATGAATCAAGGTTTTCCCCTTCTTCTGCCTTGTAAGGATATAGCTGTAACAGGTAGGAACAGTTTGTAGTTCTGTTCCAAAAGTATACTTGGTTTTGTTTCTTCCTTAGAGCTAGGCAGCATGAAGCAGTTGTGTGAAATGCTGCAGTTATGCCCTTAGTCCCTTGTGTACACCAGGTAAATTTTGGATAAGACAAGGATGCAGCAGTTGTGACAATCTTTGCCAGCTCATTGTGTCTTTTCTGAAGATATATATATGTTACAGTAGCAGAATGGCATTAGCAAAATGAAAGGATGATGCCAGTGTGTGAAATAATAATGGAAAGTTCAATTTTGTTTTTTAACTATCATCTCCACAGGTTTTGGTTTTTTGGGGGTTTTTTTGGGTTTTTTTGTTTTTTTTTTTTTTTTTTTTTTTT
>JAOTQP010001546.1:38603223-38664798 GCA_026413545.1 Cichladusa arquata
CTTTTCCTTGGGAAATGTCTACCAAAATATTTTTTTCTTTTCTTATTTTTTTTCCTGTTTCCTTACTTTATTTTCTAGACTGCTATCGAAGAACTGCATGTGGTAGTCAGTGTTGCTCGCCCTTTCCTGTATGATTCTGGAGTGCAATACTGGTGTTTAAGGGAATGTATTTGAACTTGTGTCCAGTGCTCAATTATGTGAATTGAATTCAGACTTCCATTTTGTTAACATTGTTATTCCCGAGAGCAGAAAGGTTTCGTAGAGTTTGCTGAACTATAAAATCTGGATGGGCTCTGCAGGAACACTTGACCATTAGCTAGGATGAATTGAAGTTTGGTTACATGCCACTGGGGGGAAAAAAGAAAAAGGAAGAGTTCTTAAAATCTTTATCTCAGTGTGTGAAAAAGAGGTCTTTATACTCTAATGTTAGACTGTGTCTTTGGAATAAAAGCACTTTAGGATACTTGTATGTATTATAGAAATAACTGCAGTGGAAATGTCCTCCTGTCAAAACAGAGGCTGTTTATATTTTTGCAGAAGAACCTAGCAGACTCACTTTCATGCCCTGTGCAATTGCACAAATTCATTAAGTTTGCTAGTGAGGTATGTCCAGTTTTTCCACTTCTCCACAGCTGCTGATGTTGCTGTTTGTACAACTGTTTCATTGACTGAAGGTTAGATTCTGTATGGTAGAGGATGCACTTCAGTAGCTTGTGGCCATACAGGTGGCAGTCAGCAGTTGTCTCTGTATCCAAGTCATGTGAATGAACCAGTAAACTGAGATGAATCTGATAGTAATAGAAATAGACTGGATAGACTGGAGTGACATTCAGCAGCACTTTGAATAGCTGATTCTGTTTGTATTATCTTTGAATATGGCTTTTCATGAGTTCAGGGATGGTAATAACTTCAGTTGTACAATAATAACATTTAAAGGCTGAGAAAAATGGCAAACCCCCATTATTTCAGATGTGAGACTCAGATCCTACAAGCCTGAAATTAAAATTATGAAGCATAAATCAAAAATAAAAAGGCAAACCCATGAGGCTTTTTTCCTTGCTTCATCACAAAAAAGAGCAAACTTGAGCTGTAGAGGAGATAGCAGTGAGAGATGTGGAGGACATGGAGGTGTAACAACTTGGAAAAAAGAACTGGAGAAGGTTGGAGAAGTTGGAAGCTTTGGCCAGGGTGTTTTCCTGGCCAACTTCCTTTCTGAGAACAGAACTGCAGTATGGCATGTGTAACATGAGTTTGATGGAGCTTTGTTGTCTGTTACAATAAAAAAAAAAAGTTTATTATTGGCTCCTTCTGCTGGAAGTGCAAATCTTGTCTGAAATTTAATACTAGAATTATCTCCTGAATTTGACGTGGTATTTCAGATCCTCCCAACCATGTCCTAAGATAATTAGTGTTTAAACACTTAGTAGTTAGTAACTTGTACAGGAAATACGCTTTTCAAGCATAGACTTAACTAATTTTAACTCAATAGGTAAAGTCCATTGTGTGACCATTTTTGTTCAACTTTGGGCTTACTTGTTTTCAATGAACTAATCTTCATCATTTAGTTTGGTCTCGTGCTAAGTCAGTACTGTTTCCCAGCATTCTTTCGAATGTTGGACTAGTGATACCAATTTTCAGAGAGATGTAGTATTCACCTTTTAGTGGTGAAGTAACACATTTAAAATATATATCCATAAAGGGTGGCCTGTCTTGTTTTTTTTTGTTGTTTAAAATACACATTGCTACAAACCACTGACTTGATGTCCTTACAGTGACTATTCACTTCTGTTCACTACAGGTCTTTTATAACATTACTATTTGAAGGGTGCATGGTGGCTCTCAAGTGCATAAACCAAGCAATCAAATCTGTTTGTATTGCATACTTTGCTCAGATCAGCCTTCACGGACTGTCATGGCCTGGGGAGTAGGGCCTTTGCCATAGGTATAGCAGAATATATATCCTGCTACATTCCAAATACCATTTAGATGAGGCTCCAGCTGTTGAAAACCAGGAAATGCGCTTTTCACTGTAGTATAACACAACTGTGCTTCCCTCCTGTGTCCCTCCTCTGGAACAAAAAGGCTTTCCATCATTCTTAGGATTTGAAGGATAATCTTCAAGATTAAGATACCTTTTACTATAGAAATTGGCTTTTATTACTGATGGAGTATAAAAAATAACCCAAATAGCTTTGAATAACTCCTTAAAATTTTCTCCTTTTTGTGGAATAAAAAATTGCATTTGTATCTAGTGCTGTGGTTTTAATACAAGGTGTGTTCCTTGCTGCAATGGACGCTGCAGAGAAACAAAGGTCTTAATTTGCATCAGCAGAAGCACTGTGATATGAATATTTCACACCTGGGTGCCAGTTTTACCAAACTAGGATGTGGGTAGGAGGAGGAAATACTTTACTTTTGGATTAATAAGTAAATAAAAAGATGAAGGAGGTACTCTAAGTTTTGATGTGCAAGTTGTGGGGAGATACAATAAAAAATAATGGAATTTGGTGTAAGTAGCCATATGCATTCAGTAATCTATTACATGTCTGCATTTAGTGATACTGAAGATGCAGCCATATAATTTCTGATTTAGCATTGTTAAGTATTTAAAATTGCACACAATTCAAATTGCTGAAGACATTGTACATTATCTAGCATTATCTTTCCTGGGTTATCATGACATTAAATGAATGCTTCTCTAAACTCAAATACCGAGATTTCATAAAAAGTTTATCCCTCTACCTGAAAGAGGTTTAGAGGGATAAGTGGTCTTATGATTAGTACTTCTTTTGTGATGGATGACATACTAATGTTATGATAGTGTTTCCTTGTTCAATAACTGCTTATTGCTGTAGTATCAGCACTTAACTTTAGTATTTACACTACCAGTGTATGTATCTGTGCCTGGTGTCTCTCTGTCCCTATAACATCCCAATAGCTCCAGGGGAAGCTTATTCATAACTACAATTTTATGACTAGGTGGTTTGAATTCTGATTTTAATAAACAGATTCTGGGAGTTTACAACTAGATTTACAGAGCTTCTGTTTATACTGACTTCCACTTAAAAATTTGAAGATAACTAGTAGCCCACTGCAGACTGTATCAATGTATGTGGCATGGCTTTAATAATATTCTCTAATTCTTTTTTGTAGATGACTTGAAATTATTGTTCATTTCCCTGCTAAGACATTCTTTGTCTTGCAGCCTCTCTTTTTTACAACTTTGCTTTGGAGAGGAGATTGGAGAGAAGTTAAAAATGACAGTATTACTTCGGTTTCCACTCACATTTAAACTTGTAGGATTTTCTGAGGAGTGGGGAGGATTTATATGTATGCCAAAAGCCATTTGTGCTAGCCTGTGAAGGCACCAGCTAAAGTGTGTACACTTTGTATGTCCAGTGGATCTTGTGAAATTTTGTTCTATTGGATAGTACGTATTTCTGAGGGGAGTAGGAAGTTGGACTTTATTTTTTACCTCATTTTCTGTGAGATGAAAATATAGGTCAATGGAACTATAAAAATAAGGCCAGAAGTGTAAAGTCCTGTATATTAACACTAAAACTGTCATAGGTAAACATTTTGTAGGGTTGTCTTTTAATATTGTTCTAATTCAGCATCTGATGAATTAGAAACAGTTTGGTATGTGGATCACTTGACAGCAGATATTGCTGATAATGTGTATTTAGTAAGATCCGTAGATACTATTAATGTGGGAATCTGCAGGTATTTTATTTTCTTTCTGTTCTAAACCCATACTGGTATACCCATATAAAATCTTAGAGATTTATAAAAACTGTTGTATTGCTTAAACTACTAAGGAAATAGAAAAGCTTCTTCCTGGTATGTTCAGAGTAGTAGTTCTTGATTACTTTATTCTTTGCACTTGTAATCAACAGCTGCTCCAAGTAGACTTTCTCTACTTTCAGGGCTCTTACATTATGAGGAGCAACCAAGTTCCCAACAATCTTGAAAGAATGTCACTCAGGTTTTCTTTTTTTGTGAACATTGCTATTCTGAACTAAGTTGCAGTAAATGTAGAAATACTGTGTGAATATTTGAACTTTATTAACTTGTAAATTAATATTTGTGGTTTGCTGTGCAGATGGTTCTGACTCCAGAGATAAGCCAAAGCTCTATCGTCTACAATTAAGTGTCACTGAAGTTGGAACTGAAAAATTTGATGACAATTCCATTCAGGTATGGAAAAAAGCAGACTCATTTTACGGTACTGATTTGATCTCTGGTGTGTTATATGTCATTGTGGAATCTTAATAAAATATACTGTAAATACCCTTCAAAGCTTGAAGGATAAAATATTGCTGAAATTTTGTAATAATGTCTTAACTATCAGTTTTAATTTACTTCTACTCTTGATTTAAGAGAAGGGTTTTATTATTTTAAGTGAAGTTTTTATTATTTAGGGGTTTTATTATTTAAAATGGGGTTTTCTTTTTCATAACTGGATCAAATAGTGCATATCAGTGTTATTGCAACTGCTTGATGACTTTCAAGTCCTAGTCTTAAAAATCCTACCTCTATAGGATTAAGAGTATAAAACAAACATATTTGTATGGAGCTCATGCCAGGGAGTCTCTTACGGTATCCTGGGTCCATGTCAGTGAAGTTAGTTGATTTATAATTATTTGCATTGTGAGATTTTGTGTAAAACAGCAAGTGGAAGAAAATAGTATATGACTAAATTAGTGAAAAATTTTCATTAAGGGATGTCTGCTGACATGTATTTTATTATTCTTGTTGCATTGAAAAATGAAGTGAAACTCACTGATTTTAGTACCCGTCATCCTCTCATCTCTGTAAATTCATAATCAAACAAAGGTCAATAACTAATCTATAAATAGGGGAAGCTACATCTTAGTCTTTGGTTTTTTTTATTTTTGCTGCAGTATAATTTAATTTATTCTATGTTAATTAATTTTATTCCCAGTTATTTGGTCCAGGAATTCAGCCTCATCACTGTGACCTCACTAATATGGATGGAGTTGTTACTGTAACCCCGAGAAGCATTGATGCTGAAACCTATGTGGAAGGTCAGCGTATTTCAGAAACCACCATGCTGCAAAGTGGAATGAAGGTTCAGTTTGGGTCTTCTCATGTATTTAAGTTTGTGGATCCTACTCAGGACCATATTATTTCCAAAAGATCTACTGATGCAAGTCTTATGGTCAAAGGTCCAAGACACAAAACTGGGTGAGTAAAATTTGTTTTCATTCTACTGAGGTTAGAAAGGGAGCCCTTGGGAAAAAATACAGAATGTGAGCATTATAAATGTCCAGGGACACTAGTGTATGAACTCATTTAAAGTGTTAAATATATAATTTTAATACTTGAGCTCCACCTTGTGATTTTATGTAGGATTAGCAGGTGTCTTTTTCATTGTGAAGTATTCGAACAAGTTTTCCTCATGCTCACTTCTGTTTGAAAAAACGCTATAATGGCTTATTTTCCTGTATTTCACAGTTCATCCAAGCTCCAGAAAAAGTTAAGAAGTTGCTGAATATTTTCAGAGTGTTTGGGTTTTGTTTTTTTTCAGATAATAACTTTCAAAATTCCACTAAAAGGATTTGAAGTGAAGTTGTCATGAAATGAGACTGTTAAGATAGGGAACTATATGTCTCAATATAACAACCATTTTTTATAGTGTGGTTACTTACCCACTAGTTTCCATGTTGCACGGACTGACAGTCCAGAAGTCTACCCTATTGTTTCTCATTCATATTTTTGATAGATGCATAATAAAAATACTGTTCATAGATATTGTGACTCATAGAGGTTCATGTATTTTGTTCAATGGCTATTGAAATATTCAGGAGAAACAATCTTAAAATCGGTTTGTGTAGCAGGGGAAAAAACCTAGCCTTCTATTTTCCATCTTCTCTGGGTCCAAATGAGGCTCCTATTGTTAATATATACATTATTGTATAATGTCATTTAGAAAAGTAACAAATTGGCTTGGAGATGAGTGAGAGAGAGGAAAAGCAGCTTATCTCCTGAGTTAACGTAGATGTACGTTTTAGCCATTTTTATTTTTTCTCCACTGTATTTTCTTATGGAAGGACACTATGCTTTTTGTAGGCCCTGTTAGCAGGAAGATCTCCAGCCGTGTAGCTGTCATGTAATATTCTTGCTTAAGTCTTGAGTTCATTCTGCATTTAGCCTGCAGATCAATAAAGAAGTGCTCTTGCAGATTTACAGTCAACTGGAAAGCACTGTATTACTGCAGAGCTTTATCTGGACAATAAAATCTATGGCAAAGGGCTGTTGCAGCTTGAACAATCAAATATTTTTTAAAATCTTTAGAATAAGGAGATGTGCATGACTGATTTATGAATTATTTATGTGATGTTGTACATTTAATACAGAGGAGCTGAGTAAAAAATTGTATCTAGTCTACTGTAGTGAATGCAATGCCATGAACATGTTTTGTGTGTATTACATTTATGTGTATTTGTATTTTCTCACTTGACTGGGAAGAAATTAGCTAAGAATCTGCTTTTCCAAATGAAATTATCTGTATAAATATTTTTAGGCTTTATTAATATGAAGAATTAATGTGGTATTAGAAAAAGTTAATATTAACTAGACTCATGGTATGACCCTTGAATTTTAATTTACTAATTTTAGTTACTCTGTTCCTTGTTTGTTAAATTTTTAACAATATAATTTCTAAAACATACTGGAAATGTTATCTTGCTTATAGAGCTGTCCAGGAAACCACATTTGATCTGGAGGGAGATATTCACAGTGGAACAGCATTACCAGCAAGCAAGGTATTGTATTATTACTAAGTTAACAATAAATAAGAGGATGTGTAAGTTAAATCAAAATTACAACATCAGTAGTATTTGGGGAAGTGTGGCCAATTTGTCAGTCTCCCCAGCTGCTTTTCCTTGAGGATGGGCTCAGTTATTTTGTGCATTATTATTTTATATTTGTTTGTTTTTCCCCAAAACACTCTTGTTTAAATTTGTATTGGCATTGGGCATCCATCTCATGTCAAGAATAGTAACATTTTTTAGAAAGGGAAACTCTGCAAACCTGAAGTAGCTTCTCCCCAAATTGACTTATGGAAAGCGGATTACATGCAGGTAGAGATTCTTGTTAGAACTGGTATATTGTTACCTCGTGTGTGTAGCATATGGCTGTTGTCATTTGTGATGGGGTAAATAAATGTTTTATATAAAATGTGAAAGGCTGTTCAATTTTAATTTAACTAGGCTTTTAAAATTTAATGGATGTGACTTTAGACTTCAATAGAGCTCCTGTACACACGTTGACTAAACAAACTGTCTGTGCAGTCATAATTATAAACATTTTATGAGATGATAATATTTTCTTGCCTTCTTTCTGCACTTTCTGTTAATAGATTTTGTGTCAGAATTGCATTTTCCAAGAGCAAGCAAATAGAGGAAATGACACGATGGTTAATGCCTTAGTTGCTATGATCACATGCCTCAGATGAAATGAGAGAATGAATTAGTTCAGCAGTATGAAATGGAGTAATCTTCCCAGAACTGCATTCTCTTTTATGTTTTATTTCTACTGTTACAAAACTGAAATGCTTGTAAATATGTAGTGATATTAATGCAGCAGTGTAGGTATTAATAACACTGATAGCTTTTGAATATCTTTTTAGTCTTACTTGTTTTCTTACCACAGTCTTTTGATTCAGTTTCTCTACTTTCATTGTAGCATCGGATAGTGCTTTCTTTTGTCTTAGACATATTCTTTACCTACTTCTAATAGGAATTTTATTGATATTTTAGAAGGAAGAACAGAAACTTTGTAAACTAATAAAATGTCTTAAAAATTTTCAGAATAAGAGTTTCTGGCTTTATGATATAGCATGCTTCATATCCTGTTCACAGTCACTAGAAAAATACTTCTAGTGGACCTAGGGATTGATGGGAAGGTTTAGTTTCTTTTTTAGTTGTACTGTTTGAGACTGTGTATGATGTCTTGTTAAAGCACTGATTTAAAAAGCACTAGAAAATCATTCATTTTCTAACATTTACTCTCTTCTAAGTTTGCTTTTCTGTTTGGAAAAGGGGTAACAGTAAGTTTAATGAAAGTTCTCTTGAGACGTGGTGGTGAAAAGTGATTTAGTTCAGATTTCTGCTTTGAGATGCACTTGTTGGCAGGTTTTTCTATGTTGAAGTAAATTATTTAGTCCTAGAAACTTCTTACGACAAGTTGAAATGCTTTCTATTTTACTGATGTCTTGTTTTCTATTCTTTATACTGAAAAAAATGTGCTATTTATTTTGCTGCTTAAAGTAGTGTATTTGTCCCATTCCTGATAGGGTTTGCATGAATTAGAAAACCTAAATTAAAAGCTTCCTATTAAGAATCATGAGACACCAAAAGAAAACAAATGAAATGGTACATAAAAAAAACCCCACAGTTTGAATTGCTCCTTCTTGTCTTGGAAATTTTGTACTGCCTTCTAGATCAGACTTTTCTTAAAACTGGGATAAATTATGTTTAGATAGATCAGTAGTGCAAACACTTGGAACTATTGCAGAAGCAGAATGGGGGAGCATGGCCAGTTTTAAATTTCTAAATATATTTCGCTTTGTCTCTTACCTAAAGTTTTGATTCCCTACTCATTATTACTTTGTGTTGTAGCTATGCAATTTTTGATTAAAGATGTTTGAAAGCTGCATTATAAGTTCTAGCAGTGCATTAACAAAGAGCTGCTCCTAGCTGGCTATTGTCTGTTGAATTGGAAGCAGGCTCTGCAGTGCTTCACTGTGGTGAAAACACCTGCTGAGCTGTCACTCTCTGTGCCATACTCCCTTTTTCTGTTTCCCCATCTCTCTTCAAGCCTCAGCCCTCAGCTTCATTTTAGTGGTGCTAGCACAAATACTGGCTCATGCAGTGCTGGCATGCTAAGCACCTGTCCTGTTGTTTGGAATTAGAGCACCAGCAGGCTGGACGGGGACAGGACATCGTCTGCATCCAGCACAGCCGAGCGAGGAATGGTGAAGCCGATGATCAGAATAGACCAGCAGGATTACCGCAGACAGGACAGCAGGTAGGAAACGTGATCCATTGCTTCTCAGAATCAAAAAAATGGATTTGTTTTTCCAGTAGACCAAGTGCTGCGTTAAAGTGTGTTAAATGATCTGGTTTTCAGTATGGAGAATGAGATTTCCTTTGAGATATCTCTCCAAATAAACCCCAGGATTAGCAAACAAATCAAAAAACTTTACAATACTTAAAAAAGCCCCAAAAAACGAATCCTTGCTTCAGTATTCTGTTATTTGTCGTTCTCTTTTTGTAAAGTCAGGCTGATAGTCACGTCACATCATTGGTGATTTGTGGTTAGGCATGTCATGTGAAATGAAAAGAACAATTACTTAAAATTTTCATTTGTCAGTGGCAAGATGATTTACTCTGGAGAATGAAATAACCAGGTCATTGGCATGTCTGCTGTGTTGCTGTCAGCAGGTGTGGAGTCTCTGTCCTTGAAGATACTTAAAACCTGACTGGACAGGGTAGTGATCAACTTGCTCTTGTTGACCCTGTTTTGAGCAGGGAAGTTGGATCAGATTATCTCTAGAGTGTCCTATCATACCTCAGCAAATCAGTGAGAATGTGAATAGAATTTTTTTTCAAATCTTTCAAAGAATACAAGATTGCATTGCTGTCTACATAAATCAACTCAAAAATTTAGGTGAACAGCTGTGATAAATGGATGAAAGGTAAGGTAAATGTGCTGCAGGGTTAAAATGTGAAGTGATCCATGTTGTAAAGCTTGCAGTATGAAGCTTTTTGTACCTTTAAATTGATATATTACTCACTAGACAGAAAAGAAAATTCAGAGGTGTGAGTGGTGAGAAAAAAATATAGCCCAAAAAGGGCAGAAAATTGTGCTTCCACTTGAACATTCCAGTGTTCTGTAGAAGGGGCATTTTTAAAATATTTTCAATGAAGTTAGACTAGAATACAACTCTGTTCTACTCTGCACTGTTTTGTTAGAGTTCCTGGGAATATTCAGATTCTTTTTTAGAATTTTATTAAAGTTGTGAAGATTTAACTCCTTCTTGAATTACTAGTATTTTAATGGCAATTTTCCTCATAAAAGATGACCAAAACTTCTTTCTGAACTTTTTATAGCCTGTCAGAAGTTCTCGAGGATTCTGCTGCTAATATTTTTTGATCTGTGCCTCTTTATATGTATGAAGTTTATTAAATTTCTATGAAGAGTATTGCCTTGTGTTGTAATTGTGTATTTTAAAAACACAGAGCCATCTGTGAGCTGTATCTTGGCTTCATTTTCTTGGGGGGTTTTTAACTCCTTAAATTCCTTCTAAAGAGAATACTCACTGCTAGTTTTTACAAAGGCTTTTTCACCATGGTTCCTGTGTACAGAAAATATTTTTAGAGGCATATAGATCACACTTAAATTTGTGATAAGTACAGTCTCAGAGATCTTCATCACGAGCCCCGACACTGATATTTTATTTTTGTATGTATCTTACGTGTCTGTAGTATGTGTTGTGTAATGAGTCTTATTTATCTAAATACAGCACTTCTATCATGTACTTTTTCTCAGATACATTCACTGTGTTCACAAGCATAACAAATTAACAAAGTCAGGATGTTAGATTAGGACTTGACAAATTGGGCAATGAGCTGCCTGAATACGAGGAATTCTTTCCCTTTCTGGATGTATTTTGTGGACTGTTAGTTTGGTTTTCTCTGGGATACTTTGTTCTCATTTTGTAAATGCTAAGGGCAGTAATTGTGAACTTCTTGATTAGTTTTAAAAATCAAAAATTCTTCACTGGCAAGTTTCAGGTTGTTACTATTGTACAACTTCGAGCCCACACTAAGTGTTCTTGTGGGTACTCTGTGTGTTCATCACTGCTCTGTAAGGGTGAATAATAACATAAATAAGACTTTCTTCCAATAACTCACTGAGTGGATTGAAGACCAAAGATTAGAACTTGGCTGCCATGATTTTTTTATTTCTAGAAAGAAAAATAGAGATCTGAGAGCGTAACTCCAGTTTACTTACTGGGTGTGATTGTTCTGATTGTAATCTGATTCTTGGAAATCAAACATAATGAGTATTTAATTCAGGATTTTGGTCATATGTGCTCATTAAATAACTGCCTACAATTGACATGAGCAAACATATAATAAAAATGGGAACAGATATTTTTTTTTGCCTTGGATACCTTTCAGGAGTTCTTCAAGATTGTTTGGTTGGAAAAAATTATGAGGATATATAGGTGGTGTTAACTGAATGTAGATGCTTACCTGATTCCTTGCTTTAACATGCCTTAAAAATTTATACATAGCTAGTATGCTGACTAAAACAATCACACAAGGGTGTTCCATTTTTTTATGCAGTTTATCAGAGACAATCTAGGAGAATGCAGAAATATCAGGAGAACGCGTTATTGCTTTTAATGCGATTTTAAAGTGTAATATTACCTGACGCTACTAAGAAAGGAGGCAACCCCTATCAATATTTTATGGCCCTTCTAAACCTAACTAGACTTTCAGAATGGTTTAGCTCAAAGAATTTCATCACCACAGAGAGGCTTTATCTATAAGAGCAATAGCATAAAGAAAATATACACTTAAAATGTATCCATTAAAATGTGTTGTCATATCAGAAACACAGAGAATTACTTCAACTTAGATCCCTAATGTGCAAAGCTTAATTAGAGAGTATTTCTTTTGTGTGTTTTTAGGGGAAGGAGGAAGATGGTTCAGGGGTTGGAGCTAGATGACCTTCAAGGGCCCCTTCCAACCCAGACTGTCCTATGAATCCATGATTTGTTGGGAACTCCTATTAGGGTAGTTAAATAGTTGATTACTGCATCAGTTCCTAAACAACTAATTTACAGATTAAATTAACAATTTTAAAAGAATACTTTCATTTAATGTGTCTCTTATGGCCAAGTTCCAGAAATCTATAACAATCTTGCATTAATATCAGGTCTCATTATTTATGACACGTTGTCTCTCATTGGCTGGGAATTCAGTTCATCTGTTTGTGCTGAAACTGATCAATATAATTTTGTTCTAAGGAAAATAAAACAAATCATCAGCTGAAATCTGTCACTGGTTTACTAAGCAGTTTGTTAAAATATTTCTCTTACTACCATTCCTATAATGAAAGATAAAAAATTTCTCTGGAGTTGTCACTATAGTTCAGTTTTAAAATGCTGTGTATTAATAATTTTTCTATGGAAGTAATTCCATCAGTGAAGATGGTACACTTTTGACAGTGTGGAAGTAGGGACAAATTAGTTGATTTTAAATTTATAGCAATAAAAAGACACAAAATACTACAATTTATACACCAGCTGTGTGCTTTTCATAAAGACAGCATGCTGTCATGTTTGAAATGTAGCTGAAATGACAGAAATTTGTGTACATACTGACACGCTGTACCTGCTATTCCTTAACTTTTGACTCCCCAGAAATGGGATTTGCTCCGCACTTCTTATAATAAAGCATTATCTGCATGGCATAACCTTAGTTCTCTGCTGGTTTAAGGTTTTGCAAGTTTGTAAAAAAGCAAGCAACCAAACAAACCCCCACCAGAACCCAAAGATACCTCAGATGTTTGGATTCAATATGCTAAAATTTAGTTTTAGATTTTTTGACATCAGCCATCGAAATTATATTGTGGATTTTTACTACTGGAGGTAAGACACTGAAAGCCTTTATTCCCTTATCTCTGCCTTGTGGCATAACTAATAATCTTCAGGAGAATGAGGTTAATATAATTATATTACATTCCTTTCTTTATCAAAGTTGTTGGGCAAAGTAGAAAGCTACTTTTTGTGTTACATGTGGTTAAAATGGTTATTGCATGCAGAAGATCTTAAGCTTTTACTCATTTCCTAAAAATAGGTGCCCAACTGCAGAGAACAGCTCAGGTAATGCCTTTGCTTAAGGCAATAATGATGGCTGACAGAGTTCAAGAAGCATTTGTACAAGGCTCTCACACATATGCTGTGAGTCTTGGGGTGTCGTGTGCAGGGCCAGGAGTTGGACTGAATGATTCTGATGGGTCCCTTCCTATTCAGAGTATTCTGTGATTCTGTGAAATACGTACTTAACCTTTTGCAGGCACCAGGAAAGTCAATTCTCTCTTCAGTTTTCTACTCTGTGATTTCTCTGATGGGTTCTAGTAAGAAACAGCTCTGCAGTCAGTTTCAGTGAGGACAATTCTGGGGCTGATTGCCGTTTCTTAAGTGTAGCAACAGCTAGGTGGGGATAGGGACTGGGTTTGACCTTCTTTCCCTCTTTACCAGAAAAAGGGATCAATAGGTTGACTAAGTCTTCATAAATTTTGAGGGCATAAAAGGCAGCAAAGTACATTTGTTGTAACCAAGCTGATGTTTCAGGCAAAGCTTCATTCAATTTCTTTCATGTATCCATGAATAATTTGTTATTTGAATCCTGTCAATGGCAGATGGCAAACTGATCCTCAGTCTGCTATGCAGTGCACAAGAGGGTGTTCATTGATATCACAGACTCCACAGTTCAAGTCTGTATTTTTATCTGTTTTGTTCCTAGCATATACAGCTTGTATGATTCTGGAGGAAAGGTAAAAAAAGGGTTGTTCTGTGGAAGGTTGTTGTGTCAATATTTGCAACCAGTGTATTTGGAGAAATATGTAATTTTACAATAGTTAATAACACGCATATGGATTATTTGTTTCAATTTTTCTCATCTTTCTTTAGATCTCAGGATACCCATGGACCAGAACTGATACTGCCTGCCAGTATTGAATTCAGGGAAAGCTGTGAGTAAATTGTGAAGTTAGAATACTAACCTGTTAATGCATTCTTCTATACTGTGATATTTCAGTCAGTTTGAAAACTTAAGGATGATTTAAGTAAACATTGAAAGAAACCATGACTATACAGATGCTAGACAGTCTAGCATCTAGTCTAGTAGTGTAACTTGTTTTGTTGGGAGGATGAACAGATACTTTAGATATTGAGGCATGTTCATGCATATCTTAATTCTGATTGAATTTCAACTTCTTATCTCCAGATATTCAGATTAAACATGAAAAAATTTTAATCCCATCTCCTCAACAGTACCTTGGATTCATTGTCTTCTATGTAGTTCTCTATGCCTTGTGTAATAGATGGCGTCTTGTTCAAAATCAATTTTCTATAAAATCTGATTAGATTTACATTGTTATTTAGAGTTTAATTTTTTATTACCTTGGTCCCCAGGTTTTTAAGGCCTCAGATCTAGTAGAAAAATAACATACTAGATATAGTCCGTACTTCAGATATTAGAAACTAAATAGATTTGTGAGCAAGCAAAGACTGATTTTTATTAGTATGAGAGCTTTGTTGTCATAGAATGTGCAAAAGAAATCTTGCATTTTCCTGTTCCCTTGAAGATGTAAATTTTCAGTACATAGGAAGTAGTACAGAAATGTTTCCCGGTGATCAGCTTTTCTGGCTTTATATAAAAGTGCTTTGTTAGTGTGTCTGACTAACTGTAGTACATAATAGGCAACTCAGAGTTCAAATTCCTGTAAGTTGCTCCCTCTTCCTGTACTTTTCCTAAAGAAAATCCTTTATGCCTTATGTTATGAAATTGTTTTCTTTTGTTTTCTTTCTGGTTTTGGATTTACAACATGCTGTTTCTTCTCCTTTTTGTCTACAGCTGAAGATGCCTTCTTATCTGCCATTATAAATTACACAAATAGCTCAACAGTTCATTTTAAGCTGTCACCAACGTATGTTTTGTATATGACATGTCGGTATGTATTGTCCAGCCAATACAGACCTGACATCACTCCTGCTGAGCGTACTCACAAAGTCATTGCAATAGTCAACAAGATGGTGAACATGATGGAAGGAGTAATACAGGTGAGTTACTCTGCCAAAATATGTCAAGAGAATTACCTACATTTTGTTGATAATCTAGCAAACTTCTTAGCCTTTTTCTTAGTCTTAACAGTAGTTGATTAAACAGTAATACCTGCATTGACTGCCCTTATGGAGGGGATTACCTGCATTCACTGCTTTTATGCCAATGAATAATGTCAGTGGTAAGAAACTCTCTCCTGAGCAATGAGGGAAGTGGGGGAGTGGCTGTTGCTCTGAAGATTGTTCTCTGACAAGAGGTGACTCTTTTCTGGAAGGTAAGATCTTTGCAAACATTTCTGGCTGTGAACCCTTGTAAAACAAGTTGGATGGGCTTATTAAAGAATACTGAAGAGGTAGGATTTGTTTGCACTGATTGATACTTGAACATATTTAAAAGGATCATGACTTTTAAATTTTGACCGTGTTACTTTTACAACTTTTGTAACCACGAAAATGGTTGGACATCTTGAACATAAAACTGGACATCTTGAACCAAGCTGACACAACCGCTTTGTAAAGTGAAATACAAGTTCTCAAATATTCCAACATTTTATATGTAGTCTAACACTCTTGCTACTATATCTGTAAGATTTCTACAGAATGACAGGGGCAGTTCTATTTTGTGTAGAAAAGCAGGATAAGATCCACTGGGTTGTCTGTGATATTAGACAGTACCTGGCATTGATAAAACAGATTGGTCATTTTCTCAAAAAGGAGTGCTAGTTCATGTATCCTCAGTAATTAATTAATTAAACTTCATTGTCTGCAGGTTTTTCTCAGAAGAAAAATTGAAATCTGTTTCTATATTTATTAAAACAGATGTATTTGTTGCAAATAGTGCTGCCAGACTAGTGGCAAGGACCCTGCTACACTGAGTGCTATACAGGCATAAAAAATGTGTCAGTCCTGCTTTAGACAACTTACAATACAAGTGTTACACACAGCTTGATTAAGGGAGAGTAGGAAAATAAACAACAGGAGTGGCATGAAACTCAAAGCAAACCAAAATTGTTCAGCTTCTGTTCAGATTTTGGAAAGATTTAGTGAAGTTTTCAGCAGGAGAATATTAGCTCTAGACACCTGCGTAATCTTATACAACAGACTCCCACCTTTCACAAGAAAGATGGGGAGGAAATGCTGGTGTTGAGGACACTTTGCAGTAAGAAAGTAAGATTTGCCTTCTGTGTATATTCCAAAGTTGATCAGAGACTGAACAGCAGTTTGTTTTTGAAGTGAAGAACTAGAGTATTGCTTTGAATGTTGATGTCAGTCATTTGAATCTTGATGTCACAGTCAATGGATATTTGATAAAATTGAAAGGGTATAAAAAATTAATATCCAGGCTCTTTTATTTAAAAAAAAAAAAAAAAAAAAATCTGGCTGTGGAAGAGAGGAGACTGTGGCTGTAGGGGAGAAAATGAACTGGCAAGAGCCTGCACGTAAACAATTCAGGGGCTAGAATGGAAAGTAAGCAAAGGGTAGGCTTCAAGGGTAGGCTAAACTGGAAGTTTCAGGTCTGAATCAAAGAAAGTCACTCACTTTATATAACTAAAGTATACTAGTTATAAAGGACTTAAAAAGACTTGTAGTGACAGAGGCATGTCCTATGGGAAAACAGAGAGAAAGTCTTGAATGGCTAGCGAGGTGTCTTCTAGAAGATCCTAGGGGGGTGGACTCAAACATCAGTTTGATTTGAAAACAAATCAAAGCTAGAAAATAGATTATCCTGTGAAAATGTTCATGTACCACACTGAGAAGGGCTTCCCAAGTCACATGCAGCCTGATGATTGTAAGCAAACGTATTTTCTATAATCCTGCTAATACCATTACAAAACTGTTAAACCCAACAGTTTGTTTGGACTGTCCTTTGTGAAAGGCCTTTTTTACAGCCTTGTAACTTCAGCTGCAATCTAGTCTCCAATTTAAATTTTAAGAAACACATCAGCAAGGAAGCAGTGTTTGTGGTTTGTGAAAGATCTTGCCTTGTTGCAAGAAATAAACTGAAAGGAGTCAGATGTTGCATAAAAATTGGGAGGAGATTCATTAAAATGGCATGGTGATGGAGCCAGAGGAAGGGGGGGAAAATATACCTGTGACAAAAGAATAAAATTTCAGTGAATTTCAAGATTAATAGACGGAAGGCAAAGAAATACAGCAATTCTAATGACCAGTAAAATGTCTTTAGCTTGGACCTGTCTTAGTGGAGTAGAAACAGTACAAGCCAAGTCAAATTACTTCATCTAAGGTGTAACATAAACAGTTATATTTATGATCACAGTCAAATTACCACGTAATAAGTTGTATCACAATAGATTTTAGCGTGTGTCAAGTGGAAAGCATCCTGCACTGAAGGGGATCTGTGGTGTGAGAGACAGAGAAAAATGAGAGGGAAAGGAAGAGAGGCACCCAAAACAGAAGTAGTGCAAAGGTACACAAACTCTTGTGCTTATTGTGGGAGTAAGTTAGTGGCTGAGATCCTAATTTTACCTGCCAAGATCAGAAAGCTATCAAGTCTCTTTGTGAAGTTACTCAAGAAATACTTGCTAACGAATTTAATCTGTGACTTCATATGTAATATTTGTATCCAAATATTATAGATTACTTTATATGAGGTAGGTATAAAGTAGGAGAGATCTATAAGAAGGCTCAGTGCTTTCAATAAAAAAGAAGGATTAGAAATTTAGTCCATATTAAAAAGCCTTTTTTTTTTGTATCCTTATTTTTTTTCCCCCCAAATCATTCTGTGGCATTTTTTATTCTTTTTAAATTTTAACATTTGTTTATAGAAGAAGCATTTCCTTTTGTTCTGTGCCAACACATCTTCATTCAGTTAAGAGTACTTTAGGTGGAAAGGGGGAGAAAAAAAAAGCAGCAATTTGGTGTTTTGAGCTTAAACTAAAATTAAAATAGTAACACCTCAAATATTTGCATCTAAGCTCACTGTGTTGCAGGTGGGGGAGAGTGATCTGAACAGAAAGCAAAAAATAATTAAGAGCTCAGTTCTAAATAATCAGACAGACACCTGGTGTGTTCTTTTTTTTCTTTTAATTCAGCGTAGCTTTATATTTATCAACATTTAAGAAACTTAGTGTGGTGTATTTCATTTGACTCTTCTGTTGTTTCAAACAATCTTTTTGTTCTTTAATTGAAAAGTCATGTATTAAATCTGTCTTAGTTGTTCTGTGTATTTTGTTTGCTTTTGAATGTTGCTGTTTGGTTGGGTTTTTTTCCTTTTTGTATGGGGGGGGTTTCTGTTCCCTCTTTGTGTGTGTTTGTATATTGTCTGTATTGCAGCAGTGTGGGCAAATGGCTCCCAGGATCTGTTGTTTGGATGGCTGGTTACCCCATTGCCTGCAAAAATTTCTGCAATAAACAGGTGTATTCTCTGGCACACTGAGCATGGAATAACCAGTCTGGGATGGCAACTAGTTCAAGGCATTAATTCTTGAATTAATTGTGACATGTAGGCACTTCAGTTCATAGCTGTTGTGCTACTGGTCTTATTAAAATAATTAATTTTTTAGAAGGAGCTCAGTTGCTTCGTAGCTACTGATTAATGCATCTGTGTATAACTGTGAACATGTGTTGTACCTTCATATTTAGTGTTTGATTTCTAAAGCTTTCATGATTGTTCACAAGTTTCTTTCTTCTATTCTGTTTGATTTCCTTCGTCCGTTTTTCTCCAGGAGGTAGACCAGGTTGATCAGGTAGGATATATTTGCTGGGAACTGATCCTAGCTATGTTGGCTTAGCTCAGTTTCTCATGCTGCTTCCATATCAAAATACAATACTCAAACAACTGGACTTGAACAGTTCATAACACTCATTCAGCAACTGGAACATGCAGTACTAAAATCCTTTTTTGACTTTGCAACTTTTACGGCATTCCATAATTTCTGCTTAACGCACTTCAATGTGGATATGAAATGACCAAAGTTCTTTTTCTTCCCTTTATTTTCTTTTTTTGTTGTTTGTGGTTCCTATTCTTTGGATTTCATCTGAGGTTGCCTGGCCTGGCATTTGTGGTCGGGAGATGGTGAGATAGATCAGTACTTGATACTGAATCACATGGTATCAAAGCCAGTGAGCGCAGTATCAGCGTGGCAGTGGGTGGTAGTGAACATGCGCTTAAAAGTGCACAGATTACCAGATACTGCATCTGCTAAGCTCTTAGCACTGTGTAATTAGATGCTTACATTGTGGCTTTCATTGATATGGCTATTGGCAATTTATTAGCATTTCATGTGTTCAGTGAACATGTTAAAATTGAACTCAGTAGTTACAGAAATTGCGGTATTACGTACAAACATTTTGCAAATATCTGGTATCTGAGAGATATTTGGTGAAATGGGAAGAGGTACTGGTCTATCTTTTGGAGCCTTTTTAAGCTGCCATGCTTTATCAGAAAATTATTTCCCTGTATTATTTCTTGCTTCTTTCCACTTACAGAAACAGAAGAATATTGCTGGGGCCCTTGCCTTTTGGATGGCAAATGCATCTGAACTACTCAATTTCATAAAGCAGGACAGAGATCTCAGCCGAATTACTGTGGATGCACAAGATGTTTTGGCACACTTGGTTCAAATGGCATTCAAGTAAGGCTATCAAACTTCTGCTTCAATTACCATTTTCTCTGTTTCTGTGATTTATAGAACAGCTTCACATTTCTGCTGAATTTTAGATATTGTAATAATGTCCGTTGTGTATTGTTAAATATCTCAGAGGAAAGCTTAGAAGAATGGCCTAGACGTACTTCTTCAGACAGACGCCCTGTTTTGTGAATATGGATGTTGTGCACAAGTTTCATCTGTTAGAAGATCTTGTGATAGTTGAGGCTGCCAATGAAAATTTTAGGGAAATTTGTGTTGATTGCTTTCTCTCAATTTAATGTGAAATTGTGAGGAGAGGTTAATTTTGCTGTTAGTTTGTAGGCTTAAATATTCCTGGGTCTTTAAAGTAATGAATCTCATGCTCTTTAAGGGCTTCTAAATATAATCTACTTTCATAATTCTCATAAATAGCAATTTGTACAGTGGGGTTTTTTTTGCACAGATTTTTCTTAAAAAAGGAAGGCAGGTTTTGGCTTGGAGTAAAAACCAAGCTATACTTGTCAGCTCAGCCAATTACAATACTGATTAATGGAGAAATTGAATGAAATATCCAAAAGGGAAGAGAAAGCCTCAGAAGAAAGTGTCCTTGAATAAAGATATCAATATTGGCTGAGCACAGCATTAATCAAAAGAAAGGCTTAATTTTTGTTACTATTCAGATATTATTCTCAGAAGAGCAGTATGTGTCATTTCTGAAACCTTGTCATTGCTTTCTGAACTTCCAAAGAATTTCAGGGGAGCACCAGACCCCTTTGTATGGATTCCCACAGATTCTTTTTTTTTCTCTGTTGGTAAATTTTGGGCAAGTAGGGTATAGTAAGTAGCTATTTTGACAAAGTCTTTAAATTTTTATAGCATCTCTAAGTTATTAGTTGTTGATGAAGCTATGCCTTTTGCCACAGCTCAGTGTCTTCAGGTGTTAAAATAGCTTCCTGCTACTTTAATTGGCTAGGTAGTCAACAAAGAATATTGCTGTAGCTAGGAATGAATGGTGCTGTATTTCTCTCTACATTATAAGCAGTCTGGAGGCAAAATGAATTTTAGCTGTGTGGATTTTCCCTAAGTATAGTGTAACATGGCAGATTCCAAATGCATGTATTAAACTTCTGAAGCCCCCTGGAATATATACTTAGAAGGCAAATAAAAAAGCACAACTGAAGAATGAACAGAAAGAAGTCTGCTGTGAAGATGTCACTTGATAGTAACTGGCATCCTCCAGGACTGGTTGAAATTGCCATGGATTTAATTTCTAGCAATTGTGGGCATTTCATTAAAAATGTTTCCAGTAAAACGAAGGGGGAGTTTTTAAAAGCCATGAAATATTTTCTTGTATACTTGTGTTTACAATCTGATTTCTTTTTAGTTTCAATTCTTAACAGAAAATGTATAAATGAATTAGCAAAAGCGGAGTTAAAGAGAATGTTTAAGAGAAAGGATACTAAAACAGATTTTTCATTTCAGGGTAGTTAAAGGTAAGAAAAATAAAAGAATCAAAAAATTTCTCACACAAAGCCCTAGGGCCATTTCAGGATTTTGTGTGTTGGGTCACAACATGAATTTTATTACTATTTTTTACTACTATTTTTTATTACTATTGCTAGATTTTAAAACAAACAAAAAAAAATGTGTATCTGTTTGGAATAAAATATTTTTGCAAATGTATGAAACCCAAGATTGGCCTGACAGCATCTCTTTGTGTAGCATGTGACTGTCTCTTACCAGTGTGGTAGCAATATTGCATGTAAATATCTGTTTAGCTTGTTCCCAGGCAACCTATTTCTTTGTCCAACATTTCTAGGAAATTTATGGGAAAATTGGTCTCTCAGGCCTTTTAAAAAGTATTATTTGGTTCACATTCATAAGACATAAATTTCAGGAATCTTGTAATTTGATAGAACTCTTTTCTTTAGAACTATTTGTAATGAACACATAGAGGATTTAAAATTCACTTTTTCCCCCATTCCCTTCCAGGTACCTGGTTCATTGTCTGCAGTCAGAGCTTAATAACTACATGCCAGCATTCCTTGATGATCCAGAAGAAAATAATCCTCAGAGGCCTAAAATAGGTTAGACTACTTGATCTTTGTGTCTTCTAAACCATACCATTATTGTTAAGAAAAAAATCTATTTATTACTAGTGGTACTACATTTACAAGTTACCTTAACCCGTGAGAATTATTTGGATCAATTTTGTATGGATGATTCAGCTCTCTGCTGAATTTAGTCCCTTGAATCTGTATCCTCCTTGTGCTGAGGATTCTGAAGCTGGATGCTGTGCTCCAGATGGAGTTTCACAATGCTGAATGCATAGGAAGGATTGCTTCCCTCTCTCCCTCCAGCTAGCTGCAGTGCTGCTGACTAAATAGCTTAGTGTGCAACTGGGTACCTTTCAAACAATGACACACTGTTCAATTACATTCAATTTGATGTTTATTAGGATCTCTCCATAATTTTCATCAGGGTTGCTTTCTGTCCAGGTGGCACCTGACACTTACTCTGTCCCACATGCAGGACTTGACACTTGCCTTTGACCTGCACGAATTCCCTGTCAGCCCATTTCTCCAGTCTACTGAGGCCCTTCTGAAAAATACTGCTACTCTTTAGTGTATCAGTATTTTGCCCCCTCTTGTTATCATCTGTGAACTTGCTGAGAATGTGCTCCATCAAATTGCTCAGATCATTAATTAAAGTCATTAATTAATTAAACAGTATCAGTCTCACTTTAAAACATGAGGGAAGCCACTAATCCGTGATTGCCAACTGGACATTGTATCTGCAAATTCACCAAGTCCTATGGTCCCACCAGTTCTCTCTGTGTCTTGCCATCTGTTTATCCAGTCCTCACCTCGGCAGCTTCACTGTAGAGATGTTACAGGAGAACCTGATCATGAACCTCCCAGCTACTAAGGTCAGGCTGACTGGCCATGTAGATTCCTGCCAGGGCTCCCTGCCATGATACTTGAAACACAATGCTTGCTTCACAGCAATGAACCTTTCTGGGCTGTTCCTGTCCACCAGAGCACCCTGCTCAATGTGTACTATCATCCTGCATCTGTAATCCTGGCTCAGTGACTGTGCTCAGACTTCTAGTGCCTCAGTAATTGAAGGAAAAGTGATCTGCAGAGCAATTAAATAGAGCATTCTGTTGAACTATGAAGAGTGTTTATACAACTTTCGTAATACTTTCTGGTACTTTAGGTATTAAGCTTTCTGTTCTTGCTTTTTCTCCTGCATTGAACCTTTAAGGAGAACTGAAGATGCACTGCTATGTTTGTAGTGCCCTGTACTGTGAGAGTACTTCTGGGGGGACAAACCCAGAAAATGTAGCAAACTAATACTGGAATAAAAGTAGATGCTGTTCTTATTTCAGTTATTTTTGAGCTGCCTTATAGATTTCTTATAACCTGCAGATATTTTTTTCAGACACAATCCTGCGTTTCAATTCTAAAAAACCAATAGTCTCTTTTGAAGAGATTTCAGATTAAAAGTATTGCTTAAAGAGACCTAGAGATAAATGTGTTGCTTCCACTAGGAAGCATATGAGGGTGTTTGCTCTTGATGGTGCTGATAGACATCCCTGTTGTCTGTTAGGTAATACTGCAAGGGAGTGATTGGAAAATTGGATTTTAAATGATGTTTTAAAAATACGATGTGTAAACAGAAGGTGCATTCTATAGTTTAAATGCATCATACAATGCAAATAACTTCTGCTGAAATTTCTAAGTACAATTTGATACTTAGAAGAAGCTGTGGAATAATTGGAATATGCATTTGTAACAGCAGAATATGAAGGTTGCAACTTGTTATAAAAACTAATAGAAAAATTAGTTTATTAAAGTGAGGATGTGATTTAAATGTCAGGTACAGCCAGTTATTTACTGTTATTTATGTATGATAAATATTTTCCCCAATAATTTATTTTTGTTTCAGGGGTTATGTTCCACCTAGCATTTTAATGTTGCTCTATCTTCAAAATCGTGGAGCAGTAAATGTATTTCTGAAAGACTGTGTAACTTAAATACATGTAGGTTCCATGTAGCCTGACTTGAGTGTCCGTGTGTTGTTTCCCCTAATCCAGATGTACCCTGCAGTTTGTGAACACATGTGACTTTCTGTTTTATCTCTGTAGATGATGTGCTGCATACCTTGACTGGAGCCATGTCCCTGTTGCGACGATGTAGAGTGAATGCTGCTCTGACAATACAGCTCTTCTCCCAGCTGTTTCATTTTATCAACATGTGGCTTTTTAACAGATTAGTTACAGCCCCAGATTCAGGGTTATGTTCACATTACTGGGGAGCTATCGTTCGCCAGCAACTCGGCCACATTGAAGCCTGGGCAGAAAAACAAGGTTTAGAATTGGCTGCTGATTGCCACCTGAGCAGAATAGTACAGGTGAGTATATTTGTGATTAACACTTCTCACATGTTCATATATTCAAGGAGAACATTTGCCTCTGCTGTGTTCCTAGAAATAGCATGTGGACAAGTATAGCTTGTGTGAATCAGTCGTGGAATGTTGAGGTTGCAATGAGCTAAAGACAGAAAACAGTATTGTTAATGTTTAAGTTACAAGTGAAATTAATATAGTGACCATGGCTGTTAAATTTCCATTTATCAAATAACTGAGCTGTAACTATGCTGAAGAGAGACAGGAAGAGTAGCTGAAAATTTGATATGCTTCATTTATGACAGATTTAGTATTAATTCATCTTTTGGTACAGGAGAAGTATTTAGTGTATGTTTGGGGTGCTATTTATGTTGCTTCTGTTACAAATCTGCTTTCTCTTGCGTTCTTCCTTTCTCTTTTCCTCTTATCTTAAGAACATTTAGACACAAGGCTTAAAGTTTTATTCTGGTTTGAATTTGTCATCTGGGACTTTTTTCTTCCCTCTAGGCAACCACATTGCTTACCATGGACAAATACTCACATGCAGATGTTCCAAATATTAACAGTACTTGCTTTAAGCTAAATTCTCTGCAGCTACAAGCTTTGTTGCAGAATTATCACTGTGCTCCAGATGAACCACTTATCCCAACAGTAAGTCTCTTCTATCACTCATTGTGCAGTTTTAACATACCTAAGATAAATAACCACCCACTGTGAATAGCTGTCTTATCTTTGGTGGATGTACTTCACTGACTCAAGCAGGATGTTAACAAAAATATTGCAAGGAAGGTACCATTCCATGTTGCACATATTCAGAGAGGTGTCACTGCATCTTACAGCATTTGTCATGAAACACAGAAAGGTACTAGAAGAGAGAACAGAGCACCCCTAAAATCTGGTTCTGTGTGTAAGAAGGAGCAAAGTTTGATCATCTGTAGAAATCAAAGGAAAAAATCAGAAACACTATACTTACTGGCATGTAAATATCCAGGGATCCCTTCATACAAGCAGTAGCCACATTGTCCTTTGATTAACGTATTGATATCTGGAATTCATATGTGTATATATATGTATAATGTTGCTTTTGGGACTGTGTTTTTATCTTGATATTTATGATGACTGACTGTTCTAAGTTTTATCCATGGCAGAATTCAAAAGACAGCCATGTTCCTTGCAAAATTGTAAAAAACACTCTTCGGGTAAACTCTGATAGTTCACTGAACTAAAAAAAAAAAAAAGGCAGAGTCAGTCTAATATTTATATGGCTGAATGCATTGTCTACAGAGTCCATCTTTTTTTAACTTTGGCTGCATTTGTTTATTAGGTCAGAAGCACTAATACAACAGCTTGAAAGGTGTTGGGGGAATGGGAGGAAGGACTTGTAGCTTGGAGATGTTTTCATGATTTGCTACCAAACTTAAAAGTCTTTTGCTGAAGAACATAACTGATATTACCTCTTTACACATAGGTGGAATTCCATAGTTGCTTGGTTTATTATTACTATCATTATATCATGCACCACAAGTTTGGAAAAATTGAAGTAAAAATAAGAGCTCCTTAAAATAAGGATAAAAATAAGAGTGTCATTTCTAATAAAATTATCTATGGGATTTCATAAAATAAAGCAATGCAGTGTACTGACTATACATAACAGAGCCAAAGTTTTGTATCTGGTAGTTTATTTTTCAAATTGATTTTTCTTGCAATCTTTAGCATCTTCTTAATGTAAGGTTTTTTAACTTATTGAAATGATCCCTTTGTAGTAACAATGTCGTTTTGCCTTCTGTCCAGGAATTGATAGAGAATGTAGTAACTGTTGCAGAAAATACGGCCGATGAACTTGCTCGCAGCGATGGCCGAGAAGTCCAGCTGGAAGAGGATCCTGACTTACAGCTACCTTTTCTTTTACCAGAAGATGGCTATTCCTGTGATGTTGTCAGAAATGTTCCAAGTGGTTTACAAGAATTTTTAGATCCACTTTGTCAAAGAGGTTAATTCTTTTGTTGTTTTACAGTGATCTGTGTAGCAAACACAGAATGCAAATATATTTTAATTAAGTGTAAGCCACATTTTCTTTGTGTATGGTTCAGTCTTTTTAGACTATGTTCTTCAAGTGTTTTCTTTTGCAAGCCATTAAAATTATTAAGGCTTTTTTAATCCTTACCCTTTTTCCCTGTCCCTTTCTTTCAATTTCAAGTTTCTAAATAAGCAGTGCTGAGTTACTAGTGCCTGCTGAAACATTGTTTTGCCTTTGCTCTAAAACTTTTATTGATTTTTAAAATTAATGTGAATTGAATAGTTAAAATAATTTTTTTTTTTTTTACTCATCAGCTGCTTCCATGTAACATTAAAAAAATCCCATGAGCTTAAAATAGTTCTTTCACTGTCGATCATGTAAGAACTTACGGTTTGGGCATTTGTAGTTCAACAGAATTTCAGAAGACAACTAGATGATAGATCTTGTGGTTGCATGAAGCTGACTTAAGCTTGCAAAAGTAAAGCAGGGGGTCTGTCTGAGCATTTACAGTAAATGAACAAGATACAGTCTTTATTTGGTGCTACTCAATTTTATTAGAATTTCTTAATTTTCTGCTTAAAAGCAGTTAAAAAACTTGTACAGGAATGTCAAGGTAAATAGGAGGCTGTAGCAGGAGAGGCTATTGAAAAACCAGACTCGCTGTATACTACAGTGAACCTTTGCAATTGTTGCTTCTAACTTAGTTTATAGGAAAGCTATATTCTTGCATTTAAAAGAAAAGTAGGAAACTGACTGTTTTGAAAGTCCAGTGAGTAACAGAGGATGTAGTTTTGAGACTAAAGGAGACTAGCAGAATAAATTCTTTAATTAGTAAGTATAATTCCGTTGCCATACAAATGGCTGTATATTTATTATAAGTAAGGCTTTTTTAATGCACATGTTCAAAATTTTACTTTTTGGGTGTCCCCTAAATTATGCTGAGGGACTTTTTGGAGTGAAACAGTGTTAACTGAATTGCTAAAGAATGATTTTTATGAGGAAGAGAATATCATATATTTGGATGGAGTGATTAATAATTTCTGTGTGATGTGTGTTCTTAATGTCCCTGATTTAAGAGAAAATGTTGGATATTTCTGAACTGCTGTGGCTTCTTTTTCAAAATTCTAGGAATTTTTCAAGTAGTTTGTATTCTAAAAGATGATCTGGTGTTTCATGTCTCTTCTGAATCTGGTTGGTAAAAGCGATATTTTGCAGTCCCAGAGTTTTCTATGAGCTTGCTGTATTTTTTAAAATAAGGATGTTTCTCAGAAGCAACAGCTATAGAACTATAGGATTTGTAGGTAATAGCATAAATTGCAGCAAAGCCCATAAATGGCATATGAGATATAAGTTTTGACAAATTAATGACTATAAAAAAGATGAATACTATAATTAATTTCATGAGAAAATACTATGACTATATTGATGGTACTTTTTCTTTTAGGTTTTTGTAGACTAACACCTCATCCACGGTCACCAGGCACATGGACAATATACTTTGAAGGTGCAGATTATGAAAGTCACCTGTCCCATGAGAATGCTGAGCTGGTAGGTATTTATTCAGTGAATAATTATTAACGGCAGTCTTGGCAATACATTGAGTTTTATATGACCAGTTTTAGTCCTTATTAGGAAGAATAGGCTTCATTGTTAAACATGTAGTTCATCAGTGAATTGGTGCCTTTAAGGAACTTTTTGGAGAGATTTTAAAGTCACAGTTTTTCTAGGCTGTAGCATGATTATAATTTTCACATAAGCAAACTTTGTCATATTCGCCCAGTCTGAGAATAAACAGTGAATAAATTTCTTCTAAACACAGACAAAAATATATATGGACATGGATCTATAAATAACTTTTGATTGGAACTGCAGGCTGCTTTTATTTATAAACTGGCAGTTACCAACCAAATATTCAGTATTAAATTCTATTCTAGTGCTTTTTCCTAAAAAAAAACCAAAAAACCACTTTCGTTTTCCTTTACATTATACTTATTAAAAAGGGTCTCAGTTCAGTGCAAGGTAAGAGTTTTTTTCTTTTTTTTGTTGTCAGGGTTTGTTTGTTTGTTTTCTGGTGGGTTTTTCCTGCTTATCTGTTTGAGTATCAAAGTTACAGAATAGCTTGGTTTTGGAAAGATGGTGGCTTTATGTGAAATAATTTTTAGAGCAACTAAACAGAAATAGCATCATATTTTTAATTAGTGTTTTCAGCTTACAAACTACTTGCATTTCTAATACTTTAACTCAATCAGAAAGTACTAATAGATTTTTTACTCTCCTTGGCTTATATTTTTGCTTGTCATGGGCCTTGTGGAACTTGCAGTTATGTTTCAGTATGAATACAAGCTAATGTGCTCCAATTGACATATTTCAGCTAATGAAGATTATGATGAAAACTTTTTGAGTTGAGGAACTGGCAGTATTAAAAGATTTAAAAAAAAATTACTGAACATGTCTGGGGACTCCATCTGTATTCAAGAGTATTCAGAAGTGAAATTTTTTGGAACTTTATTTCAAAGCTTTAACTCTGCCTTTGAAATTAATTGGCCTCTTAATAATTCTGCAAAGATAATATCTTCTAGATGCAGCACTAAAAATTGAGCTCTCTGTGTAGATCACCCTCACTTTGGTAATAGGGGCCTATGGAGTCTGAACTTCAGTTTTCATTAAAAGTTACTACAATTTTATAGACCTGTTGCATTTCGATTTATGATTCATTAGTAATCTCTTTACTGAATTAAAGAAGGAGAAACAATGAGTAGACCTCAAAGTTTCAGCAGTGTAGTATAACACAGGTGTAGTACTTAATATGGATCCCTCTTAATTAAATGTTAGATATTCTACTTGTAAAATAGATACCAGATACATTAGTTTGGATGTGAGACCTGCTGCTCTACCAAAGTAGTTTGTTTGTAATGAGCTATTTTGCTTAGTTACTTTCCTAGCCTGGAAGTGAATATGAACTTCTGAATTTTTTCTTCTTTACCCTTTGTTGTTTGATAGGCTCAGCCTTTGAGAAAAGAACCTGAAATTATCACTGTAACACTAAAAAAACAAAATGGAATGGGACTGAGCATTGTTGCTGCCAAGGTATGGAAGTCAGTTTGTTTAAATCTTATTGAAAAAAACTTCTGGTTTTCTCAGCGTACTGTGGAAAATGTTAATGGAAAAAGTCTGTTTCCCTTAAGTTGGTTGTGCGCATTGTGTTGATCATGCTTTTATTCTGATTGAGGAATGTTTCTGTAAAATACAGAAAAGATGTGGACAATACAAAAAAAATACGTGGACAATACAAATGGAAACATAATATGGATATAGTTATTATGACATTTCAATTCAGACCTCTGCTACAGGTTTATTCCGTTTTTTCAGAGCCAAAAATCAGCAGTAGTGTTAAACGGAATTAATAAACAGGTGTATTTAGTGCTTCTGCTGAAAGTAAAGAAGTAAACACAAAGAATGTGTGTGTGGGTTAACTGATGAATAAGAAAAACTATTCAAATGTGTACATTAAAGTTTGAATACTTTCTGCCATGAAGATAGCACCTTTTCTTTTGCACAGTGTAGAGGTGCAAGAATGGCTTCAGTTTTGTTTCTTTACAGTAGAGACCTACAGCATAATATCCAAAATTGTGGATATATGCTGTAGCTAGTAGCACTGCATAGTAATGTATAGAATGCACATACAGCTCCAGCCACCAGATGGAAGACTCCACTAGTTGGTTGGTTTTGCTTTATTAACTGAATCAAATAGTAGACATAATCTTTTGAGTTTAAACCTTGTTATAAATTATGCATCAGTGATACTCAAAAGTCTGTGTTGTGGTTATGTGGTGTACAATAGATGGAACAAGTCTTTCCTAATGTCTTTTCACTGTGTAGTACATGAAACTTCTGAATACTGTGGTACTCCTTGGCACTCAGTGCATGAACTTAAAACATGATTGTTTTAAGTTACCTCACATAGTTAATTGCTTCTAAACACCCCTGTTTGATTTTTTTGGTTTTTTTTTTTTTTTTTTTTTTTTTACAACCTTCACTCATTTCATAGTCTGTTCTTGAAATGGTAATCTTGGGTGGTGTCAGCTTTTAAGAATTATTTCTGACATGTCAGGTGTATAGTGCTAAACAATCAGCAATTATTGAAGAAACAGTTCAGGATCTGAAAAATGTAACTCAATATTCTGCTCTGATTTTAGTGGAGTGAGTTAATAATTTGAGAAGCAAATACTTGATCTTGACACTGGATTAAATATGTATCAGATTTCTGACTGCCATCTGCATGTCTATTGAATGTTTTAAAATGTGCCATGGAAGTAATTTTTTTTTTCACTTTACTCTGTGAAATCTAATTTTTCCTCTAGAGTGAAGCAGCATGTTGCAGGGGGAAAAGATTTCCTTTCTTATTGGAGCTGGCTGGCTTCTAGATGTTGATTTTAACAACTGGCATTTAGCTTCCATTAGTATGTAACAGTGCTACTGTAAGCTTGATCTGAAAGTTTTTTACAAGTCTTTTAATACATTTCATGATATCTTTATCATGATCAGTCACGGCAGGAAGAGTTTTCATTTGCACAGTTGCAGAAACACTGGTTCAGGAAGTCATATTTCGTCTTACTGCTGTGTGCTGCCCTAATATTGGAATTCTGATATAAAAACAGTTCTAAATCTTTGTCTGAAACAAGCAAGAAACAGATTGTTTAAGTTTTGGTGTGTGTGCAATAGAAACTTCTGCTTAATATGAAGTCATCAGAATGTTCATGTCATATAAATGATCGTATGCACTGTTTGAAATAAGTTGCTGTAGTAGTTAAGTAGGATTATTTTCAGGAGGTTCCATGTTCCTTACTGTGAGTTATTATCAGCATGTTTTTCCTGGAATAGGCTTAATTTAAAAAAAGAGTAAAGAAGAATACAAAGAATACACAAGCGTTAATTTTCTCAATATGGTCAGAGCAGAACAGCTTAGAGAATTGAGTGAGTGTGACTGAGAAGTTAGGAAGGGTTGGTGCATTTTTTTCTTTCTATTCCTTATATTATTGATATTTACTAGCATTTTTTCTACATGTCTTCTGTAGTATATCTTTTAGCAGCGTAAAAGTTAAAATTCTCAATTTTAACTTTGAAGATGTAGGAAGAATTTCAATAGACTATTTGTTAAAATTTTCTAAACATTAATGTGATGGAATACCTGAAGTGAGAGTGAGTGACAAGTATGAGATTAGATGCAGATTTTCTAATCTTTCTAATAGTAAGTGGTTGGCTATTAAGTGCTCATAAAATTGAAGAAATGAAAGCTCATACTTTCAGAAATACCTAGTTGCTGCTGCCCTGCACAGGAGCCTAGTTTGATTGCTTACCCAGTTGTGTTTATTGGATGATTGGTTTCTACAGTGCTTCAAAAGGGCTGTAGCAGTAGAAAATGCAGCTGGTCAACAGGCCCTGCTCCAACTAGTGAAGGACAACCCTGAATCTGTTTAGCTTTTGTTAAGAAAACAGTTCTTTTCCTGTGATGGCACAAAATACTTGCTGTCAGTAACATGTTGTGATAATATCTTTGCATGTCAGTGCTGACCTGCCTTTCTTGTTATGAGTTACGGGGCTTCTCATACTTGTCACAGGCTTTGGATGAAGTTTGTTAACCTGCAGCTTGATGCTATTCTAGAGGTGGACAAAATGGGCAAACACTCAGGGGGTCATAAAGAAAAATAATACCAATGGACTGCTTTCCTTCCTTCTACTCATTGCAAAAAAATGCATGCTTTCATAGTAAATCTGTGTTCATCTCTGAGGAAACCTCTAAAAAATCAGTAATCAAATATTTGTTTGTGTTTTTATTAGTTTTGAGGTTTCATTAGCTTAACTTCTGTGCCAATTAAGAGTTTCTAATGACAAAATTAAAAATCATACTTTATATAATACCTTTACACCAAGTGTTCTTAATTATCAAGTGATTGTTGCACCTTCTCTTCTGCAATTTAAAAACAAGGATTGAAGTTGAAGCAAAGGTTGTACAAGCAGAGAAGGGATGCAACTTGCATTGAAATGCTGTGCACTTGCTTATTCGTATGATAGAAGTATCACCTTGGGATCCTAGGTGATTGCAAACATGTATACATAATGTAATTAAAACCAAAACAAAACCTGAAGAGGTGAGTCAAGGAGTATATGAAAGTGTTAGGTCCCTGGGGCACCCTGTCTTAGATCCTCCTCCCACCTAGGAGGATAGGTAAAATGTTTAAGTGCATTACGTCTTTCACTTTCTAATCACAGCTACTCATACTTCATTTAATTAGAAGTTTTAAAGGCCTGCCAGGAGTGCCAGAGTGCAGATATTCAGTGCATCCCCTAATTCACCTCACTTTGGTGTTATCTGAGGCAGGACAGCCCCTCTGAGCAAACATGTAGTAAGTGCATATGCTATATGCGAACATAGCAGAGAAAACAAGTTTACTTATGAAACAGCTGTTAGCTTCCAGAGCAGTGTAAACAATGTAGTGCTTGTTTGGGTTTTGTTTTGGTTTTTTATAAATTGGGAAAATACCTAACAGCAATTCTTAAACTGAATGCTTTAAACAAATTTTTATTTTTATTTAAGATTAAACTGTATAACTTCATATGTAATCCAGAAAAATAACTTGTTGTTCTGCCCTTTGGTAGATATTTATATTTTCTTACAGTAATACTCTGTAGCTTTATTAGCAATAGCTTTTGTAATAGGTATATGGAAATGTAGTTGGTAGGAGTGGTCGGGCATAGGGAACAGGGAGCAGTGTTGCTTTTTGAGGTTGTGTGCAGACTTTAGTTGCTCTAACCCTGAAAGATGTTTTGATGTTAAAAGCTGCCAGACTCCCAACCACATTGTGGTTAAGTTTTTATGAAATCCAGATGATTTGGAAGCTGCGTGTGCATGCAGTTTACTTTAAAAATATATCACTTTTTTGGGGGCTTTTGCATGTGACTTCTTAGCCATCTGTGGGCCAGCACATTACTTCCTGTTTAATTTGGAGGTTTTTTTGTCTTTGGTACAAAAGGGCTCCGTTTTTGTTTTTTCTAGCAGTTTTCAGAGTTTAATAAAGCCTCTAAAGTAAATGGAAGTCAGAGCATAACTGATTACGTAAGAGTCTGAATATTGTATTGGTTATAGCTGGTGTTGATAAATGCTACACTGTGTCATAGCATCGAGCTCCGAGTTATCTTGATGGGTATCTTGGAAAATCCAGCAGACTAGAGCTGGTGGTTGCTGTTGAGGGCTGGAAGAGAAGTGGAGAATTGTTTTTTTTCTTTCAAGGATCTGTAGTCCCGGAGATCAAAATGTGGTTTTCTGTTGTTGGAAGAACAGAATCCATGGTAAGTCCGTTCAGGTTTCTGTTGGGACTGTTTTTCTCTGAAGTTTTACTATCCCTGTACTTTTTCCTGCTCTCTTGCCTGTTTAAACCTGCCAGTAGTTATTTGTTCATGTAGCAACTATGTAATACAGCATGCAGTTAAATATAGTCAGATGTTAGTAGCTAACTTCCTAAAATCTAGAAAGAAAAAACTAATTTTTTAGCTTGTTCTTCATACGTACTTCTGAAATTGTGGAAGTGACTATTAATATTTAAAGTTTCAGGTGTCATAACTACTGTTTTATTGTGCCAGAGCATGAATAGCATGACCTGTGATCTGTTTACTTGTCATATTAGTTGGCTTTCATCCAGGTTCCTCTAAAAGTCTGTTTTCTTCTTATAAAATCTTAGTAGAATAATTAAAATAGATGTCCCAAACAGTGTAAGATTTTTAATACTCTCTAGACCCTTCTGAAAAGACCAGAACTTGCAAATTTGTTGCAGTTAGGGTGTCTTTATTCAACACATTTGTAGAGGAGAGGCAAATAAATTCTGTTTAGGTTACTACTGCAGAAAAGAAAGGATTCCCATGTTCTGCAGGAATAATAGAACAAGTTTTGTTGATTAATCTTTGCCTGCTGGTTATTCTCATAAGTGTACTGTGATTCAGTTCTTTAAAGTATGACACACTTCTACTTCTTGTACAGTCATCTTTAAGTAGTTTAAACAGAAAAAATTACATTAAATATATACAAGGACCTTAAAATAGATATGTGTATGGCCCCACTGGCACATTAATCAGAGTGTATTTTCTAGGATTTTTTAACAGGTAGTCAGAACTAAGTAGTGCTTACTGAAATAGTATGAGAGGTGATAAGGTGTTTCTTTTTTACTACAAGCATTTTAAACACGTGTATGACAGTTGAGCAGTAAGTACTCCAGGGAATGGACTTTCTGTTCTAAAAACAAATATGTAACATCTTACTCATAAATAATTTGCGTTATTTGTCAACCTTGTTTCTTCTTAAGGATAAGTTAAATGATTCTAAGTTGCTTTAATTTCTAAACCATTGTTTGTCATTTTCTATTTAGCAGTCGATTCAAGGTGTTAAATTTATGTAGGGTTTGAGACTACAGGAATATCAATTTTGATGTAAAATTTTTCTGAAGGTTTTTTCTACAAATATTTTGTAGGAGATCCATGTAGAAGGAAGAGGTTTAAACACTCATTTATTTTTTCCCAAAATTGAAAATTATGCTTATAGTTAATTATACTGATAACAATATACAAATGTGCATCTCTCTAACCTGTGTTTGCAAATATAGACAGTTGATAGGATTTTTTTTTTACTTTGTTAGCTTTTTACATGTGTTCTAGGTCTTAAGGTTTCAAATACTTCGAAGTCTTTGAAGTCTTCCTGTGACTGTGTTTTCTAAGTATTTAAGGAAATTTTCTCGCCTTTCCTCCCAGCATGAATTAATTGAAATGTTTCAGTAATAAGATTTAAAATCGTTTTATGGAGGTGTTTTTTGTTGGTTTTGTTCTTTTTTTTTTCAGTGTTCAGTACTAATTCACCTCAGTGGTCTAAACTACTGCTGTTACTTTAATAGGCTTAAGGAAAAGGACCTTGGGGAGAAGACAGTATATAATTCTCATTTCCAGAACAGATTTCTCAGTCTCACAGAAACAAAATAGTATGTAGGCTGCCAGTTTAGTCTCCATCATTAACAAATAAATCGCTGTGTGTTAGCAATTTGCCTTGTTTTTGTTGATTCCTAACTTCCAGCAGAGTTTTTGCTTAAATTTTGGGGCTCTGTAAGTGCTGTACAAAATTTTGTTAGTGTTTTTGTGTGTAAAATCTGAAGGTTACACCATCACAGTGTGATTGTTTTTCTCAGTAGCTGTGAGACCTCAGCTCTGCTCAAGTGGAGTGGGTTTTATCTTATTTATTCGCTCATATTTAGATTGATAAAGCAAATAGGTGACCTAGACATGTATTTTAGGCATTCTGAAAGAAAGTGAGTTTTAATATTCACATGCCATTTTCTCCTTGTATGTAGGCACTTCTTAGCATGCCTGCTAAAATTGCAATGTGCATACATTGTAGCTAGAATTCCTGTACCAGGCTTCATTAAATTCTAGCATTCTAATAACTTTGAAAATTCTGTTTAAATACATATTGATACAGCTCTTTTTTGTGTGTGTGTTTTTTTGTTTGTTTTGTTTTGTTTTGTTTTTTGGTTTGTTTTGTTTTGTTTTGTTACTTTTACTAATGAAAAAGACTTTTGGAACTTGATATCTGTGTTGATTTTTTGCTATATGAATAATACTCAGTTGAAATGTAGGGGCTTAATAGTATGTGTTAGTGTACACACTGATCCTGGATTACGTTGTATCCATCTGAAACTGCAGAGCCTGCATTATGTGGAAGTTAATGCTGTGGAGTTTTTAGATTGCCTCTATAGCTGAGGATAAATTACAAGTGCCATTTCTTTGAAAAAGTGCAGAGATACAGGGTTGGTTTTTTTCCAAAATAAACTGCCCAGTATGTCTTGCCTGTGAAGCCCAATGCAGACATAATTAAGGTGAAACATAATATCAGAATTGACTTACCAAGGAAGAGCATCACAGAACCTGCAGTACAAGTTGTGGATTGTGTGTAACTGAGTAGCCCGTAGTGTGTCAGTGCTCATGGAGTATTTATAGCATATGTACATTAAAAAGTTAACCCTCTTCTGGTAAAACAGAGCTCAAGCAATATATTTTCCTTGAGCTCATTGAACACTTTTTCCTTTGAAACAAAAGAGAAGTAGAATCAAACAGTCTCATGCATTTAATTTCTTTTTTTTTTTGAAAACTGAGAGGGCCTTTAATATATTTGTAGAATATCATTAAGTTACAGCATTTATAATAATAAAGAAGGCTTCTTTTTTCAGAAAGGTTAAGAAAGACTAATGAACAAAATTTGCTTAGTCTTCTACAAATGTTGTTTATGAAACCTTTTGCATTTACTTACCATTTTTCCCATTTCATGAGAGTAAGAGTAAAGTAAAATAAGTTTGAAACTGTTGCTTACTTGATTTCAATCTTAGATTTAAATATTAAGCCAGTCGCATTCCTGGAGTGCAAGAGAAATCATGCTGTTGTAAATTTATATATTTCTGTTTAGCACAGAAGATGCTAGAGCTCTCTTTGTCAGTGTACCTGCTTTCCATGCTGAACACTGTTAAAAAACCCCAAACAACTGTATATGCACGAAAGTACAGTAGAGTAAAATTTATTAATGCCATTTCATGAGGTCCATTTCAGAACATCCTGGGTTGTTCTGTGAGAAGCACATTTAGAAGATGAGTCAATCTCGATTGCAAACGTTCTTTCATTAAAAAGTAGCACATAACCCTTTTACCATTAAAAATAGCAACAAAACTCTTCAGAGTTTTCTCTTTACTCCTTTAGGGGTTTCTTGTACATAGAGCATCTGGATACACCAGACATAAAGTTTCTAGGCTGTTACATGTTTCAGATGTTGGATGTAGTGCTGCCAATCTACGTTTTTTTTCTCTGAGTAATAAGACTTTCTGTGTTTTTCCCACTCAGTGCAATTTAAAGCTGCTGTGGAATTGGTCATAGCAGTTAAATGCTTGGTTTCTTTACCTGTTGAATAATGTTGATTATCACCAAAATTTGAATTTATAGTACTTGCTTTGTTTAATTGGAAATATTTTGCCCACTTGTGACTGTACTTTGTCTAGCTCCAGAAACATTTGGGTTTTGGCTACTGACACGGAGGAGTATGTGAGAGGGGAAAGCAGAAGTATGCTATATGTAGAGCATGGGTCAGTTTTAAAATTCTTTTTAAGTCAGGGTACAGCATGACTCAATGCAGCTGTAACCACAGCTAACATCAGTTTTAGATACAGTAGGCTGGTTCACCTCATTTATATTTGAAAAGTATTTTCTCTAATGATGATAGATTTCCAAAGTGTTTGCATTGGTCTTGAGGCAACACAGGCCTTAGTTTTCTCTGACAAAGTGGGATTTTTCTGATTTTCAAGTCCAGAAAAGCTTACCCTTGCTAGAGGCGGGACCAGTAGCTACAAAGTTGGCTTTTCTCCTGCCTCTGGGCCCACAGCAAGTAGTTCAGTGAGTCTTAGACTTAGTATGTTTGGTACCTAAAGGAGATAAAATATACTCATCCAGATGCAACCTAAAGAATTCACAAAGCTTTATGGAATGTGAGGTTTTGGGTGGTCAAAAGCCTTTGCTTTTGCCTCCTACAGAGTGAATTTGTAAATTGGCTGCATAGTTTAGTAAACTGTTATTTTTAAAAATGCTTACAAGCTTGGGTTATTTAATTGTTTCTAGACTAATTACTTGCCAGGGCAGTCAGAGTCAGACTTGATTCTGTTCCATAAACTTGCTTTCCAGGATGTTTATTACAACTTGCAAAGATCTTCTGTGTAAGCTTAAGAATCTGCAATCAAGAATTAGCCATGATAAAAATCAGTCAAATCTGCTCTGGGTGTAGGCAGATAAAAAATTTGAGGCCTGATGGCTGGTATCAGGCTTGATAAGCTACATTTCTATGCTATTTCTTTAAACGCATTTTATTTGCAGTTGATTCATCCTTATTAAACTGTTTAATTTTTATAAAATACCACTGAAGCTTAAGTGACTTGGGAAAACTGTCAACTGTAAAGTATTATGAGACATCCCAGATATGTTTAGTAAGGTACATTTGTGTATGTGTGCCCACATATATGTCATATCTACATTATTAAAACAAAATCTTATTTCATGTTTTCATAAATAAGAAAAATCCAAGATACTTGTTTTAAAAGATCTATGGTTGTATGAACTACTGGAATGTTTTGACTTAGTCTTGGTATCTGAAGCCACTTAAATTGGAGTATTATTCTTGAAAAGGTTGGTGACTGTATGACACTTTTGTGGGTTCAAAGTATAATTGGAGAGTGAAGATACTTTCAGTTCAGGACTACTTCATTTTACTATTTATGCGAAATGTGAAACCATTTACATATATATGTATTTATGGCAGAAATGTACTTTCCTATATCGAAAGATCCTTAGGAAGACACTCTGACATTTTATGGAAATGAAAGTCAGCTTTTAATATATGTAACATTTAAAAAAATGTTGAAGGGTATTTTTTTAAACCAGGTATGATTTTGCCAGTCTTCACTGGAAGCTGTTCATTGCTCCAGTTTTATCGGAGTGATAAACAAACTGTATGAAGCTCAAGGGGTGTGGGCAAAAGAGGCTTCAGAACAAGTAATGACAAGACCTTCCTGTTGATTGTCTGGAGCAGCACCGGTTTGGTTAGGTGTTGTACTGCAGATCTGCTCTGCAGATGCATAGTTTTTCCTTAATTACTAAATACAATTCTACTGTTATTTTTAACAACTGTAAAAATGTTTTTATAATAGTTTTTGTAGTTCTCATTAGAGGTATTGAAATAACCAGGTCATTTTTCAGGTCTCCTAAAACTGCAAGAATATTGCTAACCTCACAGGAAGTACAGCCAGTTTGTGTTCCACCTATGTTGAGTGGGATATGTGGGGAGGGGAGTAGTTCAGCTTTTAAGAGGTTAGCACCTGGTCAACAGATGGACCATTATGCCCTCTCATTCTTTAGACTGGGATACTGGTGGGGCTGTGTGGTGTGTCAGCACCTTCAAGCCACCATTCTGCAGGTGGCAGATCCCCATGAGCATGTCACAGCATGGGTGGCTCATCTGAGAATGGAGCTGCATGTTGACTCTCAGTAGAAGGAGCTGGCTCTTGTTTTCACCATGCCTTTACAGCTGCTTGTCCTGGCAAATACCAAATGGGAAGGAGGAGCAAACAGAATTTTTTCTGCCTGCTTTTAATGCTTCTGTGGTGACTCATCAGCTCATGGATTGCTGTAGTGCTGCCATTAAGAAGTCTGTCAGATATTCCTGTTACTCAAACTGTGATTTTATACACTATACACAGTTGCACTATATGGTGTGTTCTGATTTTATGGGCGATGGAGTTTATGTGAGCCAGAGTTTCCTGTGTCTGTTACTGACAAGGAAGTTTTATAAAACTCATCTTGTGACAGAGCAACACTAGCAATAACATCTGTTCTCCTTAACTACTCTCATTAAAAATCTGTCATGTTTATTAATTTGTTACTATGGTGCTTTTGTACATCCTCAGTTTTAAATCTCTGATGTAGGAGTAGCAGTTTCTTTTTTTAGATCACTGTAGTTTCTTACTCTTTTCTTCATTGGTCTGAATACTCTATAGAAGTAGCTGTGGTGGTTTGTTTTGATTTGGTTCTTTTTAATGCTGCCTCTTTTATTTCTACAGTTTTCACAGTGATTTTTTAAACAAATGCAATATTTTGGGCATAATCCTTTTAGAGCAAGAAGGGGCTTGCAAAATAATGCTAATTATGCAAACAATTGTGGGCTACTGTGTACTGATATAATTTAAGTGGATGTGATGGAAAGGACTTGTTTCTTGTCAGGCTGTCTCAAAAAACTGAGGTTAGATTACATTATCCAGCTTGGTCCTTTAGCTTCTTTAACATGATAGAATTTTTGTAGTTAAGCAGAAAATTGTACCAGGCTTCAAGGGGGCAAATACCCTTTTGGACAACAGGTATGGAATCTTTGTGTAGCATTGCTGTAGCATTAGACTCCCATTTTGTACGATTTTTCTAAACATGTTTTTGTTCTGTGATAAGAGCTATTTCAAACTAGCTTGCCTTGTCAAAAATAAAGCTGCTTCTCTTTTCTAAAATATTCCCTATCTTCCTTCAGTCCCACTTTAAATATTGTCAAACCTTAATGGGGCCACACAGATGAAATAAAGGTAGATAGAAGGAAAGTAGAACTCCTGGTAAGTTTTAATCTCTGGATTTATTGATAGTGTTTCATACCTCAGTTTTTCATTTATCCTCTTGCCTTGTAGCTCCTTTTATTCTAGCTCTCAGTAAGGGAGGACTCGTTGTTTATTTAGTTTTTACAAGGTAGTTTGGTCACTTAAACATTTTCCCATACATTCTTTTCTTCATTTAGGTTTAGAATAAAGACCCAAGTTACCATTCTAAACTGACTTCAGTATGCAGAAGCGTCCTGTGTTTATTTTTACCTCCCAAGTAGGGTTAGAAGACCTTTTAAAATTCCAGTTATTAAAATTCCAGTTAAATGGAAAAGTTGTCCTTTGTCATAGCATTCCAACCTGTAAACCACAGCAAGTTTAGATTAATTAGTTTCATACTCTGACTAAACTCCAAGTGCATGACGAACTTGCAAATGCAATGTGTTAACATCTTTCAACTTGTGCTGTTTTAAAACATTTAATTACTTCTTAAGATAAGTGTGAGATGATTAGAAGATCTTTATACAGGTATTGCATCTCATGCAAATCTTCATCTTGAGTACTGGATCTAATAGCTTGCCTCAGTTTCCCCCATGTGTTGGTTTTGTGCATCTTAAAGATGAATAAGCCCAAGCTTATTTTCTAGAATCTTTTCATGTTCTGCCTCAGAGACCTAATAAAGCTTTCTGGAATAAAAGGCGGGGGGTGGTGGGGTGGTGGGCAGGAACACAACATTTTTATCCTATTGTGCAACTACACAAGTAAAAGTGCAATGTGTTTTTTAGCCAGATGCATTTTCATCAGTTCTACATGTGTCGTTCATCTCCATCCCTTGCTAAAGTTAGGATTTTTTTTGCACTTGGGGGAATGGGTGGGACTTGGCAGAATTGGGAAGGATCTTTTCAGTGCATTTGCCGTGCAGGCGTTCAAAATCTTGAAATGAAGATACTTTCCACTGTGTAGTTTACTTCTCTGTGCAGGAACCTGCATGTATGTGGGTGTTTGTTTTTGCAATTGTTCTTGGGCTCAGCACCCACTAGAATGCAGTTGTTTTGCAGACATTACACAGAGCTCGTTGAAAAGTCAATAGGTGAGCTATGGTAGGATTTAGGAATTTCAAGTGATTTAGGTTGTTGGGTTGAAAATAAAATTTTTCACCAAATAATGGAATCAACCTCCCTTAATGATCCAGGCTTTCCTGCACTGTTATGAACAGTCATGCTGTGCTGTAAACAATTTAGGGAAGCTGATTAAGTTGAAAACAAAGCTTGTATTTGGGAGGAAGGGAGCTGGAGAGGGGGATCAGCTGAGTCTCCAGCCAGGTCTGTCATGGGACCTGCCACAACACAGTAGTGCCTGCACAGCTCCAAGTGTGAGACAACATGGGAGCAGAGAGGTGGGTTTCTTCCCGACACTCTGTGTGAGTGCACTACTACTGTCACTGTAATTAACTTACTATTGGAGTATTTTAAAAATCCTGAAATGTGTGAATAGTGCTTTACTGCTGGCCTCCAAACTAGTTCTCTCTGCTTTGTGCACTTTATTTGTGCATAAAGGTTTTTGTGTACTGATTATTTTACTGGATTGTAAAAGCACAGAATGGAGGTGTTTCTCATATTGAAGCTTAGGTCTGATGTACTTCAGGCATCAGTATTTTTAAATACCATGTTCCCTTCTTCAGTCTCCAGTTCATTATTTGTTGAATTGTGTTCAGCTAATATCTTCCTTATAGAACTTTCCCCCGAGGGTTCTGTTTTGGCTACGTATTATAAAAGCAGGTATCATTTAGAGGTCTTCAGAGTAGTGTTATAGTTCACTTCAGGAATATTGTCACCCAGGTGAACTGAAACAGCAGAAATAGTTTAGTGGGTTTTTTCCTTAAATTATTACTTAAAGGGGAGGATTTACCAATTTTTTTCCTCCAAAGGGTATCTTTTACTTTCTGCAAGGATTGCAGGAGAAAGTTACAAGAGTAAAAGAAAATGGGTAGATTGGTAGCTCTAGAGAGGCTTTTTAAAATATAGAATATCTTACATTATTTTTTGAAAAATACTTATAAAGGTTTTCGAGATCTTGTATTTGGTTATATATATTTGAGGAAAATATGCTGTAGGTTTCAGTATGTTAATCTTGGGGAAAGGGAATAAGCCATCTCTTTATGCTTACTGCATTCTTGCTTTCCATAGTCATCTGACTCCTTTACAGTTGTGTTCTTCTGTTTGGACTAAAAGCCATATGGATACACATGCTTCTGGTATTAAGGATCAGAGAAAACGAAGTGAAAAGAAGGTTTATCATATTTTTGTTATTGATGCACACATTTTATTGCTCTGCTTTATTTGTGGGGGAATAGTTTTAATTATGTTGACTTTCACATTCCTTTGAAAGAAAAGTAGTGTCATAAGTAGTTCACAAAGAAATCTGTTTTATTGTAAAGTCAGCAAATGAAAACAGGAAAACCCATGTGGCATGTATGAGAATTTTATTCACTTTGGAGTTTAGTATGGGTGACTACATATTAGGAACCTTTTTGTGTTTCTAATAATTGTGTATTTCCTTCTAATGCAGCCTTCTGGAAAGTAGAACCAAACCAAAATCAAGTCTATTTCAACAGAAATTAGGAATTTGGATTGAAATTATTGTAAAGCTTAGAGTAAAAGTTGTAGGGAAGGTGATGAGTTGATTTTAAGGGTATTTAGTAAGAAGTCTTCCCAAGCTTGTGAAAGCACATGTGTATCATTAAAAACATGTTAAATAACGTGGATTAGAGGACAAGCTCACTGGTCCTAATAAGATATGAGTAAATGTGGTGACTGATAAAGATTTTTTTTTAATGTAATCTGAACTGAGATTTATTTTAAAATAACTTTTATGCTTTCAAAATGCATTAGTTTTGTATTTAAGTGAGATGACTTCGAGCTAACACATTTCCTAATAACATCCTTTAAAAAAATGGGAAAGAGATTGACAAAATATAGACATCATAAAAGTATTGGAAAAGAAGCAATGAGGAGTAAAATGTCATCTCCTTTGAGTCATAATGAAAAATTACTGTCAGGGTTAGAGTATATGTGCAGTTAGAGTAAAAATCCGACTGATACAGTGTCTTCCAGCTGTGGTGCCTTTAGCCAAAGAACAAAAACAAGTGTAAGATCTTTCTCTCCTGTGAGGAAAGGCTGGGAGGATTAGGATTGTTCAGCAGAAGAGAAAGCCCCAGAGTCTCCTAACTGTGGCCTTCCAATAACTAAAGGGGGCCAGCCAGCCAGCTGCAGAGGGACTTGTTAGAAGGGCAGGACAAGGGGGGAATGGCTTTAAACTGAAAAATAGTAAGTTTAGATTAGATGGTTAAAGGAAGTTCTTTACTGTGAGAGGGTGGTGAGGGATTGGAATTGGTTACTCAGCTGAGTGGTGGATGCCCCATCCCTGGAAGTGTTCAAGGCCAAGCTGAATGGAGATCTGAGCAAACCTGTCTAATGGAAGGTGTCCCTGTCTGTGCAGAGAGGGGGTTGGAGCTAGATGGTCTTTAAGGTTCTTTTCAACCCAAACTATTCTATGGTTCATCCTGGTTTCTAGCTTTCTGTAATTTCAGAGTGCATTATATCTGTTTGGGGGGGTTTATGCTGTTTGTTTGGTTGGTTTTCTCTCTAAAACCTCAAAGAGCCCTACTGAGAATCTCGGCTTCTGTTTACACTTTGGGATCTTTCAGCAGTGTTGTTCCTGGCTGTTTCCCAATTTAATTATGAAATCCTATGGAAAATGTTTCACAGGGCGGAGGTTTGTTGCATTTTGTTTGTGTTTTACTATTTAAAACATGCTAGATGTGATAGGAGAAGTAAGAAAGTGTTTTCCTCTGGTTGATCAGAGGGATGATAAATAATTTTATCAGTGCAACTCATAATCCCATTGGCCTTCAGTTCCTTGATTGTTGCTGAGCTGAGGAGCCCATGTGTCTGCTTAGTTGGTTTTCTCAAGAAAGGTATTCCGTGTTTCGGATGATTCTTGTTATCCCCTGAACCTAATGGTTCTGTTAGTGTCATTTTGTAAAGGAGTAATCAGAATTCTAAACTTTTCTAGATGTGACCCCTTTAGATTTTTAGTGACCATGGTGTTTCTGCTTTGTTCTTTTCTGTTCTGCTGGCTTCCACATTTCTGAGCTGATATAAGGTGGCTCTGAAAACAGTGACTAAATTTTAGGAGTTAAAGTCAGTTTAGAAACCACTCTTATGGGTATTTGTGCAATTGAAATGTTTATTTCATCATTTCTGCAAACCAATATAAGCCACATATCATGGGCTTATACAGAAGGTTTCAACTTCGTTTAATGTGCACTAAGAGTCATAATCAAGCATGAGAAATCGGTGATGTATATAGATGAATATAGTGTCTAATGCAATACGTGATTACATGATTAGACATGAATACATGTCTAATGCAACCAAAGTCGCATATTTAATGTGCGCACTGTTTTAAGTGGCAGTGCTCTTCCAAAGGCTTGCTGATTTTTACCTAATCTTTGTATGAGACAGATCTTTGTGTGAATTTCTGGACCTAATGTGAAGAGATTCCTGCTAGCATCCTTTGATGTTAGGACTGAATAAAAATGCTGTCAATTCCAGGTGGCTTCATAGGAAGCAGGTTATCCTTGGTCAGTGTGGTCACCCAAGAAAAGCTGCTGTTTGGTTCCTGCAATGACAGATGTGATGCATCAGGTTGTAACTGAAAGGGTGGGTGGGTGAGTTGCTGTTGATTCTTTTGCCCTTTGGAATTCAAGGAGCTTCCCTTCAAGTATACTTAGTGGCTGGAGGCAGAGGAAGGGACATAAAAATGCTGTCATTTAATTTTCAGTTCCAAGTGAGGGAAGATGGTAACTAGTTCTGCCAACAGTGCCCTGATGGGAACCAGCACATTAGAAGGTTGAAACATTACTTCACATTTGAACCAGTGAAGTACATCTTCACCTCATCACTGCTCCAGTATTCAGCATCATGTGATTCATCTCCAACTCTTGGTTTTGACTTATTTGATAAATCTTCTATTTGGTACATTTAGTTACATTATTGTTTGCCTTTATTTTGGAATGCGTATGAGCATGGTGAACAGCACATTCATTTAGGGCTCCGCTGCAATCTTCCATTCCTTGTGAAAACTAATAACTTTTGATCCATTATTGAACCCACTATTAATACACAAGGACAAGTTCTTTCTTATTGCATGTCACCTTGAAGTCTTGAAGAACTCTTGCTAAAAGATCTTGTGATGTCCATCTTGGAAGTCTAGGTGTTCAGCTAGATCGTCCTTCCTCATGTACATCTTTGTTGCTTGGGGGGAAAAAAAGATATGTGAAGCATGATTTCATTTTTTGTTACATTTATCTAGCTGTCTTCTGACTTGTGTTTCTCATAACTTTAGCCAATTTTTCTGGTATAAAGTTATTCTGTAGTTACAGCAATATTTCTTTAGTGCTCTTAAAAACTAAACAAAAAGGAACTGAATTCTTTTAATTGTCTTTGTATTCTTTCTAGACAAAGGAAGTATCTGTATTTCAGTTATTTTTTGCATTTTTTTTCCTTTTTTACCCATAAGTATGGCTTAAGCAAATATTAAAAATGTTAATTAGAATGTTAATCTGGAATCGTAAGACTTGGAGTTATTTCTCTGCGGCATTTGTGTAAACATTTGGGATTAACCTAAGACTTACTGAAAATAAGTCTTTCACTTGTGTAGAAAACCATGTTTGTGTAACACTAGGTTTGAATAATCTTCACATTGATTCTTATTTTACTTTATTATAACAAGGGGAGCAATGCATGCTTTTGCTGCCAAAAGAAAAGAGTTGAAAAGGAGGAGGGAAAAAAGAAGGAAGCTGGATGTTCAATATCAATGCAGCTTGGGGGGTTGCATTAGAAAAATGATGTTATAATTGTCTGTGCTCTGTTGAAAACGTACTTAGCACCCTCCTAAGTGACTTGCAGAGTCAAATGGCACTGCTTGCTGTAGCAGATAAATGACAAGTAATAGTCTTACATTATGAGAGACAATTTAAAGGTTTGTGATACTAACATTTGGACTGATTTGTGTGGCGTCTTGTACATTGGAGCATGTGGATGACACAACAGCATGGCTTGAATAGATGCTTTCATTCTTGTATCTTGGTATCTGTTGGTATCTGTCTTGCAATAAGTTCACTGTTAACAGTCCTTTTAAAATGTAGCAGAACACTTTTGAGAAAGATATTTTATGAACAGAATTGCATGGTTTTGCAGTAGACTTAAATATTGGCTCTGTCAATTCTAAATTACTTATGTCTGCTTTACTTGTTTATGTAAAGCTAGAGGCACTCTTCATTCCTTTACCCTGGCTCCTTTACAGTCCTAATGAATGTAAAAAACATTTCTATTCCCTTTTTATGTAATCTGCAATTTACCTTGTTTCACTGGGGTACAGTGCTCTCTTTAAAAACATGATACAAAGAGGTATAAATAACGTGTAAAAGTGCAAATAAGTGTTTCTTATTGGAAGGGAACTAGAGCAAACTTCTAAAGTGTAAGTTTTAGTTAATGTATTTTTTTTCCTTATTCAAACTTGCATTAAGACCAAATATTCTTTGCTTCTAACAAAGCTTGCAGTTTTAATAGGCCTAATATTAAATTTTTCATATGACTTTAATTGAATGTAACTCTTCTTTGTATAATTGGTTTTTCTCCAGTTGGAAAATATATAAAACTAATGAGAAAGTGGAGGTTTACTTAGCCATGTAAAATTTTGATTAAAGTTGGTTGAGTGCTTAAGAGATCAAATATAAATTAACTAAATTAATGCCTCTTTTTCTGTAGGGTGCTGGTCAAGACAAACTTGGAATATATGTCAAGTCTGTAGTGAAAGGAGGTGCTGCAGATGTGGTTAGTAATATTCTTAATCATCAATTTCAAGAGTAGAGCCTTTGGAAATGCTTTAAAATCCTTTGTTTACTAGTTTGTGTGAATGATTGTTTTAATGGAGATCATGTTAGCATTGGTGTATGAATTTTCTTCTCTTGAATATGTATTTAGGATGGTCGTCTGGCCGCAGGGGATCAGTTGCTTAGTGTGGACGGTCGAAGTTTGGTGGGCCTGTCCCAGGAGAGGTACAGAATGCTTTCCTTGGTTGTTTTTATGTGAAGAAAATGTTAGCTTAATAAGGTAACAAAGCTTATATTTTTTACACTTTAGGCTTTGTCTTGGCATTTCATAACTGCCTGTGGATAACCTTAGCAACAAGTTCAATTGTTTGTGTACTATTTTTCTCTTCTTTTCATATGATGTGGGTTATCTGTATAGAAGAGATTGTAATACACATTTGGATTTTGGTCTTGAACAGTCTTTTTTTTAGCTCTAATTTTAAATATTGTGGCTTTTGACCTTTGTAGCAGAAACTGGGAATAAATAGTACTTGCCAGTAGGTATTGTCTGGGTGCATAAGCTTATCTTCTTGTCATTATCTTGTATTTTTTTTCAAAGTGATTTTAAGTATTAATCTGAAAAAGAGTGCTTTGTCAAGCAACAGATTTCTGACAATAAGAGTAACAAAGTAATACAGTGCCTAATTTAATTTTCTTTTATTTGCTCTGCCTTTTTTTTTGCAGGGCAGCAGAACTTATGACCAGGACAGGTTCTGTAGTAACACTAGAAGTAGCAAAACAAGGAGCAATTTACCATGGTCTGGCAACCCTGCTTAATCAGCCATCCCCAATGATGCAAAGAGGTAAAGATACTAATATTGATATTGATAACAGCTTTGTAAGTCTGCCTTCTGCCTTTATAAAAATGCACAAAATATAATCATTTACAGTATCTTACCAAGTATTACAATAATATTAAATCAGAAAAGAAATATAATTGCACAGAAAGAAAGAAAGAAATCTCCTTCCTTAGCAGAAATTAATCTGTTTTTAAATACTGCTTGAAATTTTCCTAGTCTAGTAATTAACCAATCTTTGCATACATACCTTTCAAAACTTAATTATGCATTTAAACACAGTTCTGATTTTAATTAATTTTTGTTTTAACAAATAGAATATAATGAATAGAAAGGGCATTAAACTTAATGGCATTTTTTGTCCCTTTCCATAAAAGCTTCTCTCCTCTCAGAAATCTCTTCCTTGTAACCACAGAATGCAGTGTAATTAGTAGGAGAGAAATAAATGTAAACAGAAGCCCTGGAATGTATTTTGCCATTGATTTTTATTTTTTTTTAACTAGAAATGTTGAAATATATCTCCTTAAGTTTCAGTGTCTGATCATAAGAAGTTCTTGGATGCTTCTCCAATGTTTTATTATATCATCCTACTTCAGGGTACTAACAAAAGACATATAGAAGTCCAATATAAAATAATGTTGTAAAGGAAATAATGTTGTCAAGGACGACATTTTCTACATACAGGATAGTACCACAGAATAGGAAAGAATGGGTTAAAAGAACAAATCCTTATTATCACAGTTCACAACACCATCCCAGATGCCATATGCCTCAGTCATCCAGAGACCTTTCAGTATAACATACTTAGTTTTTCCAATTGTTGGGGTACCTTTTCAGAAGTTCTTTTGAAGAATACAGATTGAAGGAATTCTGTATATTTCATACAAGTTTGGGATTGCATATTTGAGGAAATAAAGATTTTTAAATCTAGCATTCGCTTTGCTGGGAAATGAATTTTTAAATATAAGCTCAAGGTAGCTCTGGTTTAAAAAAAAATATGTTAGGCAGTAGTTAAGTGAAAAGAGAAACTACATATCCAACTGTTACAGTTTCTGACCGCCGTGGCTCAGGTAAACCCCGACCAAAGAGTGAAGGCTTTGAGCTGTATAACAACTCCACGCAAAATGGATCACCTGAGAGTCCTCAACTGCCATGGACGGAGTACAGTGAACCAAAGAAGCTGCCAGGGGATGACAGATTGATGAAGAACAGAGCTGATCATCGTTCCAGTCCCAATGTAGCAAGTAAGAAAAATTATCCTTCTTTTGGGGATAGATGCCTCCTCCAGTAGTTTTAGAGGCTGTTGTATTCAAAAGGGAGTGATTGTTTTTAAAAATGGATTGAGTTTAAAATACCAGTGTAGTGGTAACATTTGGAGCAAGCCTTTTGCTAGAAATACCTAAAGACAAAACCATAGTTATTTTATGAATACTGTTACTGTATTAAGTCTTTTAAGTTCTGTAAATTATTATTAACAGTCACGTAAATGCTTCCTTTAACTTTCCAACAGATCAGCCTCCAAGCCCTGGGGGAAAGAATGCTTACGCATCTGGAACTACCACCAAAATAACCTCAGTCTCTACTGGAAATCTTTGTACAGAGGTCAGAAGTGGCAAGCAAAATGCTGGCTATTAAACTTTCTTTATCTATCAATAGTGTCAGTATGCTTGAGTTAAACCAGTGTCTCACTGAACTATTTGACCATAGTGCTGGTCCTTGTGACTGGGTGGGGTTTTGCTTATTACAGCTAATGAAAGGTTGAGACAGTTTTCAATGATTTCATTAAATTTTGTTCATCGAGTTGTCCTTGTGATTTCTTAGGTTTGTACAATATTGCATACTCACTTTGAGACCATAAAAACATGAGTCATAGTCACAGTTATATTTGATACTAGGCAACATCTTTATCTCCTGTCCCAGATGTGTAATGCTCTTAGGAGCCAAAAGAAAGTATTTGGAAAATGCATGTTCAGAGCAAACTTCCGTACAGATCTATGTGAATTTTGCCTTATCTTTTTTCTGCCTTTTTCAGGAGCAGATTCTGCCACCACGACCTGAGGCTTATCCCATCCCAACACAGACCTATACTAGAGAATATTTTACATTCCCAGCTTCAAAGTCCCAGGATCGAATGGGTCCAGCTCAGAGTCAGTGGCCAAATTATGAAGAAAAGCCCCAGCTCCAGGCAGAAAGTAATCATTCTATCAATTCTACCATGCAGGTGAGAAGTAATTTTTTTCAGTATAAGGAAACAAACCAGAAAGAAACTGCTTGCTTTCCATTCCTGGTCTGCTGGAGACGTTTTTCAGAATAGTCAGCTCTCTATAACTATACCACATGATAGGAACAACTATACTTCTGCCAAGATAGGTTTTTGGTTTTTTTTCTTTCCTTCTCATTTTGTCTTTTTTCCCCCTTTCCTTTCACAGAATTTGTTACCATTTGTTACTATGTTCTTGCAGACCTGTTATCTGGGATATTTTAATCCCCTGTTAGAGGTAATGGGGTGTAAGTGGTAGTAGGGTTTGTATTGTAAAATGTTTTGTGGTTTTCTGAAAAGCAAACTAAATCTTCATTCTTCCAAGAAGGTTTATGTGGAAAAATGTTTGTCTGAAGGGTGTGTTATTTAAGTGATAAAGTATTAAAATTGAAACAAAACAGTACTTTGAGACCTATCCAGGGTGTTCACTGAAACACATTCCCTACTCCTGGTTAAAAAAAGAAATACATAATTTCAAATTGTATCTATTATCAAAGTGTAGATGCATCTTGACACGGCATGAATTTACACCCATTGAATTCTAGAAATTCAAACACAGTGTTGTTCTGCTCCTGTTAGTGAGAACTTCACTCAAATCCATACAGGAAATTAAACCTAGATCTACTAAATCTAGTTAATGGATGATCTTCTTTCTCTAATCCACCAGACTTTAAAATATAGAGAGAGACTTTTTTTTTCTTTTTTGTTATTTCCTAATTAATGATAAGAGCAGAGCCTTACACCAGGTTTATCTTTTTACTTTTGAAAAAGTGTCATGTAAATTATCTTGAGATTCTGTCTAAGTAAGCAAAGAAATAATTATTTATTGGTTGCTCACACGTGTAGGGGCAAGTGAATTCAGGAAAAATTCACTCTCTTTTTTAGTATTTTTTTCAGTTACAGAGATATAGAGTTATAGAGATTAAATTCTCATTATTTTGGCTGTTAAAAAAAATAGATGTTTTACTTCCCAGATAGGACGGTACTTTTGAAAGGGAGTGCTGCAAGTTGAACGACTGTGGCAAATACATACGGAAATGTTTTACTGAATTTCCATGCTTAACTCTTCCACATTTCATGATTTTGTCTCACTTAATCTTAGCTGCATGGTTAACATCTACATACTCTCTGTCAGTGATAGGAGAAGGGGAGGTGGATGTCTCCAGAGAATGGTTCCCACCCATTTGTCTTAACTGAATTCTATGATAATTGCTGCCTGAACATGCATCTCTCCCCTGCTTAAAACAAGCTTAAGTGAGTAGCTTAGAAGAGGTGGTTAAAACTGGTAAAGATGAAGCCCATCTATTAAAGTTGTTGACAGACACTGAATTTGAGCTATAGCCTTAAGGCTGAAAGCAGGGCAGAAAAGGATTTTGCTAAAGCAAAATAGAAGCTTTAACTCCTTACAGGCACTGAAAGCATTCATAGTTTTTCCTTTCCAGACAATATTTCTTTTAAGTTGAAAATTATAAGAAAACAGAAGAAAAGTCTTTACAAAAATAAAAAAAATACTCTTTAATCTTTGCAGAGAGAGCTGAGCTTGTAAAAAAAAGCTGCTAAATGCCTGTTTTCTGTTCTGAAGGCATTAGCAAACTTTGGCTAGGTGCATCTTTACAGCAAATTTAACACAAATAACTATGTGTTCAGCTCTGTAGGACTAATAGAGCATAAAAAATACACTTGTTCCTCTCAAAGAGGGCATTATTTAGAGGTCATGGTTAAGGTCACTGATGGAGGAAAATAAAGGGAGTTTGCTTTGTTAGTCTTCTGTCAGTTGTTGATAATTGGTGCATTATGTGTTCAGTGCTTAGCAGTTCCTAACATTCAAAATATGAATATTTGCTTCAAGAAAATCATTAACAGATTTAATAATCCTGGTTTATGGTCCAGTGTTCCTTTTCAGGTGGTTGTTCAGTGCAATGGGACCCAGAGGTTCTATAGAAAAAAAACTGGTATTTGATGCACTTAAGTGACAAAAATCTCAGACCATTATACTCATGTTCCAGGAGCAGGTAGAATTAGACTGCCTGCCTGAATTGTGTCAGTAATGGGAGTTTCCTGCAGGGCATCTCGCCTGTTAATGGAGGAGGGTGGGCAGAGGCACTCTTCTCTCTCTCACTGCAGCCTTTCTGTTTGTTTTCCCAATAGGAAAGATGTTCAGTGAAGCCAGTTGAAGCCTGAATAGCAGAGCTGGTATGACTGAGCCACTGCTCAGAGCTACCAGGACTATTGTACTCACATGTGGGGGAGGGGGTGTCAGGGATAGTCCTGACACTGTGTGAGCTGGGGAGGTTTTCAGCTTAAACTCCCTTTTGCATTCATCCTTCCTTCCAGTCCAGTTACTAGGCAGTTCCCAGGAGCTTGCTAAGTCTTCCATCACTTGAAGGAGTTAAGAAGACTGAGAAGAATATTTTATTGTTGGTTTTGGAAAACCTACTGGGCATGGAAATGCTGAAATTCGTTAAAAGCAATTACCTTCAGTAATTGTTTTGTAAGCCATTTTCAAATATGTTTTAATGTGGATGGACTGTGACACACATGCCTTTGTTAATATTTTTCAGCGTGTAGCTCGTTCCCAGGAAGAGCTCAGAGACAAAGCTTTCCAGCCAGAGAGGAATCGCTTGGAAGTTGTTATACGGAAAGATGTGGAGTACATTGATCGGAAGTTGGACAGCGATCAGTGGATGAACTCATCTGTGGATTCTAGCACATCTAGCCAGGAGCACCTGAACCATTCCTCCAAACCAGTGTCGCCTGGTTCTTGTTTAACTAAAAGTGGACCTGGCCGTTGGAAAACTCCAGCCACTAGCCAGCCAACTCCAGTGGCCATTTCCCAGCCCATCAGAACAGATCTTCCCCCTCCACCACCACCTCCTCCAGTGCATTATGCTGCTGAATTCGATGAACTACAAATGGATTTGCCTCTGCCTCCCCCTCCTCCTCCAAATCAGATAGGAGCACAAGCATCCTCCCAGGTAGCTGCTGCTGAGCGTAAAAAAAGAGAAGAGCATCAGAGGTGGTATGAAAAGGAAAAGGCACGTTTGGAAGAAGAACGAGAAAGGAAACGTCGTGAGCAGGAGAGAAAACTGGGACAAATGCGTTCTCAGCCACTAATTCCTGCTCAGCCTGTGGTTCCTCCCGTCCCCCTTCAGCAAGTGAAATCAGAAAAACCTTCAACTTTGCAGAGGCCTCAGGAAACAGTTATTCGAGAGCTGCAGCCCCAACAGCAGCCACGGACTATTGAGCGAAGAGATCTGCAATACATTACTATCAGCAAGGAAGAACTGTCCTCTGGTGATAGCCTGTCTCCAGATCCGTGGAAACGGGATGCGAAGGAGAAACTGGAGAAGCAGCAACAGATGCACATTGTGGACATGCTGAGTAAAGAGATTCAGGAACTTCAGAACAAGCCTGATCGTACAGCGGAAGAAAACGACCGCCTCCGCAAACTCATGCTTGAGTGGCAGTTCCAAAAGCGACTGCAAGAATCAAAGCAAAAGGATGAAGATGACGACGAAGAGGAGGATGATGAGGTGGATACAATGCTCATCATGCAGCGACTGGAGGCAGAAAGAAGAGCAAGGGTAAAATCCTTTCTAGAAAGAAATTCTGTAAATTTCTAGCTTGGTGGGTTTTCATGCTTTGAGTATTTTGATACTCTTAGAGGGTAAAGGAGAATGACACATTCTTAAATGGCTTGAATTTTAAAATTAATAAATTAGAGTGGTTTCATCAGTTGAGTAATGTATTATGAAAGTATTAAAGCTACCTTTTACAGAATTCACTTTAGCGATTGAATTTGCTTTTCTGGTTTTGGGGAGAGAAAAGGTCCCTTTGGATAAAGGGTTTTTGCCATGTACCTAGAGTATGGTTAGAAGGTAAAATGATAGAAATTTGCTTGCAGAAAGGTGTGAAATTATGAAAGATTGTAGGAGAATCAGGAATAACAACAGTGTGATTTCTCCCTCCCCTCCCTAGTGTATTTACCTCTAAAAGTTTTTATTTTAGTCTTGGGACATGAACACAGACACTGAATGCATACTGTTTGCAGGGAATAGTAAGCTGAACAGGCATTTCAACTTGCTGGCCTGATGCAGCTGCTACTTCTACCTTTACCACCCCTCAGTGCTGACCTCAGCAGTGGAGGGAGCATTGCTTGAGCCGCATGGTTTTGGGTGGTGTAATAGCTAATATATCCTGTCTAGAGCTCCAACTCCTACAGGCCTGGATTTTTTCATGGTGTCCAATTTAATCAGCATCACAGGTTTGCTTACCTTAGCTTCAGTTTTGTGAAAGCTCATAATATAGGTAATGAGATAAAACAACTGAATAATACAGTGAAATTTTTGACCACTCTTGCTGGTGGCTGTTGTCTCCCAAGACTGCTAAACTTACTGTTATTGAGAAAAGGTTTCTATAGGAAAATCTGCTCTTTTCTGAATAACAGCATGGATTCATAAGTTATATACCAATAGCTATGCTTTTCCAGGCCTAAAAGCTGGCTCTGTAATATGTTCAGTGTCTTCTGTGTGTTTGTCTTGAAAAGTTGACTTAATTCTGTGATAAGCAATGTTTAATTCCTGAGAAATGTTTGGACATGCTTGTTTTGACATTCAGAAATAGCTAGTGGCTTGAATAGAATTTGAGTTCAGGATTGTTTTGGCAGCTTCATTTCCTAAACTTACTCTTCTCATATTTGCTGCAGTCTGCATTGCTTTCCTTTTTTTCTTGTGCCTAACTTTATTTCCGTGTAAAACAATAGATACCTCAAACTTGGAAATCGAAGAAAGGAAAACTAAATATATATTGGGCAAACAGATTGCCCTAAAGTCCAGCATTGCTAACAGGCAATTTGTGGCACATAGACAGTTACCTATGGCTATTAAAAATTCATGTAGAACTGCCACTTAAACAAAGAGTGTCTTAAAAATTTTACTGTGGCAAGGCTAAGAAAGACATGTGCCATTAAAAACAAAAGCCAATTGTGTTGCATAACAATATTCATATTCTCTGCAAGTGCTGGTTTTAAAACATTATTTGTGCATGAAGTTCTTCCAGCTTTTTGGAACATTTTGAAACTAAAAAGTAACAGTTGTCTTGAACTGAATCCATGTTTTTGGTTACATTCCACTTTTAGAGATGCAGTTAAGTAGCATCTCTGCAGAACTACTGAGGTGGTGCATGAGTCAATACAGATAAAAATTTTGGATTATTTGTTTTCATTTCTGTATATCACGTTTATGTCCATTCTAAAGCAGCCAATTAAACAAATAAAAGAAAATGCTTTTGAAATAGCACAAATCTAACCTATCTTTATTTACACTGTGCATCTTTCTTTTTTCCCCTTTCTTACTACCTGCAGCAGACTGCTGTGCCAGCAATCTCTGTTCTAGATTTGGTATGTTTGTTTCTTTCTCTTCAATATCTCTTTCGCATTTCAATTCCTTATTATTGTTAATAACAACCCTGTGTGCTTTGGATGATGATTTGGCATCTTTGGGTGTTCAAAGAGCGTTATGATACAGTAAGTTAACTGCAAGCATGCATTTGAATGTTTTCAGTTGTGATTCCTTTCCCTACGTTTCCCTCCTCTTAGATGCTGTGTTCTGCTTGCAGACTTGATTTGTTTCTTGCAGCAGTGTTCTAAAATAAAACAGTATCTGCTGTTCTGTGCAATCTTGTTTATAAAATCTTACTAATAACTTTAAATGAACAGGCTGTGAGGTAAGATTGCTTCTTTTCCCTTTCCCACCCATGCAGGTTTTAGAAGAGTTCTGAGAACACTTCCTTTCCAGTTTGAAGGGAAATTGTACTGAGAGCTAATAATACAGCATACTTTTTCAGCACATGTTGACACCCTGTTGTTTGCAGGGGCTACAGGTGTTTGGTTTTGGCATTAACACAAAAATGGATTGTAAACTTGGGAATTACTTCCGAAGTGATATTTCCAAGTTGGTTGTATAAGCATGCAATCATTAAGTTGCAGTACAATTTCAGTTTCAATTGGTTAATACTCTTCTCTTGTATCTAAAACATGATGGGCTTTCAAACTGGAGCAGTAATTGCTATGACTCCAGCTAATTCTGTATTTTATTGCACTCATTGGACATGGGAACACGAAAAAGGAGTTTAATAGTCTTCCAGACCAGAAATACATCCCCATCAAAGTCAATTTCTGTATAATTAGTGTACCAGTTTGGAAGAAAGGTGATGCTTAGTAAAGTTAGTAAAGTTTAATTTGTGCTGCTTGAAAAAACTGTAAATGTGTCAGTTCAAAATATTCATTTGGATATTCAGCACTGCCTTATGAAAAAGAAAACCACCTTGTAGAATGCATACTTCAGGTAACTTATAAAATCTAAGGAGTTCAGTTTTGTATCTGTGTGTTATGTGAGTATTAAACAATTTACAGCAGTGGAACAAGTGAAGCATTTCACCTTTCTGAATTAAGCCAGGAGTAATGGATTTTTCAGATTTAGTATCTTATCAATTTTTTTTTTATTACTACATCTATATTTTTTTGCTCAAACCTTGATTTCTGGAGCTGCAACTAGACAGATAAAGTACTTTTCCAAGGAGACTGCAGATATCTGGATCTTTCAGCGACAGGAGGTTGGTTAAGGCAGATGGTATCACCAGCTTGAAAAATGGATTAGACAAGTGCATAGACATCACGCCTGCAAACAGCTACTTAGAGGATTACACAAGGCTGTACCAGCTGACATCTCCAGTAGTGAGCTAAAGGCTAGGCTCATGTGCAGCTCTGCTTGCCAAGGTCAGAGACAGCAGAATACTGGGCTAGATGGATGCAGGGCCTGAATCAGTTGATGATTTATGATGTTCATAAATTTAGCTTTAAAAAAGGCAGCAAGCTAATTCTGAAATAGTTGAACACTACACCCGATGTGTATACCACTTTTTCATAATTTCATGATTTTTATCCTATTCATGTGACTTTTGAGACATAAATACATCTAAACAATGCCACTTCATATACCCACATAATTGCTACTTTTTTTCTTAAAAACAAACAAACAAACAAAAAAAAAACCCCAAAAAACTAACAGAACTTTATCGTGTTTGATGCTTTTTTTTGGATGTCTAGAGTGGGCATTGTTGATAGCTGTTCTGCTAATTAACACAGCTGAAGGAAGGTGATGAGCAGTTAATAGAAGAATTGTCAGCTTGGATAGTGTTTGTTTTTTAAGTTCCCCAGGCCACTATGAGATCTGACCCAGCTTTTTAGCTGTCATTGAATAAATGAGTATAAATTTAAAGTTCTCCTGGAACATCTTTTAGAGTGTTCTAAGCAATGCTTGGAGAAATTAATATTGTCTGAAATTTGAGACTTCTTGGATTTGAGAATGGCCTGCCAGTCCTATGAATATCTTAACATTCCTGATATGATCAGCCCACTGGCCCCTTTACCAGGAGCAATAGCTCAGAATAAAGGTGGACTTCTTTTGCAATAGGAAGACAAAGTTGTGTGGCTGAGCAAACGGTTGGCACTTTGCTGGATCAAAGCAGGGGAAAAGAATTGGTGCTTTGTGCTCAGCTGCTTTGCTCCATTACAGCTGGGAGAATGCTCTTCTCCATCACTCTGGCTGTATGAATTAGCTGTTCTTCCTTGTTAAAATATAAACCCGTGGCTTTGGAGGAGATGTGGAAGTACAGTAAATCAGGTGAAAATGTGGCTTTTAAACAAGAGAAAACGTGATGGGGATACAGAAGCCTCCAATCAAAATACTCAACCTGGGAATCTTATAGCCTTCTCACTAGAAGTGAGATTTAAAGCTGATTTTCCTTTGCATCTTGAACATTTGGGGTGAAGTTAGAACTGGGTGGTGTTGTACACACAGAATAACAGACACAAATGCCTGCAAGTGGTCTGGCATACCTCATCATCCCACTGCTCCCTGCCTCGCTCTGGGAATGCTCCAAAGTAGAAACTAGTTACTGAACATAAAGAAATGAAATATCATATCTTAATAGTTGCTGTATTCTCACTTCTGCCTTCCATATAATTTTTAGCCATTTTCCTCTAGGTATTATGTTTAGAATAGCCTCTGACCTGCATACAGGTGTCTTCACAATTCTTATGACTCATATGTTAACAACAGTTCCTAGGTGGGCAGCTTGGTGACTTTCGCCTTCCTTCTTTAGTTATGGTCAGAAGACTATTTAAAAAAAAACAAGCAGTCCTACTTTCTCTTTAATTTAGTTGAAAATTCTTTCTTGTTTAAGTGCTTTGAATAGAAGTATTCACTGCTAAGCAATAAGGCATCCATGCCATAACCTGAGAGCAGTAAATGCCATGTTCAGGGTCTTTTTCTAAATGTAGTTGGGACAGGAATTTTCCTGTATTTTTTCACTATGCAGTTTTTGCTTGTGTTTTCTTTTCCTCTTTTTTTTTTTTTAACTCAGAGGAAATGACTTCTCGTGTATAAACTCTTGTGAATTACTAGCTGTCTTTCCTTTTGACAGCAATATTATCTCCTTTGCTAAAATAATGTCTTTCTAATAACAAAGACAAGAAGTCTTAATCCAAGCAGGCAGTTGATTAGCTACTCTGTTCCCTGCTCTACCATACAACCTGAGCTTGATCTTTATATTTGTCATTTTCAGTTAGGAATGACAAAGTTTTAGCTCTAAATAAGGGGACTTTACATGGAGGTAGCATCCTCTAGAATACATTGACTAAATTAGTGCCTAAATTAAATTAATTTTGTTCTTTAGCTTTCATGCCCAAAAATGAACAGTGGAGGGAAATAATTATAAGAAAATTAGCCAAGCTGTTTAGACTTTTTTATTAATTAATGAGGGGAGGAAGACACTTACATGAAGGTTGTCCTCACAAAGTCTATTAAGATTTAATTTCTCTCTCTGTCTTGTACTGCTTTGTGTCCTAGGGGTATTTTTCTGTAAGTGAAATTGGATTGTAAAATAAAATCCAGGAGTAGAAAAGTATCCCTGTTACATGCAGTTTATAGCAAGATCAGATAATTTGTTGATTTATACTAATAAGGATAAAAAAAATTGCATGGAGGAAAAAAATAGTTTGAAACATACGCTACAGTAGGAAATAATACAACATGTAGTCCAGCTAATTTCTATTTGTATGATTGTGCCAGTGGATATTCCTGTCCATCAAGAGCTTATATACCATTAGCTCTAAAGAATCATGCAAAGTTTGGATTGTGCTCAGTTTTCCTGTCTGTGCAGCATCCTGTGCATATATAAACCAGTATTTTCTCTTGGACATGAGTTGTTCTTGTGAGCTGTTTAATCCCAGTAGTCAAAAGTTTTCTTTCCTTCACTCTCTGCTTTTTCCAAAACACATCTGCTGCAGATACAGTGGGAGACTTTATTTATCTCCTGAGACTATTTGCAGACTTGCTGAATGAGCCTGTTACTTTAAATGGATTGACCCTTTGACTAATGAGTCATGATTTTCCGGTGCTTAAATTCTAATCCAGAATGAAAAAAACAGTTGATTGCCGGAGCTGTGGACTGTTGCTTCCAAGTACTTAATTTCACTTTACTATACCTATGAGACTATGGTTGTTGAAGCTCTTTGGAACATGAGTCACCTCAGTCTTCTACTGGGGCTCATACATGACTGCTAAAAATGTCTCCCTGTGTAATTTGTGCTTTTATGTATGTAGTTCTCTGCACCTCTGTTTTGGTTTTTTTTTCCCTTAGGGATTTTGGGTAATCCAGTGTAACAAAGCATACTCGTAATGGGTGGAAATTATATTGATGGATCTGTAGCATAACATTTTCTACTGAATGAGTTATTTTTAGATGCTAGTATTTGGTTACCTTTTTTTAGCCAGCTTGTCCATGTGAGTGACCAATTAAAATTGTGTCTCTGTTAGTTACAGGATGAAGAACGCAGACGGCAGCAACAGTTGGAAGAAATGCGGAAACGAGAAGCAGAAGACAGGGCCAGGCAGGAAGAAGAGCGCCGACAGCAAGAGGAGGAGCGGACCAGGAGAGAGGCTGAAGAAAAGGTTGTGGTCTTCTGAGTGCCACAGGGGTTCTTGCAGGCTTTCCTCTTCAGCCTGGCCAGTACCAGCTCAGTGTTGGGTCAGCAGGGTTTAAACACAGTAGCCCTGGTGATAAGGCTCATGGCCCAAGGCTCCAGTTTGTCCAATCCAAACCAAAAAGTAATTAAACAAACAGCCTATCCCTGCTGACTGGAGTTGACTGGTATTGCAGAAATAGTACTGTGGGCTTAGTGCCTGAAGGTTTTTAGCAGTGGCAAGGCTCTTACTTCAGAGCCTTTCTGAAAATTATGGAAAAATCAGGTACTTCCTGTTTCCCTTCAGCTCTCGACATAAGTTACATACCTTCTTCATTATCATGGCTCATTTAGTGCTGTTGGGTTTTCCTATGTTGCAGAGATGGCACTTAGATATTTCTGTAGTATTTTTAATCTAGATACAGAGAGAAGAATGAAATACAGTAGAGTAGTGATGAATATTCCATACTGGTTTTTATGTTTGGACTGTGGGAGGGAAGTAGTTTCTGGAAAGTAAGTAAATAATTTCAGCAGATAAGTGTGCAGTCAAATTATAAAAATTCAGGCTTGTAGGTTCCTTTGAAACATTATACATTACTATGAGAAGCTTTACTGATAAAACTAAAAGACAAAGCAACTTATTTGACTCAGCATGTTTCTTAAGACCTTTTTGTTCCAAGAGAAGGCAGTTGTTAGTAACAGTGACTTCATAAAGAAGAAAGAAGGCTAGCTTTTCAAGTTGTTCATCTTGGAAGATTGAACAAATACATTTAAAAAGCCCCCAAACCTTAGATATATTTAACTACAGTCATTTACTTTTCAAGCTTTGCTAAATTGTTTCCTATAAACGATATAGGTTGATGAGTGGAAGAAGTGGTAATAAGACAAAAGTGAGGAAGGTGTATGTGGAGTGAGAAAAGTATTTAAAAATATACCAGGGAGCTTCATAAAATGCATCCAAGAGAAAACAACTATGGCTTTCTTAACTTCGGAGTGTGATGCAGCCAAATGGCATTTGGATCACACTTGAAAGAGTTTTCTCTGACAGATGTTGGCTGAGATACTTCTATCAACTCAGAAATCAGTACCATCAGTAAAAGGGTTTTAGAGCGTAGTGAAAGGAGATGAGTTTCATGTCTTTGCTGTATATGAACAAGATCAGATCGATTTATTATTTTTTCAGGATAACTGAATCAGTGATAGACAGATAAGCAGATAAGGTGGGTTTTTAAAAACGTGGATTAAAACCAGAAATGATGGTTATTCCAAATGTCATATATTCCTAGCAGAAGTTATACTATGCTTATACCCGAAGAGTTTAGTAACATACAGTTCCCAAATACACCTCATTTGTTATGAAACTACTGAATAAACCCTTGCATTAATTTACAATGTGTCTGAGACAAGAGCTGAACAGAATTAAATGCTATTTAGTTTAAAAACAGAACAGTCTTTT
>JAOTQP010001546.1:38666245-38714785 GCA_026413545.1 Cichladusa arquata
GATATTTCATGACCTTTTAAATGGTCAGTAACCTCTTATAAATATCATTAGCCTAGTTTCTGTTTTAAATGCTTTTTAACAGCATTTATTTGATGCCTGTTTTGGAAAAGTTCTTTGTAATCAATTTTTGTGTGAAAGTAGTTTTTCTGGTGTTATACTGGAAGGTTTGTTACGAGTTATCTATTCCAAGGCTCTGTTGGCTAATTTACATTGTATAAGCATGAAACAAAATTACAAAGTTCCTTTTTTAAGATGGTAGTTAATTTTAGTTATTTTCATCTCCCACAGATTCTCTACAGCTTTAGTAAATCTGCACCTTATTAACTGTAGTTACAGTTTGAGTAATAAATGTTGAAATGCCCTTAGTTTATACAGGCAGTTCCCTTAGTGACCACAGGCAGTGGTAAATCTGTAAATAACGGCTACACTGTGTTATTGGCTGGCTGCTGGCTTTTTGCAAATGTGACAGTCTGGCCACTGGCCAAACACCAGTGCACCCATGAAAATCATTCACTCTTAGTAGTAAATATACTTTGTACGGGTCCATATAGGTGCCCTGCTAATTGCTAGAAAGGGAGACAAAAAAGATAGATGGAAGGTGTTTGTACCTCAGGGATGGAAAGCCTAAATCTCTTGGATTGAAATGTCTGACCACTGTATTTGTGTTTCCTCTGGGCTTTCAGAGGCGCCAGGAAGAGGAGTATTACAGTCGCTTAGAGGCTGAAAGGCGCAGGCAGCACGATGAAGCTGAACGAAGATTGCTGGAACCTGACGAGCCTGGTCTGTACAGACCTCCACTTCCACGGGAATATGAACTCCCATCCCCAACCCCTTCATCTAACGCTCCTCCTCCCCCACCTCAGCGAAACACCTCTTACCTCAAAACACAGGTCCTCTCCCCTGACACGATTTATACTGCCAAGTTTGTTGCATACAATGATGATGATGAGGAGGAGGAGGATTCCAATCTAGCAGGTCAGGATAAGTACTCCAGCACAAGAAAATCTTATGGTGACTTTCCTCCTGCCACCCTTAAGCCACAGCAGCCCTCCCGCCAGCCTCGCCCAGTTTCAGATGGCATCTTTCTTTCCAACTCATTCCAGTCATCTCCTGTCAATGCCAACAGTACTACTGTCAAAAAAAGCCAGCCCCCGCCCCCATCAAACAAACCAAGTTTCATCCATGCCAGCAGCTCTAAAGGTAGAAACAATGAAATTAGTCATCTCTACAAAACTATCCTCATATTTTCAACTCCAGTACTCTAGATTCAATCACTTATTTTGTGATTTCCCCTTCCCTTAATCACTGTTTTCACTCTGGTGATCTAACTTAAATCCTGATATTAATATGAATCCTTCAATTTTTAATTATTTTGATCTCTCAAATTTTCTTGCTCTTTACCCAAACTTTTCAAAAGTAAAAATTCCATCTTTCATGTATGAATCAGAAATGATTTCAACTGCTACTCAATCAGTTTGAAGTACTGTTGGTTTTGGCTTTCACTCTGTATCTCTAAGTGATTTGTTTTGTATGACTGACCACTGTTTACTCAGGGCATCTGGAAGTGCATCTTTCTTGAACACAGGAAACCTCTCCTAATGGGTTCATGGACAGAACTTATCTTCTGCTTTGTTATTGGTACCCGGGTTCTCTCTCTTTTAATAGTGTGTGCAAATGGCTTTAAAAATTACATTTGTAGATGTAGTTCTTAAATACACAAGCACCAAGAGAAGCACAGGTCTTGCAGTTAGCTTCATGTATTAGGCACCATTCCTGAAGTTCTGGTTTGTACAGTGCAGCGTCCATGCAGAGAGACAAAAATCTAAATTTCATCTTAGTACTATTTGCTTTACTTGTTCCCTTCCCTTCTACACCTCTGTGTTTCTTTGACTTCTCACCTTGTTGTTGTATAATGCCAAGCCAGCCATAAAGAAGTTTAATTTCAGTTAGAACTCTAGCTGCCAGTAACTTCAGCACCATATTTTACCTGCAGAGTACTAGTTGAACTATACTCCTGAATTCAAAGCTAATTCAATCCAAAGTTTTGGGATTTTTTTCAACTGCTGCTGTGTAGGAAAAATCTTGTGTACTTGACTCTTTGAGTGTGTCTCGCTCTGATAAGATTGAACTTTATTGATACAATACTTTGTCTTTAAGCAGCAGCCTCTGCTGGTACTTCTACATTTGTTTTATTCTATATTCTTTTGAAGGTGGTGGCCATGACATTCTCCTAGTTTATCCTTTTTTACTTATGCTGGAGGTTAACAAGTGCCTGACAACCAAGTCTAGGTGATCAATTCATCCTTCTGAAATGAAAAGGGCAGCAAGTCACCTGAGATCCCAAGGGAAAGTGTTTATGCTGGCTTCTAGCTGAATGGTCAACTATTTTGCTGGATTCAAGTCTCAGTGGTGCAGGTGGAATCCTATAATACATCTCTTATCACTTTTTTGGCCACCTAACAAATTAGGAAAATCGCTCACTTGCTTTATTCAGCAGTGTGCCCTGGGCATAAGGAGGATATAATCCTCCAAATAGGTTCCATCTATTAGAAGCACTTCTAATCCAGCTGCAACAGTATGTGAATCTGATTTAGGATATATACAAGGCCACTGAGCTGCTTGTCCACATCCTTGTCAGTTGAGGCTCAAGTCATCGTTTTCCAACAAGGAAAATTAACATCTTTTCCTTTGCAGGGCAAATTAGCTTCTGCTACAGATGAACTGCTTCCAGTGCTGAAGAGAAGCTCTGCACAGTACTGCATAGTTTTTAATATTGCTGAAGGGACAGTTTTGCTCAGTTGCAAATACTGTCCCACTGGTGCAGTTGGTGATTAGTAGTTCCAGTGTTTGTGGTCAGCACAACATCCAGGTTGCATAAAAAAGTATCCACAGCGATTCTCCTGTAAAGGCAGGGGAAGCCTGGTCATTTACGTTGGTGTTGCCTGTGAGATCTCAGGATGTAGTAGTCTCTGTGGTAATAGCCTCTCTTCTGCAAGCCCATCTGTCACTCCTGTCTGGCTCTGTAATAGGTTCTGAATCTTAAAGGAAGGTGAGGGAAGGTTTTAGCTTTTCAGTGTGTTTTCATTAGTCTAGAGTATAAGTAGACATTCTGGACACTAACTACTGTGTACTACCATTGTGCCTAACCATCGTGCCTGTGAAGCCACTGATAAACCCACAGCCAATTTTGTACCAGAAGGACTTCAGCTTTTGAACACCAGATATCACAAAGAATTAGGAATATCCTGAAATGCCAGGCTTCTGACATGAAACATTGGTAGTGTATGTCTGTAATGATTTTTTTTTCAAAGGACTTTATTTTTCTAGAAATTCCTATTTGAAACTGACTGTAATAAAGAGTAAAATGTGCCTTCCATCACAGCACATAGGCTTGCAAAAGCCCTTGTTTCCCTTCCCTATTTGGCACTTTGAAGGCTTTATAAGTAATGAATTAAGCAACCCTAGAGCCATCAGTCACTAGTTGTCACCACCACTCTCCCTGCCTCCCATCACCCACAATCCAGAATTCCATTTAGTATATAATTGCATTTCTAATCCTGCTTTCTGTTAATTTGAATTGAAAAATGAATCTCAGGAAATTGAAATGTTCAGTGGTATTGTGCATGCACATTGGTTTTCCTGGAAAACAATCGAAAGGACAGCTTACAAAGATTTGGTTAGGGTTTTGGTAACAATTAAGGAGTATTGTAGTATGATGCTTCGCCTTTAATAGCCTAATTCATAAACCATACAACTAATTCTGAATACTCTTATTTCATAATTTTTAAACTAGCCATGAGGTTAACTTCACTTGATTGCTCAAGCTTCTCTGAAGACTGCCTGCGTAACGTACAAAGCCGTTTGCACAAAATGCAGAATTCACTGTGCAGTTTGACCATCTCCCATCTCGCTGACTCTGTTACATTCCTGTCCTTTACAGCTCTTTCCTGTTCTGAGTGTTAACTCTAGTAAACCATGCTTCTGCAAATTTTGCTCTCGTGCCTTCTTCCACTGGGTCTCTGAAGACCATTGAGTCCTCTCAGCTCACCCAGGAAAAAGTCAACACCCAAATGAAAACCACTATCTTAATGAAACTATAAACCACAGCTTGTGGATCCAGCCACAAGCTTTTCAAAGTAGGGAAGGCAGTACTTACAGGAATATAAGACTCACAGTTGAGAGGAAAAAAATTTGATATGCCTGGCATACCTAGTACGATTTGGTTTGCTGCAAATTTTTGATGGAAAAAATTTGGCCCACAACACATTAGCTAAATTGGCTTGTATATTCTAGCATCATTCAGAATTTTTTCTGAATATTTCTGGGAAGTTAGATGTACCAGTGGAAGAAGCAAACATCTCCTTTTGTACCAAAGAAGGTTCACAAGACATAACATACACGATACTGAGACCAGAACTGTCTGAACACAAATCTGAGTAGTGTGCTGACACTTCTTTTTACTCTTTTCCTGACAGTTATTAAGAGAATATGGTCTTAAATATCAACTAAATTATTAAACTTCTGATTGGAAATAAAAGGTTTTGTCTTGTGGCCTTTACAAAGAATTAATATAATGTGTAAAACTTGTGTGTTATATTAACTTAAAGGTGCAGTGCTGTAAGAGTGACCTGAAATTTAAATTCAGGGGTGGGAGGAAGGGGCCATCTTCTGAGTGATACTATGTGCATACTGAGACTTAACAGAGACTAAAATTCTGGTTCTGCAGAATGGCAAAGATGGTATATAGTAATTTTTGCTTACTTTTAGCCTCAGAAAGAGAGGAGCTACAGCTAACTTACTTCCTGTGGAGCTTGTCACAGGATAATGAAGAGTGTTGCTCTTTCTGTTGATCTCCTTGACCAGCTGTCTGTTGTACAATAAGCCATAATAAGATAAAGACCATGATTTGGCATGTGCAACAAAATGGGTTTTGACTCAAAATTAGGCCATTTTAAGAGGGTTGGAATTTTTTAGTACTGGAATTACATATTCTAGAGGTCAGATGTCCTCTATTATTTACAATTCTCATTTGAGATTGTTTCTTGAAAAAAGCACTGCACCTTTTTGAAGGAATACAGTATAAAACTTCTGTGTTGTAACTGCAGTCCTTAAACTTACTACTTACTTCTTTTTCCATAAGGAATAAATTCATACACTGGATCTACAGGAGCAGCTGCTGGGGAAGTTTATCGGGATCCAAGAGACAAAAGATCTAAAAGGTGATATACAGGAGTCCATAAACTTTTATAAACTGACTTGGCTAAGTTCTGCAGTATTTTCATTGTATCTCTGGGGGCTACTCAAGAATTCTGCTGTTGGTTCTATTATGGGTTACTATAAAACACAACTAAGTTCTCTCCACAAGTCCTTAGATGATCTGAAGCTCTGCTGAGCAGCAACGAGTTTTGGCACTACAACTAAGTAAACAAAATGATCACTGTAAATGAGCAACTTCAGGTGGTTTAGGTGTTTTTCTAAGTCTGAACAGTACCTCTCCAGTGGGATTCTTACCAAATTTGTAATAAGCATAAATAATATAAGCTGCATATATATCTCATACAGGCTTTACCATGTAGTATACTGAAGATGGGACAATGAAAGCTTTGTTTTCCAGTGCTTTTACTTAGAAATGTGCCACCACAGAAAAGTTTGCTAGTTTAGCCAAAGCAGTAATGCTGTGCTAATACAGGCAGAGCTTTAGTTTATACCTGCCATTCATGTTGAAAATTGGCAAGCATTTCCATTTATGTTGACATGCAATAAATGGTCAAGTCATACATTTCTCTTAAGTGATAGCACAATGTCAGAGTGTGTGAGGAACAAAACCTTTCAGAACGCAGAACGAGGGACTCCTTTGCTATAGTCAGAGAAGCTGTCATTACATGTCATCAAGAATGATTATGTTTAAGGATCTTGTAGATGAGAATTACAAAATAAACTTTTTGTTTCCTTTGCAGTCAAGATGCAGATTTACCTGGAGCACCAGAAAACTTGACGTTCAGGGAACGCCAACGACTTTTTTCACAGGGTCAGGATGTATCTAATAAAGTAAAAGCTTCTAGGAAACTAATGGAACTGGAAAATGAGCTGAACACAAAATAAGATTAAAGCACCTTATCAGATGTAATGGATGATCTCCAAATTGAGGGATTGAGATTGGGGGCACACTACTAAGTATGAACAGAAAATGAATGTTTTCTGAAAGGAGTGACTTTGATTCCTCTATATCTAAGACTGTTAATTAAGACTTAGAGATGTTGCAATAGCAAGAAAACTGATTACTTTGCCAGGAGCTTGTGGTTTATACAATGAAAGCACTGTAAATTTTTAAAGATATGAATCACGTGAAGGTAACTTTTTTTCTGTTTTGGGGGTTAAGTTCTTTTGCACCAGACCAAGTAGCACTTGTCAAAGATAAGTTCTGTTTCCTGGTGTTTTACAGACACACTTTTGTTTTAGCTGCTGAGCAGAGAGAGTGAGAATAGCTTGAACTGCCTAAACTAAACTGTGCACTAGAAATTAGTATTTTAGGTTGTTCGACAAGAAGCCAATGTCTGGGCCACCTTAAGTAAAGTTTCATATGCAAGTTTGACATACTGTATGGTGTTCATGGAAGGATCAGCATATCAATACAGATCTTACCATTACTTAGTACTGGCATAACACACATTCTCTAGATAGATTCTCTTGGAATAAAAATGTTTCTATTCCTATGTATTTGTTGGGTCTAAAATGGATGCCTAAGATTTTATCTGTAGTTATGGAAGTGTCTTTGTTGACGCATCCCCACTATATGTGCTTCAGACTTTGCAAATGTGACGATAACAACGTTTGGATAACTGTTTCATTAAAAACTACATAAGCAATAGATAGTAGGCTACACTTAGTGGCCCTTCATCAGCTAGGACCAAAATGTTAGTAGTGTGTTAAAGGCAGAGATTCCAGTTAGAAGGTGAGCAGAATACATGGGTATGTTTTCTGGGAAATTCAGATTAGAAGTTATTGGGCAATTGGGCCTGGAACAGTATTGATAAGTCTGTTATTGTCAATTCAGCAATAGATTTTGTTGTCTATGGAGATGTGAATTGGCATATTAGAGAAGAAGATGAAGTGTAAAGCATCAAATACAATACTGCAGTCTGGAAGTGGGAACGTTCACAAGGTCATTAACAGCTGGTTGTGCTAGCAAGGCACCATCCCTGCTCACATGAGGAAGCAGTGCTAGCGAGCTCCTCTTCCATCTAGCTGGCTTTACTGACGTCCTATTACTGTTGTACTGAAAGCCTTTTTGGCAGTTCAAGCTATTTTTACACACTGTTATAGCCTTATTTAATTTTAAATTGTTAATCTTTTTCCTCCCACTGTTTCCTCAGCTATGCTTATGTGGCTGATGATGTTGGGAATAAGGACCTCATCAGAGTCTTTCTCATTGTGTGATGTTAAGACAACATATATTGTGATTCCAAACAAATTTTCTATTTGACAAAGCCCTTTACTGGCTTTAGATGATTTTTTTTCCTGTATCATATTGTTCTCTTATAAATATATATTTAGGGATTTGTGCACACTTCCAAATACAAAGGGGTAGACTTTCACTGCCTTAGGAAAGAAATCACTTTTAATAAGAGTTGTATGATAAATAAATGCAAGTTAATGAAAATTGGAGTGTAAATATTTTTTACGTATTTCAGGTTTCTTATTTGAAAGTGTGCTTTTACCGTTTCACCTGTTAAATATGAAGTAGAAGATTAAACTGGTTCAAAGTGTTAATGAAGGATCTGCATGCTTGCTATGTCTGTTCATCAGCAAAAGCAAGCCTCTCCCAATTTATCTTGAGAACACTAGCAGCCTTACAGTGACAAATTTTTCTTGAGGAAAAAACTTATGCTGTGGCTGAATTACTGTTGCTGCTAGACTCTGAAAAAGGCTTAGCAAAAAAAATACCTATAACCTTCAGTTGAGTGGATTTGGCCGCTATTGGGCATTCGGGTCAAGTGTGAATATGTGTAAAAGTGCTTTTCATATTTGTCTGTGCATTATTTGAAAAAAAACATCAAAACTGCTGTAGTTTCCCATTTCTACTGTATTTCACTTGCAACCTATTTTTAATAAAGTTTGTATTGTATTTAACTTTGCATTAAATGTTTTTTGTATTCTTATTTAGTTCTGTATTCCTAACAACATTATCATAAACCAGAGGGGCTCTTAATGTGTTTTGCCTTGCCTGTCCTCTTAAAATGTATTTACAAGCAAAGTCAGTGTATCTCATATGAAAATCTCTAATTAATTTTACATGGAGAATCAACAGAGGCTGACCTTCACTAATCAGAGAGGAGCATTTCTTAACCTAATGTTTGATACTTATAGTGCTGACTTGAAGGAAGTGATTTTTACAGCTTAACCAGCAATTTACGAAGTAGTAAATACCAGTGGTGTCCATTTACAGACTAGTCACACTGTATTTGTATCTTCCTCAAGGGCAAAGTTGTTTTTCTAACAGCAAAGAGGAGCCTAGAACACAGCATCTCTTGAAAAGTAGTAGTGTATGCAGAGTTCCCACTGGGATTGCTGTGGTTAATGGGAGTCAGCAGTTCAAACTCTGCTTGGGGAGGGAGCCAGGCCCCAGTGAAGTGCTGTAGATGCCTTCTGCTGTAGCTGTACATCTGCTGAAGATGGGATTGAGAGCCACTTATAACCTCAAAAGAACTCAACTTTTAATTTTGAATGTAGACTGTCTAGACTAGAAGAAAATGGAAACAATCCATTGCCCTTCTGTATGTGAGTCCCTCAGTCTAAACAAAAGAGCCAGTACAAGCAAAAAATGGTGTATTTGAGATTCTTCAAAGCAGAGAATCAGTGTAGAAGGGTGTGCTGCAGTACAGTTTGGCAGCATTCCTAGAAGATAGCTGGAGTTTATAATTGTTTCTTGCCCGGTTCTCACCAACAGGCTGTTTCATTCCCTGCCCATCAAGCAACCTCTCCTAAGCTTTGGAAATAGAAAGAAGATCCCTAAGGAGATTTGCTGCTGTTATCATCAGTCACACATCATACTGAGATATTTTATTTTTCGACTGATGGGAAAATTTTCAGTACTATTTGATCTTCAGAGGTGCACAGGAAAATTACTAAATAGGAGTAGTGAATATTCCATTTTAGGTTACTACTTCAAGGAGTAATAACAAATTAAGTCTTGTCCATTACAGCCTACAGAAACAAGATCCTTAATCTCATTAATAGTGGGTAAAATCCACAGTAAGGGAGACATTTAACCATTACACTTCAGAGGTGATCCTTCTGGATGAAGCTGAGTTTTGCTGGAAAATAACATTGTTCTGACTTGATTGCTGCTGCAGGATAAGCATTGCATATAAAATCACAGCTCATTGTCAAGAATTGTGAGTCACACCCTGCAAGCAACTAAATCATCCTCCCCAAAATAGCTGATACTGATTAAAATCCTGTCTGCCTTACTTAGTGCCAACATCTTGTAACATCCACACCATTGCAGCACTTTTGAACTGTTCTTTAGCCTGTATCCATTTGTCAGTCCTCATTTTTCAGTCAAAGCAGAACTAGTTGCAAGGAGGAACTGCTGAGTTACACTTTTGTGTGCCAAACCTAACTGCAAACAGCCAGTTGGGTCTTTTTTTTTTCAGCAGAGGCTATAGATTATAGTAACTTGTTAAGATGCAGGATCCCAGAAGATGGTGGATAGAGCTGCACAGGGTGTTTGGTTTGGCTGTGATAGATGGGCTATATCTGGGTTCCTTAGTAAAGGAGCACTATCCCTTTTGTACCAAATATGGAGGGATTCACTGCTTTGTGTCTTTGGATTTTCTACTGCCCGCATAAGAGCACATTTGCCATGTTCAGTAGGGAGTAACTTGAGACTGCTATTTTGCAGAACTGGATTCCTCTGTAATTATCATGTTGGTTTTCGTTTAAAGGAAAAACAAACCCAAACAACTACAGTGCAAAAATAGCACTATTTCCCACTTCCAAGAAGCTGACTTGTCTGTATCTGGTATACTTAGATATTTTATAGCCAAATAATATAATGACTGCTTTCAAGACCATGTAAATCTTTCAGTGTGACACAGAAGAGTACCAAGTAATATCGCTAATGCATGTCACATTTTCACCTTGGAAACCTCAGTGTGAGGCCCCCAGCTATAGCCTGGATGAACAGCTCCTGCCCTGGGCAGCATCTTGGGAGTCCCACACCACTTGAACCCACAGGCTTTGTGCTTGTCCTACGACCAGCCCTAATGCCAGCCGTGTTTGCAGTTACTAAACAGACTCTGTGGTGCATCATCCAGCTCAGCACCAAAGCAAGGTCAGCTACAGCTGCTTGCCCAGGGCTGGGTCTAACTGGGGCTTGAGTAGCTCCAAGGGTGGAGACTCCATCATCTCTCGGGGCAGCCTGTGCCAGTGTTTGACTATCTTCACATTATCCTTAGACTCTTGCCTCTTGTCCTGGCCCCTGGTCACCGCAGAGTACAGCCTGTAGTGCTGACAGTCTCCCATCAGGTATTTGCACATACTGACTGGATCCCCCTCGGCCTTCCCTTCCTCCAGGCTGCACTTCCCCCAGCACACTCCGGGTAACAGATGCTCCTATCCCTTAATCTTCTTTGTGGCCCTTACAGCCTTAGCCCAAAGCACACATCACCAACTGCTTAGGGGGGAACTCCTGTAGCCGATATCAGAGATCTAAATTCTGTCCTTCTCCTCGCCCTTTGCCCGGGCGTGAGGTTTGTGCCACTGGCCCAGGAACTGGGTGGCCTTACACCAGCCTTGGGAGCTCTAGGCTTTCCTTCTACTCCTGCACTCCCTGCCCTTATCCCTGGCCTTGGCCTCTGAGATCGGGACTCTGCAGGCAGAGGGGCCCCCACTCCTCTGGATAATGGGTATAGAGCTCTGAGATCACTTGTCCCACGGGACGCTGCGGGCCGAGGGATCCCCAGCCCGACGGACAGCACGCCCGCTCCCTGCTCACCCTCCCTGCTGGGGGCGCTCCCCGGCACAGGCCCCCGCCGTGGCCCCGCCCCGTTGCCGCTCCCTGCTCGCGGATTGGTTGGCCGCCGTGCCACTCAGGAGCGGGGCGTGGCTGGCGGGCAGTGGCGCTCGCTCATCCAATCGCAGTGCAGAGCGCAGAGCGCTGGGCGGGGAAGGGGCGGGCCCGTCGCCATGGCAGCAGCGCCACCGCCCCAGACGCGTCCCGGGTTAAATCCCCGCCGGAGCCGCAGCCAGAGCCGGAGCCGTTCTCGCTCCGCCTCGGCGCGGGACCGGGAGGATGATGCGGCCGCGCCGTGGGCTCGACCCGGGCTCCGTGTGGGCGCAGCGCCTGCGGCAGCTGGAGCAGCGGTTGCGCGTGAGGGGGCGCGGGCGGGGCCGGGGCGGGGCGGGGCCTGCGGGCGGGCACGTGCTGCGGGGCCGCGCCTCGCCGGCGGGCGGGAGGGCTGTGAGCGCGCTGCCGAGCCCGCTGCTGCCTGCGCGGGGATCCCGAGCCCCGCAGCGACTGGCGGCTTGTTGGGCCCCCATGTGCTGGAGGAGCCCGCCCCAGCTGGGGCTGGCATGGAAGTAGAGCGGCAGAGCAGTGAGCGGCTCTCCTTCCCTCGGGCCCTCAGCGCTCTCGGGGTGCCCCTGTGCTGGGGGAGCGCCTGGCCGGCCCAGCGTCGGGCACTTCTAATAGTGCTGCCTTGGAAATGGGAACTAACTATGTATAAATAAATAAAATAGTGCTTTTCGAAGGACCACGGTTCTGCAAAATGCCAGGAGGAGGTGGTTTCACAAAGCAAAAGCGCTTTAAGTTGTGTACCTATGCGTCCCCACACAAGCAAACAATATAACTGAAAATATACAAATAAATATTAAGAGTTTATCCTAATTTTTGCATGCTCATATGCAAATACTGTTGTGATTAGGAGATGAAGGTCGGTAGTCCATTGATCTCAGAAGTCTGAGAAACAGCTGTGATGAAGGGTATCATAATGAAACTATATTAATCAGACTCATATTTTTAAAATTTTCATTTTTGTGTATTTGGGTGGGTTTTCTTCCATAGGTCAAAGAAGAAAGAATAGTTGTCCTAGAAACTGAAAATGCCGTTCTTCATCTAAAACTTGCAGAGGTGACTATTGTTTTATTTAAAAAAAAAAAAAATTATTGTGGAAATAGAAAAAAAAGATGCTGAAATCTACCTTCTTGTTTTGAAGTTTTGCCCTCTTTACCAGTTGGGAAGATCTATAAAAGGATTAAGGCTCAGCATATCTTTCTTTTCAAAATTGGGAATGGTAGCAGTAATGATAGGCTGATTAAACAACTAGAAGTCAGCATGGATTTAAATATTTACTATTGTGTTAAATCTAGAAAGGTGAACTGAGGGAATTATGCTGGAAGCGTGAAATATGGACTATTTCTTCTTACAGGGAACATGTTTGTCAAAAAGACAGTGGCAGATTTTTCAGGAATACTTTTGACACAATTGGGATGATGCTGTGAAAATAACTGTTCACACAATGCAGGAGAGACATTTCATTTAGAGTAGAATTACCAGGGATGCCCTGCTGTGTGTGTTTTTACAGGACTGGTATTGTTGCACATGTGCATTGTTACAAAGCATACAGCAACAACTGGATACCCTCATTGCTTTATATCCTTCTATGGAAGCATAGGTTATTCCTAGATCCTCACTGAAATAAGGAGCAGCTTGTGATAATGCTTGGGGCCTTCAGAGGGAAGATTTCAGAGATTTAAAGAATTCTGAATGTAGATCTAGGCTGATAGAGCAGAGCCAGCTGTGAGTGTTAGTGGTGATACAAACTGTTGGCCAAGAGTTTCTAATCTGGGTTGAAACATTAACTGGCTGGGCGACCTCAGGGAAGCCATTTGCCCTCCCTGTGGGTTTGCTAACACCCGTGGATAAAAGTGGGTTTAACATTTTTCAAAGTCTAACTGGAAACAGGTGGTATATCTGAAATGAGTTTTGCTAGCTATACAGAACACTAATTTATTCTGAGGAAATGTTTTTATTGTCTTTGTTCTGCTTTACAATATTTCAGTATTTCAGCTGATTATTTTTTATCCTCACAAGCACAAGAAAGAAATTATTCTAGTTAGTAAGGTATATCAGATGTAGGAAGGAGTTGCATGTGTATTAGAGAATGAAGTCTTGTTTTTGAAATAGAACACTGCTTCGTTTTATTGAAAAATGTGCTGGAAAAAATGGGTACCTACCAGGAGGGGTGTGGGCAGTGTTACCACCATCAGTCAGAAACAATTTCAGATTAAATCCTTTGCAATTAACCTTGCTCTGATGGTTCTTGCACTGATCCAAGCAGTTATTTAAGTACACTTTAAAAATTTTGCCTCTTCTTGGTTAATTTGCCCCAGCAATCTGAAAATATGAGCTGAACTGACATCTATGAAATAGTTTTACCTTAATTGAAGACTCTATGAAAAGCAATACTAATTGAAATTAGTATTTTTAAGGTAATGCAATAGTGCACCATATGTCCTAATTCTACCAGCCACGCTGGTGAGAAAAGCTACTGCCCTTGACTGTCTATCCCTGGTCCTTTGGATCTGTTGGGGAGCTGCCTGAGTGACTGAGCTGTAACAAGTTCAATCACAGGGACCAGGGTTAACAGAGGTCTCATTCTTAACTTGTAAAAGCTAATTGGATTCATTTTGGCTGGAATGAGTTGGGAAGCTTTGGAGACAAATTTATGAGGATTGCCATAAATTAGGATTTGCAGTGTAAATGTTTGTCTGTAGGTTGCATCAGTCTCATTGAAATGTTATCTCCTGCTATAGACCTCCCCTTACATCCTTGAGATAGTGATGAATTTCAGCACTTCTCCTGTGTTCTGCTGTCTGGTATATTATTATCCCAGCAGCAGACTGGAGGGGTTGTTACCGAATGTAGGAAGTCAAATTCTTTTTAGGTAGACCAGCTTTTGCCCTGCTTTTTCCTGGTTGAAAAGTTGGTTTCCTATTTATCTACCTGTATAGCCCTTGCTTTTATTAGCAGTCTTTGAGGTCCTGACCTTGCAGCCTTCTCTGCATAAATCCGAGTCTGCCAGAACGGATCTGATTGCAAAACTGAGATTTCACTTTGGAGAACACTACTGAGTAGTTCAGTTTCACTTCTGCTTGTAGTAAAACTGACTATAAAAATGTTTTAGTCCATTTTTTGCTTCTGTGCTCAAGCTCAGGTTTGCAAGTGCTGGCCTATGAACAACCCTGGTGAATGTAAAATCTATTTTAGTGGAGAAAACCCCATAATCAAGGCAACATTTGCAATAAAGATGATAATGGAAGTGATGCAATGACAGTAGCACCGACCCTTCCGCTTTTATCTTGGTGTTGAGAAATGTGGAGGGTCAAGGGGAATCTCTGCAGATGGTGCAGATTAGGTGCTAAAAGGAGTTTTAACTACCCTAAGCTTACTTAACAACAAGGCTTGAGTACTGCAATTGCTTATATACATATGCTTAACTTTTCATGTGTGATTAGAGATACTAATCCTGGTGTGCATTTTTTGAAGCTGTTTGTAAGTATTGCATCTGAGTAACGTGAGTCTTGAAAATCCTTAGATTTTCAGAGCGTGTAAACACTGTACAGAATCAGTCTCCATACCTGGGATCTTAAAGCCTGTAACAATTTTTTTTTAAAACCCACTCTCTTCCTGCTATTTCATGTAAGAACTTTTTCTATTAGTGCTAAGGTGGTGCATTGTTGTACAGACCTTCCACTTGCATGTGTAAATAGAAGATTAATGCCTTGCGAAGGTGAAAAAGCCACATGAAAATATTGCTTTTTTTCTTTTTTTTTAAATACAATCTTTCTTTATCCTAACAGCTTCAGCATGTTGTACTGGTTTTGCCGAAATTGCCTGTACTTAAATTGTAATTAAATGTTTGCTTTTTACCTATTGTTATCAGATGATTGGAATTGAATCAAATCCATTGTGTGAGTAGATTTAGCTCTTTCATGTCTTCTGTCATGCTCTTCTATGCTTTGCTAATTTAAATAACAGGGAATTGCAGTCACAGAATATATGGTGTGAATAAAGTAGGAAATAAGTCTGTGCTAGAGACAAGTGCATTTCAAAACTAGAGGAAGAGGTAATTGGTATTGGTTAAGGAATGATATGTGTCAACACGTGGCAGGGGAAGACAGATGAAGAAGTTGCAGCACATTTTAAGCACCAGGACTGTCAGAAAATTACAAAAAATGCATTTTTTAGTGGAATGCAGATTCTTCCACATTGCAGAATTTCACAAGAAGTCTTTACCAAGATGACTCTTTTTGTATGCTTGCCTGTAAATATTTGAAGTTGAATTATTTCTATTTTCCTTTTGATTTCAACATATCAAAAAATTCCTAAGTTGGCCATAAAATTGCTTTTGCATAATAGGTAATTTTGGACTGTCAGAAAGCATTCTTCTCCAAAACCTTTAAAAATTGCTTTGGTTGCTGTGATCTCTGAAGGCCTAGAGTAAGGCTTTGTTGGCCCAGCTTGGCACCATTGCAACCCCTCTGATTGTAATGGAGTTGGTGTTGTCAGGGAGCACAAAGTTGGGGGCCGTGTATTAACAACTACTTCAGGACTTCAGCAGTTAACACATGTATGTTTGCCTTTGTTCTGTTTCATGTCCTTCCACAGTGCTTTCTGCATTAAATCTAGTTTCCAGAGACACTTAATCCAGCTGTGTAACCAGCCCTTTTCCCTAAGTGAAGGCACAGTTTTAACCCTTTAGATCCACCTCAAGCATAAGTAAGAGGGTGTAGGTACTGCAAAATCATTTTAATAATCTAGTGCTCAAGTTTACAACTAACAGGCCAATTTGTGATAGTGGCTTGTTACCATGAGGTGATTCTTCATATGACTCAGAAAAAGATATTAGCAAAGAAATTAAGTATTAGCAACATCCTATGTAATCAGATAGCCGAATTACAAATATTCACAGAGAAAAAAGGGATAGAATGCAACAGGAAACAAGAGTATTTTAAGTGACTTTTTCTGTTTTTTTTTTTTTTTTTTTTTTTTTTTTTTTTTTTTTTTTTTTTTTTTTTTTTTTTTGTTTTTTTTTTAATAGTATCAAGGGTTGGCTGGAAGAAGCACTAATGAAGTATTGCAGCTCTATGCTGCTCATGGCCAACAGATGAAATTGCAGAGGAGTTCTGCTGTAACCCAGCTGCATGGAGCAATAAAGGTAAAGGAATTTAGTAGTAATGTAGACATAATCAATACTCTACATACTCATCAACTATAGTAAACCCCAGAAAATGGTATGGTATTGTGATATTAACCTGATCTGTGGCTTTATTGTATTCACAACGGAGCCTACAGTGAGGTGTAGCAGTGATTTCATAGTGGGTTTGCTGTAATAGGCTGCAAAGTCACTTGAGAGGCTGGTAAAAGTGGATGCTTCTGAGCTCCAGGATTTTACATGTAGGATGCTATTAATACCTGAGATAGATACTTTTGTAATCCAAATGTTACAATTCCCCATTTGACTGTCACACAGACATCCTTAAAAACAATAATTGTGATATACTTTAACTAGGTAGAAAAATCCTTTTAAAAAAGCATTTGAGAGTTCCACTGATTACTAAGAGTTCTCTGGCAGATCTCACAAGAAGAGTAGTTTGCTGTATGCTCACTCAGGTTTTAATGTTGCATATCCTAGTCCCAGTACCATAGTATTTTCCTTTGTTGAAGTGCTTATTTGTGAAGTTACTCCATAGAGTAGTGAGTTCCTTTTAGGGAAGGATGCAACTTAACTGTATCATTGTTGGACTAGATGATTGTTGTATGTCCCTTCCAATGGAACTATACTGTTTGATTCTAATTACAGTGGTTCTGATTTGTAAATTTTGTGGTGGTATTTCACATTTTTGGTTAGCTAGTGTGGCAGAACTTCTTGTGATGCAATACCAGTGGATCAAGATAGTAAACTATCAGATGTCAATGAATACTAAGAGGGAACACAGCTCTCTAAATAAAAGTCTAAATGAGCAGTCATCCTATACCCATAATAACAAAAAAAATTACTTCCCATTTACATTGTGTGCCTTTTGAGAGTGAGAAATGCAATGATTTTGTCCCTTTAGTTTAGATTGCCTTTTTATTGTTGAAACTAGTTAATCAATTCAAGGTGAATACCACAGTTAGAAAAATAAAATGTCACAGAATATGTAACACTGTAACACAGGCTGACAATGAAATATCACAGTGTTTCTATGACATAAGATATTGTTAAGTTCACCTTAAAGATGGCTTTACATGTCTATTTCAGGACTTGAATATCAAGAAGTTTACTAATCCTAAAATCAGGTCAATTTGTTTTTATTTAGGTGGACTTGTAAGTGAATATAGGCTGATCTTACAAACGTTTAAAAGTTCATCATGTGTATTGCCCTGAGTTACATCCAAAATACAAATATTTTTCTGAACAACATCAGTTTCTGATCTTTTCAATATACATCTGTTCTGATTGGAGGACTAGAACTAGCCTATACAAGAAATGTCTTGAGTGAATCCTAGCAAATACCTCCTGATCAAAGCATGAAAAATGAAAGTAGTAAGGGAAATATGGATCACAATTTTTCACTGCTAATTCTAGATATGACTTAAAAGTGGACAGAGCCCACACATGCTCACACACACTTATTTTTGTCTAATGAAATAACAAAGAGACTTGGTTATACCTGAAGCTGTGTTATGGTCAAAATAGGTACGATAAAATTATAAAGATCCATAAAGTCTTGTTGAAATTTTGTTTTAGGAAATAACATTGCTAAATGTTTTGCAGTATCCTCCTCTAAATACACTGAAAGATATATACTCCTGAAGGCTTCCTTCCATCAAGTAGAGGGTTCTTCCTTCCTGTAATGTCTCACTGTAATAATTTGGGTTGTTATATTGATTCTTCTTAACTGCTGGTTCTGTGTCTTTATAACATATTTTTCTTCTTGCTGAAAAGAGGCTTAAGCAAGACGTGAAGAGCCTTCGTTCGTTTGCTCTTGAGCTTTCAAAAGACTTTCAACGTCAAAGCAAGACTTGTCTTTACCAAGTTCTGGCAGCAGTCCAGGGGATACAGCTGCAGAATGAAGCAATGCAATGTAAGGCTCATTGCACTTAGATTTCAAACATGTAACATCAACATTGTAATTGTTCAATGTTTGTAACATTAATAGGTTGAGTGATTTTTGAGAAACGTGTCACTGAAATTGTAGCACTTGTTTCTTGTTTGACATTAAATCATCAAGGAGTTCTGAAGCATCAGGAGTACAAATAACTGTGCAGAGGTTATGACTGATAATTTGGATTTGTCTTTTATGTGGATTACAGCTGCTATTAGACTGCTGCTGAGTTGGCTCAGCTGTAACATTTTTAAACTGAAGTTCTCAGGCTTGTTGTCTTGGCTATTTTAGAAGAGCTGAATAAAGAATGCATTGCTTTATAAAGCTGAAATTTGTCTGCTTTTGACTGTACCAGGAAAGGACTTGGCTGATTTTAGAGGTTTCTGAAAATACTGCCTGAAATTAGGATAGACTTGATTTTTAATATTTCTGTGTATTTATTGGAAAAAAACTACTTCAGAATCAAAAACCAGTCGCATCTGCTGGACTGTAGACACTAACAGCGCATGGATTGCTGCTTTGGAATTCAGGTACTTCCTTGTTCATGTATACATAGGAAAGAGAGCTCCTGGTGCACTCTGCCCTCGTCACTGAGGATTAAGTGCTTTGGTCCTATACCTGGATCACATGGTGTGATCTCTGCACCTGCTTTCAATATCCTTGATTCTGGTGAAGCTCCTGCCAGGCCTGAGAATCACATGACACATGCAATGCTTACGTTATTTAATGTGTAGCCATGTGTAGAGCTACATCAAATATACAAATTTATAATCAGAGACCCTTTGTGATGCTCTGATATCCATGTGGTGCCATTTAAAAGGTACTTTTCTTTCTTTGAATTATTTAATTTTGGGATTAATTTGATTCTGATGGGACTCCTCATGTCAATAACCACAAACAGCACTCTTGGTGTTGGGTGTTTACAGAACTTATTCCTGTATGTTAAGTACTAAGTTATAATTAAAGTTTATCTGATTAATGTATTATTCTTGTATAGAAAGTGTTCCATCAAGGAAAAAAAAATCTCAAAGTTGAAAATTAACTTTATCTAAAAAGTGAACTTTTCTCTTATTGAAGCAGGGGGCTAAGTGAACAGATATGAGCTTGAATTTGGCACTTGAGCTGTTGTGGTGTAAAAAAATAATAAATATTCCTTTGGAGGTCTGGCAAAATTGCATTGATTGTTCTAAATTTGCACTTCCTGGTGCATTGTTCTTTGAAATCATAAGCAGGAGAAGCTTCCCTAGCTATAACAAAATAGCATGTTGGTACTTTGGTGGATGACTTTTGTTTTGAATCTGGCTGGTTTTTAATTCTCTGTCAAGTGTTTTAGATGGAGATTCTATTGTTAAGGTTTAATATGACCATTGGAATTGCTGTCCTTAAATTACATGTAATCTTTTGTAGACAGCCCTAAGTATATATTCTGGAGACAGTATATATTACCAGTTTAGTCTTAAAATAGAGATTGAAAACAAGGGAGAAAATTACAGAAGAAACATTTGAGTAGGTAAATTTCAAGGCTGTAGTTGACATGCAACAAACTGTGAAACTTTCTTATTATAACTGAGTAGTCCTTTGCTTAGAAATATTAATTCAGAATCTGAAAACCAGGGTACTACCACCTTTCCCACTGGAATTTAAGCAGTGGCAATTCATAAGAGAGAGAAGTGCCTATTATTTTGTTGTTATAGGCCTGTTTCCCTCAGATAAAGCTGCTATAATTTTTGCTAAAAATATTGGCCACCAAACTGCAAATGATACTACTGAGACAGATGCAGTAATTCAGCAGATTTTTGGAAAGGTAGGAATTCATAAAAATTTAAGATTAGTTTTTAGATTGCTTCACCATGCAGATATTATCAGAAAGAGGAAATTGTGGTGACTTAGAAGCCTAGTGACTTAGATATGCTTTGCAGTTCTGGGGCACTTTCTCTCTGGGCTGGAGAAGATTAAAAAAGGAGTTTTCCCATTTTGTCGATGGGCTAGCACCTATGTGCTTTGCTTTTGTTGGAGAAAGCTAAGCTCTGCACTGTGCTAATGATTTGTATCAGTGGAATGTGAACTACCATCATCTTCTGTTCTTAACTCCACAGGTGATTTTCAGCAGCTCAGCTGCCTTTTGAGAGCATTTCCCTTAGTGTGGAGTAGGGAAGTAAGAAAGGAACTTTGGATCCAGCAACAGAAATACTGAGGCAGCCCAAAGAATAATCCATAGAACGGTTTGGAAGAGATCTTGAAAGGTTATCTTTTTTCATTCCCTCCGCAGTGAGTAGGGACATCTTCAACTAGATCAGGTTCTCAGAAGTCCATCCAACCTGACCTTGAATGTTTCCAGGGATGGAGAATACGCCACCTCTGCACAACTTGTTCCAGTGTTTCACCACCCACATTGTAAAAACTGCATTTCTTTTATCTGATGTAAATCGACCCTCTTTTAGTTTAAAACCATTACCCTTTGACCTATTATAACAGGCCATGGTAAAAATAATGTTACAGTATGAAATATAAAATACAGCTGAATTCAAAAGAAGTTTTGGTATTAGGTCTGTTGCATCATAGCTGCAGTATGTCCTAGAAGACATGATCAGATTGATCTCCCTTTTAAAATGGACTCTAGACTGGCAAGAAGCATTAAAAACCCCAAGGAACTATGCGGACAGCTACACATCTCTATCTCAGATGTGCTGTGGCTGGGCTAGGTTATGGTGCTTGTGTCCCTTTTTCATGTCCCTATTATGGACCTTTCTGTTATGCTTGTATAACTCTTTGTGAAACCACACACAGAACAGGTCATGGAGTTGATCCAGGACAGAATTTGCTCAGAAGGAAGGATTACTTTTAGACCTTTATGAGACTGAGGAAACAGTTAGGTGAGCACAGTAAAACATCTGATGCACCACTGAAGAGGAGGGAATAAAAACGTCTGGGACTGTCAGTTAAAGGAAAGGAACTGTAAAGGTTACAGTCCTGAATATGCTTGCAAGACATCACAACTGTTAGACTGATGTTACTGTGATCAGTAACATTTAAAACGACAAATTGCTGTCATTCCCAGCTCCCAGAAAATTTCCATATAGATCAATGAAATGGGCAAAGGATGGGGAAAAGGGATGTCTGTAATGGCTGCATTCATGTGGTGATTACTTCTCTTGCCTAATGAAGAGTGTATTATTACTATTTTAAAACAGATGTACCCAATGTCTGCCACTAGGTTAAGGGCAAAAATGTAACTCCCGTATATCTTGCATCTGATACCAAGCAGAAAACTAGGAAAATGCTAAATGAGTGTTTATATTTGTAAACGCGTAACTCTACTTTCAGAAAAAAATGGAAGTTCAGAAATAATTTATGCATTAGAAAACTTTTTTCTTTCAGGATTGAATAATGGAAGTGTACCCTCAGCATCGATTGCTTTACCTTACTGTTTATTTAAGAGACTTGGGGAATTCAAAGTGTGTGTATGCAAACATGTAAATGAATATGTTTATTGTGGAGGTTACTTAAATAATCAAAGGAATCTAACCTTGTGTTTTAAAAATTACATTGTGATTAGGGGTCAGTGACTATATGTGGCCCTTCTGAAAAATTATGGGAATATATTTGCATGGGATTCTCCAAACCAAAGCATGCTAGTGTTAGTCCACATGCTGGATGAAGGAGAAGGATTTTTCATAGTGAAACTCCTAGACATTGATTCCCCAGCTATTAACATCATGCTTCCCCTGCATGTATGCACTTGTGGAGGAAAACTGTGAGCTGGAGGTGAACGGCATGGGTATTAGGAAAGAAAGATCTGAGAAATCTCTAGTGTGCACAAAAGTCCCTTGAAATTATCTGATTTTCAGTCTATACCAGAGAGATTAAATTGTATGTGTGACCACACTGAGATACTTAGTCTGTTCCTTGCTCTGCAAGGTAGCACACACTGAGGCTGTTGGCCGTCCTGCTAATGCAGCTCTCAAACCCTGGTTTTGACTGCTTGATATGTTACATCTCTAAACTGCTGGGAATATTGATTTCTCACTGGGATTCCTAAAAGCTTGTATTTTACACAAGCTTACAGTCACATAATGTGCCTTCTGGGCCGTATGTTTGTTTTAGGCCTGCTCAGTGTTAATGTAATTGCACTGAAATAAAACTATTAGTGAAGTTAGAAGGCTTTTATAATGACCCGAACAAGTCTTCTCAGTTTGGTGAAAGAGACTCCCTAGGGTTCAAATGATCCATCTTTGCTGTGAATTCCTCATGGAGTGATGGACCTATCTTAAAGGGGAACCTTACAACTGTTGTAAAGGATTAGCAGCACTGTAAGTGAGGCTGAGGATAAATGGCAGGTTAACTTCTTGTAAAGTTAGCCCACCTGAGTCTAATAAGTGCAGATGTGGTATGAGCCTTGCAAGTGACAATCCCATCTAGCAGCAGGCTGCATCAAATGTAGGTTTCAGGCTTCGCTGGCAGGTAACTTCACTCTAACTAGTTAAACTGACACATTTGAACTGACTTTAAGTATCTTACATTATTGATTTGCTTTTCAAGACTTTGTGTGTACTTGTGTTAATTATTTGTAGCTTCACATAGTAAGAACTATGATAGGATTTTTCATAAGTGTCTAGTAAATCAGAAACTAACCCTCCTAACTGGAATTTGGTAGAAGCTGAGAAGGTTTATGCTTCTATTTCATGAGGTGCTACTGAACAATTCCTTTTGTAAAGTCATGGAGTTTATATCTCTGAAATTGCTTTCTTCTAGTGTTTCAGATAAAAGCTTTTGATCTTGAGCTGTCTCTACAAGAGATAACAGAGAGATATGAGAAAGAAAAGCAGAAAAGAAAGGCTCTACATAACAACTTAATTGTAAGTATGTTTAATAACAGAATATTGGCTAATTTTGTTGAAGTTATTCCCATAATTTCCTCACTAATATAAGTAAAGAATGTACTTCACATGGATATATCACTTGCCCCAGCTGTCTGTATATGTGGTGTTTATTTGCTGAGGCACATTTGTCTTATAATAAACCCCACTCGTTTCTTTCCACACAAGATCTTCCAAATGAACTCGTGACCTCTTACCCTAAGGAGTACCATCCATTTTGAATAGTGGACAAAAGTGGAGTTACTTCATCCCCTTTTCTAAATTTGCAGCTTCTGAAATTGTTTTAAAATTCTTAAAATTATTAACTTGGTATTGCAAAGTACTCATCTTTTATTTCTCAAAATATCTCTGGCTGTATCCTCCTCAGCCATTAGTGATGGTTCATTTGGGATTATTTTTTTCCTATTTGTACTTTAAATTTACTCTTCCTGCCATCCTCACAAATTACTAGTTTTGAGTTTCCCGATTCAGGACCTGATTTTTAGAAACACAAACCTCCTTCAAACAAATTTTTTAAAAGTTTTTCTATCTGGGGCAATGAATCTCTTTGTTAAAAAGTACATGCCTTCTAAATTTTCCCTTGTGTTGCAGTTTGCTGAAATGATATTCCCCAGAGCAGTGGTGCATTAATACCAGTGGTCAGTCGTCCTCACAGGCAAGCTATGTTCAGTCATACAAAATGAGAAGAACTGATCATCAACAAAATGGAAGCGATAAGTCTAAATTGGCCTGCAGTGAAAAATCAGCTACAGGCTTTTTAATCATATAGGAACATGGTGGAGAGGAAAATAAACAACGTATTTTGTATTCCACATCTTCCTTAGGACTGGTGGAAGAGAAATGGAGTGTGTAATGTTGTCTGTTGAGTTAATACAGATATCTGAAAAAGGTAAGGAGGAAGGAGAAAAAGGAAGGGAAGAGAAAAATGTCTCAAAGTTTTTTTTTTGCCCATATGACCTGGAGAGGGCTATGCAATTCCAGTGCTCTGAAGAGCTCATACCTCCTCAAGTACTTTCTCCTACCTTACTAAGATAAATTGTATTGACTCTAGTCTTCCCCCCAGTGTCTGGAGTTATGATGTGGTAAACACTGGCTTTCTGAAACATGTTCATGTCTGTTTGACAAATTTCAGTGTATTTATCCTCTCCAGTAACTCATGTTAAATATATCTTAATATTCTTATCCCAGGAACTGAGAGGAAATATCAGAGTCCACTGCAGGATTCGACCATTGCTACCTTTTGATGATGCTGCTGGACATTCAGTATCACAAGACAGGTAATCTGTTCTGGTTGTGTTAGATCCTATCTGACTCATAATTCAATTACAGAGAAAACAATAGTTATGTTTATATGAGAATAACAGTGTCCTTGATTTTTCTGGTTTTATGTGTGTGGGGAGACAATGATGGTATCATAAAAACTAGTTGCTGTTTTCTTTCTCCTGCTAAATTGGCTCTAGCCAATCTCATCCCCCTGCCTAAAATATGTCTATCTCAATAGAAAGCCATGGTTGTTCTGCCAAGCCAGGATTATCCTTGGCTTGGCAGAAGTAACACAGCTGCCATCAGTTTAGAGTGTATTCACTATCCTATACAAATTGTGGGATGCAGTAATGTGAGAGCTGCCAAAAGTCGTGGGTAGAGAAACACACTCAGCGTTACAATTGTTTTGAAATGCTACAGAACACATTGGCTGTCACCACAAACATTGGTAATTCTATTTCAGTCTAATTTGGCTCTTCATCCCTAATTTATAAAACGTTTACTGTAATTGATGTGTCAAAACATTCCAAGATCCAAAAGGAAAAGAGGGATTAGATGCAAGTATCTGCTTAACAGGCTGAATTCTCCATAGATGACTAACATGAAAGAAAGCAGGGATTGAAGTGTGTACAAAGAAAGAAAGAAGGGGAGAACTAGGTGGGTGGCCAGAAACAAGTTACATTATCATTTGCTTTATCAGTAAATAGCTGATTTGGAGCTTTCTTTTACTGCCTGGTAGCTCTAAAAGAGTACACTCAGTGTTTTAAAGTTTATTAATTTTTGGCAAATCTTACAAAATAAAAGGATTGTTTTAATTGAAGCAATGTCAAAAATAACAGACAAGATATTTCAAGAAGCCTGAAGTCGAAACTTGCATTAACCTGTGCTTGGTACACCTGGGAAGGAACCCACTCACTTTTTTTGTTGCAGTATGAAATAGTGCAATCAGGTGCTGACTTGCAGTGTGAAACAGGATGAACTGGGGCAAACAATTGTTAAGGGTAACTTTTCTTAATGTATCAATAAAGTAATTTAAATAAAACTTACCTGTAAAACTATGGACTGATTCTCCAAAAACTTGCACACATAAATAGATTTATACACCTTAGTAATCTCAGTCAGTGTTTGGACTAATCATGGATTCAAGATCAGAGAAAAGAGGGTGTTTTTCACTCTAATTTTCTGAAGTGAAAGCCTCTTGTTACAAGCTCATGCAACAATCTCAAAATAATAGAATGGCTTGCATATGCATTCATCTTAATTTGGTTTGTTCTAAATGTCTTTTCTAAAGCAGATTATTTTGCTTGATTGCACTTTAATTTGTTCTTTATTCAAAATTAGTGGTGTTAGTATGTACATAGGGTACAATAATAGTGGCAATTCTGAAAGGTACTCTTCAGACAGCGTGTAGTTCACAAACACTTTAAACATTGTTTTTTCTCAGCTAAGTGGAACACTTACAGTTTGAAAGCTACCTCTTTTCTCCCATTGATGCTTTTTTTTCCCCACACAGGCGAAGAAACTTTTCAGAAAAAGCAGCATATGCAGCTGATGATGTGAGTATTTGATGGTGGAATTCAACAGCACATTCATAGATACTAGAAGACGAAACAGGAGAGGCCATGAGAATCATGAGTTTAAAAATGCCAAAACAACAAGGTCTGGTGGTGCTTAGATTTGATTACCCATGGGTGCAATAGCAGGTGATTTGTGCTATTTTCATCCTGACTCTCTGTAGTGGTAATAGCTTGGAGCTTCTGCTGGGGCAGCCATCCTTTAACTGGTGGTTGAATGTTTGCATCAGTCAAACTGCGGCTGACTTCCTGCTGTCAGTCCCTTTGAGCCACTTGTATATGCTGTAACTATTTCCAAAATTATGTCAGGCTTTTTTCAAATTTTACTATTGCAACACAGCTCATGCATTAGGACAGAAATCTGATACCTCATGAACCACAGCAGGCTATGTAGTGCTGCAGTCAAGCATGTTAAAGTATCCTGGCTTAGATCCATTGGAGGAAGAATGGTCATTGAGGTTGCAAATCCAAATGACATTCCAGCATTAATTGAGGCCATTACCAAGATATAAAATTTAAAAAGGCACAGTAGTGTGAGGTAAGGTCAAAGTATTAACTTGGGTTTTAATTTTCATAGCTGCCATAGTTCTTAGTTGGCTGCTCACTGTTACTTATATGGTGACGAGCCAAATTCTTTTATAGTGTAGTGCATAAAATATTGCTGAAGTGACCTACAGTATGTTATGCATTTAAATCTCCCAAATTATTGTTTCATTAGGCAGATCTCACTTACATAATATGGATAATTATATATATCCATATCTATATGTGTGCAATTAGGTAACTAATGGAGCTTATAAAGAGATGAAGAAAGAGTAAATATGTCAGGAGATAAAAAACAGATCTGTAATGGTAGACATAGTATTCTGGATATCCTGACACATTTATTGTGCTATAAAATACTGCAACCATTTCTGACCTGTTAAACTTTATTGCATAAGGATGAAATTAGGCAATATTTAGGTTTCAGATTATTTCATATAGATACCTGATGTATTACAGTATTGATATGTTTACAGGCAAGGCAGTAAACAATATGCCAATTTATGAGTTTTAGTTTGTATAAAAGAGTGACTTTCAATATGCTAATCTTAAGAAATATTTCAGGAATATAAATATAAGCATGGGCTTGAATGAGAAATGAAATTTGCAACATACTAACATCTTGGTTTTGAAAAACACAACATAGATTTCAAATGTTTTATTGGTTTGCCTTGACATTTATTTAGTTGAAATACTTTCCAGTTTTGATCAAATACCTGAAGACTTTATGTTGAGTATGAATTATTCATATTATGTATTATGAACAATAATTCATAATAATTATTATGAATTTATCATTCTTCAAGAAAAAAATTGTTGCAAGAATCCTTCTTAGAAAAAGCAGTTGATTTAGACTAATCTTACAAAAGTAAAGGAAAACAATGTTTATTGCCTGTTTACTTAGCTGTTAACAACTGAAGCTGTTATGCTTGTGACTAGGATAAATATGCAATTTTGAGATTAAAATATGAGGCTTGACTTGTTATTGATCTTTTAGTTGCAGCACAGTCAAAGATTATATTTCTGGAAACAACCATTTCCCAGACAACAATTTAAAGGACGTTTTAGATCAAGGTGAAGGAAGACTGTATGTGGTAGAAATGCTGAGTTTATTAGTTTTGCTTTTTAAATCATGACTGTCTCTCCAGATTTTTTTCCTGAAAATACTTTGTGTGTAACATAATCAGCCAGTTATTTGCCATGATTGTGTTAGAAAGCAGAGCCACATCCACAGAGACTACATGACTTCCATTTAGTCTCTGTGGGGTTTTTTTTTTTTTGTTTGTTTGTTTGTTTAGAAATTCATATCATTCTTAAAACACCTGGTCTTTTCTAACATATTATTCATCTTGTCTAGAGAAACATTATTCTGATTTTAAGTCTAAGAAAGGCTTAAGATTTTACTAGATGTACAGAAGAGTATTGCATTTCAGTTTTTTAGTTACTTTAAGATTTTTGAAGTATTTTTGTCCTGTGTATGCTTAGCTCCTCAACATAACATTACCAACTGTCTGAGCCTTTCTTCTGAAACTTGTGCAATAACCATGGAGAGTGAGTATGCACCACACATCAAGTTGAACCACTCCACCCAGATTAAGACACTGAACAATGCTAGTATTGTTACTACCTGAGGTGATGCGCAGATGAGGAGGTACTGAATGCACAGACTCTTCCTGACAGCCCAAGGGGGAATGAGTGCAATCTGAAATACAGTCTAAACATGAGAAGAAGCTGTGAGGGTAGTCAAACACTGGCACAGGTTGCCCAGAGAGGGTTTGGATCTCCACCTTTAGAGAGATTCAAAACCTGACTGGACATGGTCATTAAAAATGTTCATATGAAACTTGTGCCCATTGATAGGCAATTCTTTTGTTTCTATGTTGTGCCAATAGAGGGTTTTTTCTCTTATTTCTCACCTTAGAGAAAGCTGGTCTGCAAGTAAATTTGACATGTGAATCAGAATTGTATTCCATAATTCTGTATGTGTTTCAGCTTTTTCCTTTTTCCTTCCCCCAGAGCCTATTAGTTACTGATCCTATTAGAATTTTTGTGTCAGGCCATTTTGTAGCAGAGTTCTACTGACATCTGTACTCAGCTGAATTTGCCAGTGCTGGGGTGGGTAACATAGCTCATTCTGTAGAGTAAGTGTTTTGTCATCATTAGTTTGATAATTTTACATTTCTCCAAAGAGGTCAAAATGCTCAAACTCAAATGAAGAAATTTCATGTTTATTAGCCTTTTGCATGCTGGACTTACTGTTATGTGATTGTTATTTGCTCAGCTCTTTATAACTTCAGTCTGTGGCAATACTTATTTGAAAGCCACTAGTTCAGCACTCCAACCTACTTGTCTGAAGCACATTAGAAATTTCAGCACTCCCATCAGATGCAGTAATGTAACCACAGGTTAGTAAACCAGAAAATCTATTTTGTGTGCTGGAGAGCTTCCACCCAAGTTGTTGTAAGCCCCCACATCTTTTTTTCTTTGCTTTTCTCAGCAATTAAGCAACATTTGCCATGAGGAGCAGAAGAGCACAGAATTTGCTAGCTAAGCCACATCAGACTGCTGTGGTTGTGCTCTGGTACTAGTTTAACGAGCTGCTTGCTTACATATTTGTCAGACTTTAAAAGTTACTGTATAACACATCTTGAAAGTGGGTTCCACTAAAAACTCATGGAAATCTACAGTTGTAGTGCAGCTCTTTCTGTTAGTTGTGGACTAGCATGTTATTTAATAAAATGTGCATCTTCTGCTTAGTTCTAGGCAGAGCTATCTATGAAGTCAATCTGAAAAGGCACTATGAAAATTTGCCCAATAAAAAAACCTCTCTTTTGCAATTTTTTTTGTGCTTGTAGTGGCAGTTGGGGTGCTTATGTTTGCTTGCCTGTGAATTTCTAGGTCCAATAAAAAGTTCAGGTAAGGGTTTCTTTCTCTTGAATTTAAGTGCACATTTTGTGTTGGTTGTTATTTAATAACCTGAATGAGTTTTGAGATTCTTTGTTATGGTTTGCAAGTTCTCTGCATTATACATAGCCTAAAGCCTCATGAATTGGTGACTGCTGGACAAGGGCCTTGGACTTCCTGATCCTTAAACCTGTCACCTGATACATTAGGATTTATGCATATTTGGTTTTGTGTGTGTGTCTGTGATATTAACTATAGATAATTTGCTTTTTTTTCTTAGGAAACCATCCTTGTGAAGTGTAGCCGTCCTGGTCATGCCTCAGTAAACAAGACTTTTCAGTTTGAGAGGTGAGAGTAGTCCTGTGTAGCAATCTGGAAATCTGAATTGCTGGAAGATTTGTGTAGTGAAGACTAATTTTTTTTTAGTCTTGGTTGGGTTTTTTGAGCATGGGACGCAGAAGGAAAATTGTTGCATTTTTTTAAAATGTGATAATTACATTCTTCCCAGGACAGAATAATGCATTTCAGGGAATAGATAACAGTCTTCCCTCTCAGTAAGACTTCTGATACGGCTAAGTTTGAAACCTGTATAAAGACTTCCTTGACTCTTTTCACAGTCTTTTGCTGTCCTGATCTTTGCAACACGTTGCAAGGTAGCAGACTGTTTTAAAGGTAAGGAAGCGTTGTTTGCCTTCGAGTATTTAAAGGGAGTTCATAAGAAAATGGGGCCAAACTTTTTACCAGGGCCTGTTGCAATAGGAACAGGAATAATGATTTTAAACTAAAAGAGGGTCAATTGAGACTAGATATAAGGAAGAATATTTTCACAATGAATGCAGTGAAATGCTGGAATGTGTTTCCCAGAAAGAGACTAGATATCGGATTCCTGGAAACATCTGAGGACAGGTGATATGGGACTCTGAGCAACCTGATCTAGTTGATATCCCTGCTCATTGCAGGGGGTTGGAAAAGGTGACCTTCAAAAGTTCCTTAAAACCCAGACAATTCAATGGTTCTATGAATTTGGGTGGATTGCAAGATTTCAGCATTAGACATAGAGCATGACTTTGGTAGAAACTGGGCTGAGCACTTGTACAAGTTGATGCTTGAACAGCCTGACCAGAGGCAGCAAGGCAAAGCAGTGGCATGGGAATCAGTGCTTCCCCAAGGAAAGGCTACAGTGGGACTACTTTCGTATTAGATAAAAAATCCACAGTCATAAATTGGATTTTGAATGCACCATTTGTGATAAGGTGTTGATGAGACACCAGAGTCACTGCCAGTCTGTCAGTGAGATAGAAAGCTGCTGGGAGTTAGGCTGAAGGCTGCCTTCTGTTCTCTCCTAAAATGGTGCTGGCCTGGACCTCTGAAAACAGGAATGAAGAGTTAAATAATACAATGAGAACTCTGTAAATGAAGAAATACAAGATTTCACCCCAATGACTGTTTCTAATGCAAACTCTGCATCTATATATTGCAATGACTCGGGAGGCTGTCTACCCTGAACCATGATACAAACCCCTCTGGAAACAGAATACAGGAGGACAATTTCATGCTTCCTTGCTTGAAGGCAAGACTTGATTTAAAGTCAGACGTACCCAGCATGAATTATCTGTCCTGCTTTAAACTTAATGTCTGAGCCTGTTCAGCCGAAATTCCTGTAGGTTTGCTAAACGTGGTTAGTCCTTGCCCCTTTCCTCAAGGTGTTCCTCTAAAGTGCTGCAGTTTTCTACTCACAGGAGAATGGGGATGGCTGTCATGTAGGCCACCAAGCACTTGGAAAATCCTGAGATAATGCAGATCTTGGGGGAGCTTTACTGATCCCACAAATTATAGGGCTTCTTTGATTCAAAGCATATGAGATCTATTAGGATACCTGGCCCATCATATGTTGCTAAGCTACTCAAAGTAATTCCTTTCACTCTTCAGCTGTACCTAACTAAGCCATACCAGTTGAAGTAAACAGAATAATGCTGGAATTCAAGCCTGTAGAGCAGCACAGTTAATGGTATTGACACAGGACTCCAGAGGTGCTGTGATTCTGGAAATGTGGTGTAGATCCTGGTAATCAGGAAAAGGGTTAAAAAATGTAAATCCGCCAAGGAATGCAGTTCTCCAGGAGTGTTTTCTTAGTGTCCCAGTACTGCTATTTTTTTTATAAACAGAAAAGCATATGTTTCTTATGAACTCTAAAATGTTTATTTTTTTAGCAATGTTTTATGGAACTAATAAATGTCAAAATATTTGATTTCAGCTGAGGAAGAAAATTCCAACTTTCAACATGTTATGCTTTTATAATTTTATTGGCAAATCAGTTAGCAAAATAAAAAGGAATCTCAGAATTTTCAATGTGAAATTCACATTAATCAGTACACAGAGACAAATCTATCATTTTGGTAAAAATACATGGGGTTTTAGAAAGAGATTCTTTGGATTTGCAGCATCTTTCATGATTTCAGATAGATAATGAAGTGGGCGTCCATGCTTCAGCCAAGGCTGTGGTTACAGTGTAGCATAAACTAGTTCAAGATTACTTTAAACCTCTTCATTTCAGTATGGATAGCATTTGAACCACAGCAGCTAAGTAGCAGCAGTAAAACCCCTTTAGGAAGTTGAGTAAATATTTGAGTAGTTGCTGTAATTTGGAATCACGTGCCTTTCCTCCGATCAGCTACTGGAGCCTGACCTAACACAGCTGTAGTGACCCCAGCTGTGGCTGTACTTGGAAGAAATGGCATCAAGCTGCACTGGGGCTTAGGTGTGTGTCCAGCCTGTGCTCAGGTTGGACATCAGGAAGATTTTCTTCACTGGAAGGGCGCTTTAGCACTGGAACAGGCTGCCCAGGGAGGCGATGGACTCACCATCCCTGGAAGTGTTCAAGAAATGGCTGGATGTGACACCACCTACTGCTATGAGTTAGTTGGCAAGGTGGTGTTCAGTCAAAGGTTGGACCTGATGGCCTTGGAGGTCTTTTCCAAGCTAACTGATCCTGTGATTCTACTTTGCTGTGCAAATGAGCTGCTAAGACTGATTGTGGTTGGTGGGGTTGTGGGTTGTGGCCAGTAGCCAAATGTGTTTGCTTTCTTAGGCAACAAAAGTCATGAACTGTGAACGTTTTAATCTTTAAAATGCCTTTCTTAGTATTTTCTCTTCTTTTCCCTTTTTTTTTTTTTTTTTTTTTTTTTTTTTTTTTAATTTACGTAGTAGCTCTGAGATGTTTTGATGTGTGAAGAAAAAATATTTCAATACATACTGAGTTGGAGACCTGGTTGGTTAAGATGGAGAACTGGATGCTAATGAATATTTCAATTGTAGATGGTAGATGAAGCAGAGAAAAGTGTTTGGAAGTGCTTTTGCTCTTTTATATTGACCTTGCAGACTGGATGTACAAAGTTTACTGAAGCATATGCTCATGTGCATGCAAAGCAGGGACAGTTATTCAGTGCCTGTGTCCTCCCAGTCCAAACTGTGCCACATTCCTGCATATTTGTTGGTTTCTTAGTGCATTATGATGGCACATCAGTAGAATGGCAATACAAGCACTATTTGTCTATCAAGCTAGACAAGTGCTCTTTTCCTGATTAAAGAGAGTACATTTTCATGCAGTTTACAATTAGTTTGTGGATCATGTTGCCACAGGATGTTGCTCCAGGCCAAGAATTTAGCAAGATGCAGAAAGAAACTGAATGCTAATTCTAATAATATTTTTTTTGAAGCAGATATTCAACTCATATTTCAGTTTTGAGGCCAGTGTACAGCTTTTAAGGATTAGGATGAGGCACAGAGATGAATTATTGTGTCTCTGGCCACCATATTGTTTCTTGTTCCTTCCTCTGTCTGTTGTCAGGAAGAATGCTGAGTTCAGTGCATTGGCTCCAATTCTGTATCTGTTTATCAGTGATCTCTCTGTATAATCTTATTTATGGAGAGCATGAATACAAAAACTCTATTTGTGCAGTCTATAGACTGTACCAGACACCTCATGGTCAGACATACAAAGAGGCTTGAGTAAATGCTGAAGAGCACATTTTGTCTTTATTCAGTTAACCTTGTAGTATCCTGTACAATCTGTGGGATACTCTTAAGTGAAGTGTACGGGTGTACTGTATACACAGAGAAGTGACTAGACTTTGTAATGTTTGCTGCTACCAAAATTCCTGTTTCTAATCAGCCATTTTGCTGTGAGCTATAAAGAACATATATCATCTATTGGAAAACAGTGCAAGACAAAAAAAAAACAAAACAAAACGCCACAGAAAGATACCAGAAAAGGAAACTTTTTCAAAAGATAAACATTCATACCTCAAATATTTAACTGTGGGTAATGACATTCATGTTTTAGATTCTGTTCATCTTGTATAAACAATGGATGCTGCAGGCTGTAATCTTGGGGAGGATAGATTTTTGGTGTGCTGCAGAAGAATAAGTTAGGATATCCATGTTTTATAATCAGAATTTCCTCTCTCTGATGATTTCCTATTTTCAGGTCTTGATTTTATGTTGTACAAACCTGAAAGGGTTGGAGGAAAGATTTCTTTGAAGATAACTGTTGGGTTTTCTTTGTCCTTGCATTCAAAAAACATACGGAGTTGTTTCAGACATCATTGTATTGGCCCAAGTGTTGAACTGTCATTGCTCTTTTCTGAGAGCTGGAATAACTCATGCAATTTAATTGGCTTCCATTCTGTTTAAAAATAAGTCTGAACTCCACATCATTATGTAAAAGGAAGTCTTCCCTTGAATGAGAAGTGTTGATTTCAGAGTAGGTAGTTCCCAGGGCTGGTGATGGAAATACTGATATTGCCCACAAAGACCGTGCATCCTTAAACATGACCTTCAGGAGCATTCTGATTTCTGCTGTGCCACTGAGTCTTCTGAGACAAGTCCTCAGCAAGTTTGCAGTCTCTGTCCCTCCTATTTTTTTCCCCCCCAGACTTTACCCACATCTAAAGGGCAGTACAACCTGACCACTGTCTTCCATAATGTGATACATAGGAAGCCCAGGCAGCAGGGCTATTTCATGTTCTAGTAGGTGGGGAAAAGTTGCAGGGATCCAGTACAGCCTAAAAAAAGACTCTGTGTGCCAGAGGGGCAGGCAGGAGGTTTAGGATGAGCTCAGAAGTCCACAAGGGTATACCTATGTGTTGTTCTCCCCAAAATGCACAACAGCTGCTCCCAAAACGCGAATGAGAACTTTGGAGTTCTAATTTTCATTTCTCTGACACAGAAACGTCAGCAGGTCCCAGTTTTCATGTCACTGGCCTACAGTTTCTGTGGTCTGTGTTCTTGTGACAACATTTATATTTTTTCTTTGGTTAATCATTGTACTTTGGTCCTCAGAGTTTACAATGATTTGGAGTCTCAAGATGCAGTATTTGCAGATGTGGCCCCTTTGTTAACATCTCTCCTGGATGGGTAAGTTAAAAGATTGCAGTAAGAAAGCTAAAGTGCAATTAATCTACTGAAATCTATCAATTGAAAAAAAAAAAAAAAAACAACCCAAACATAATAATGGTGATCTAGTTAAGCTTTATGGCTTTGCAGTTTCATTTTCCTGTTTTCTTTCTACTCACCACCAAGCGAACGTTGTTTTCCTGTATAAACAGTGAAAATAAGGTTAATAAAATTTAGCAGAGCAGGCAAATTAGTAAAAATAAAAGAAAAAAAACCCAGTTTTTTCCTCTGATCTGCTTCTGTCAAACTGATGCTTTTAATGAAAGATATTGTCTTTTTTCTTTGTGTTCTTTAGGTTATGTTTTATAACTTTTCCAGTTGCAGACATTGTATGATGCATCTTTTCCAACAGTGTGTTCACTGTGAACGTTGTGTTCAATGCAGAAGGCCTGCTGGGGCCACTCTCTGTTCTGGTTTTGTGTCCAGCACAGGCCATAGGAGGTGGTGTGATCTATTCCTGGTTGAACCAGAACTGAGCATTCTCAGTCATTCTACTGCTCCTTCAGGCACTGGGGTAAAACAGAATTCTGGTTTGAATGCAAAACTGATCAGTAACAAGCACTAACTAATACATGAAATTACTTCTAGCTACTGAAGCTCATCAAGTATGATTTTTCATAAGTACTGAGCCAACTTAAGCTACTCTTTCAAAGAAGCTTTGATGTGCATAGTGTTATAATCGTTGAGGATTGGACTGAGTTTTACATGTAACTTCTCCGCTCCTTTTTCATCCCTGTTCCAATACCACTTAATTATATGGTAGTGCTCTCATGGACCTTTTGTTCCCTGTAGAAGAGAAGACAGTCCCTTTCCATTCACAGTGGCAGAGTTAACAGTGGCAATCTTTGTTCCCAGAAGCCTGCACACTGAAGTTTCCAAGGTTCCTTTTTTTAAAAGCAACCTAAAGATATTGTGAATATTGGGAATTCTATATGACACAGAGAGGCCCCGAAGGGCTCCCTGGCTGAGGGAAGTCATAGATTGCATTATTGTTGTTTACCAGTGATGAGTAACCACAGTTTCTTTAGCTGATCAACCTAGGGACCACGAAGTTGCAGGAGTTTAAAGAAGTCTTAAAACTACTGCTTTCTCTTCCTACTTTTCCATTTACAACAGTCATAATTTTGCCTCAGTTCAACACATTCCTTAAGCATCTTTAGATGTATCTGATCCGTACCTTGATGTGCTGTACTTCCCACTTACTAACTTTTACGTGGGGAGAATCCTGTCCTAAAAGCTAAGACTTTTGTATTCATTCAGTTAGGAAATATTCTGTTATTGAAAACAAAAGGCCTGTCTTGTTCTTCCAGAAGTGCTGTTTAAACAGAAGCAGATTCTCAGGAAAGGCGAGTCTGTGCATATGAGCACAGCAGCCTTCCCACTGTAAATGGGAAACAGACATACTTAGTCTGAACCCTGAACTTCTTTGCTGCTTCTGATTGTTTTAGTCTGGGTTCCAAAGTGGTCTGTAACAACTTTTAGCTTGAGTAGATCAGAGTGTTTTCTCCTTTTCCTTATTTGTTCTATGTTTTTCTTTCTTAATGGATTGTTTCATTTTTCACTACAAATATACAGGAAGAAAAGATTGTTCCGTATGTAAACCAGACAAAGTATAGCAGGCTTCAAAGTTTGCCATGAGCCATAGAGGGCCAACAAGGGAGTAAGATAACTTTTCTTTTCTCTACAGCGTTGAAGAATCCAGCTTGTTTGTTTGTTTGTTTTAAAGAATGAATTTCTTCTCCTTTCATTTCCTTTAACAGTGTTCTCTCCTAGGGTAAGCTAGAGTGAACACCCACACTCTTTTCAAGACAGAAGTGCTACGAAACTATTGGTATTTTAGCTTGACAATAAGAACTTTTCTAAACAAGAATATTACTTTTATACATAATAATGTGGAGAAGGAAAAATATCAGGGCACATAGGTGAATCATAGTCAAAAACCTGCAGACTTCTGTATTTGAAAGCTTTATGCTGAAGCTAGAACACCAATGAAGTAAACTATAATAAATAACTATCATTATATAGATAAATATAAAGTAATCTGCTGCTTGTCCTCTTGTTGAATCCCCCAACAACTCATTATCTCCTCTACCTACTTAGATTTGATACCTCTTTGGCCAGTTTTAGCTCATTTGGGCTGGCTGAAACCCTGTTTTGGCTTTGGCAGAGAAGTTACCACTGACTGGTACCCGACTTGCACCTCTGTCTTCAATGTTACAATACTCTGCCCACTAAACTTCTAATTATATAATCTGTCTCTTGTCAGAACTATTTTTTCCATGATGCTTACTGTCTTATAACTGGCAGCAATTAAGGAAAATTTAAATAGCTGGACTATAGGAAATTCCTTTCGGAGAAACTTCTAAAAAGATTAATTCTGTTTTTCCTAAGGAAAAACATCTGGCTCCCTTTTTGTTCCAAAGATCTGTTTGATTTTGAGATAGGGATAAAAATCTCAATAAGGTTGGCCAGGCAGCGTGTATGAGGGGTGGAACTGTGAAAATTACTCATTGTTAGTCTAGCTAAAAACCACCAAAATTTGTGGGAGCTCTTCTATTGAATTATATCAGCAGTGAACACTTCAAGAAATCCCTCGTTTCAGATTTACAGCCCTAATTGCTATCACATTTAATTTTACTGTAGTGCTCTTTGTTTTCAATTACAGTTATCTCCTTTACTTCTTCAAATCTATGACTAGACTCCTATTTTATACTCTGCAGTGCATCCTAAAATCCGGAGGGACCTTACTATAGATTCATTGACTGCAGCTTTAACTTCACATTCCCAGAAAGGGTACCCGGGTATTTTCCATGTGGCTTATCAGCCCACATTTCTTTCTAACAAGTGAAAGTGAAAGCTTTCAAAATAATCCCCCTGAAATAACTGCTTCTAGGCATGTTTAATATGCATGTAAGTATTTAATGACTTGAAACCATACATTTAAAACAATTAAATGAGGGGTGTTCATTGAAATATCCTGGCATGTGCTTGAAACTACATTTTTGATATGAGGAAAAGCATCAGATAATCAAAAGCAGCTGTTTCAGGTCTGCCCATAGAGGAGGTGGCTTAGGCAGTGAAATTTTATTCCCTGGCAGAACAGAAGCAGGTCGGTTCTTGCAACTCTCTAGTAGAGCAGAAGTTTCTGCAAACTGTGAAGTACTTGTGTACAAAGGTTCTGCTCATGTTGTATCTCCAAACAAGCAGGATTGTCCAGGGAGAGAGCAGTCCTGTCAGCATAAGTGCATATCTTACAAGGCTAGCACAGTACTGTGGTCAACATCAAGTTCCTGGCAGGGGCAGTGGAGCAGGCACAGCCAAGGAGGGCAAAACTTCAGCTGCACAGCACAGTGTTGGTCCCCCACACAAAGCAGTACTGTGGCTGGATGCATCTGTATCCACCCACTTATTTTGCTTAAGGTGTTGACTTTGATCTGATCGTGTTAGCAACACACTTTCTAGATAGGATTCATATATCTCAGCTCAGATCCCTGGGGTACAGACTCCACAACAGTGCTCGCAGCTGGGAACAATTCCTCTTCTATTATTATTTTCAGTGCAGCCAAGAGACATTTTCAGAGTTCTGTTCATTAGACGTATTTGCTTGTCTGCTTCAGGAAATGATGCTTCATAGGTGCCTGTTCTTCTGCACTGATATTGTACATTTTCATTTTTACCTGCCCTTTTTAGAGCAGTTCCTGCCCCCTTTGTTCCAGAGTAGTCACTGTGTGCATGCTCATTCTCAACTGCTGCTCTTGGTTTAAAATTTGTGCCTCCTATTCTTAGGTCTGTCTTCTCTGAGGGCTATGTCTGGGGAGCCTGCCTGAAAAAGGCTATGAGGCATGAAGAGTTCCCAGCTGTTAGGATACAAGTGCAGTGGTTTGCAGCACAGCACAAATCAAGCCCAGAAATGGTTTACTTTGAAATGCTGTACTGTAAACTGCAGTGGTTCAGGAGCTGATTAAAAAGAAGCTCAGTTGTGCAAAAGCTGAAAGTTGGGCAGGCAAGGAGGTCTAATGGCATCAATCATTCCAAGCTAAGGATCCTTTAAACTTCTACTTAAAAGTGTCCCTTCAACTCTGCTTAAAAAGTACAATCTGTTTAGGTGATGTAATTACTGTCGGACCTTGAGATCTGCAGAAAGAAATCAGGGGCAGTGTTTTTATTTTCTTGTTTGTGTTCCTAAATTGTTTGGAGTTTGACTTGCCACCTAACAGACACCTTTGGTAATAGTAAAATAAATTAAAGCATTTCTATTTTTCAGGTACAATGTGTGTATCATGGCTTATGGGCAAACTGGAAGTGGGAAGACATACACAATGTTGGGACCACAGTTAGAGGGGAATTTAGCATTCTCCCTAGAGGAAGAATCAGAACTTGGAATTATTCCTCGAGCTACCCAAGAAGTGTTCAGGTAAAAACTGTACAGGCTTGCTGTCAGTGGCAGCCACTTTAAACTCTATAGAAAGGGTGAAATAATGTTTGTAACATATTCATCATTGCAGATTTCAGCTTCACAATATTTATAGCTTCTCTGACCACCATTAGATATTTGAGGTTTTATATAGATTTCTAGTCTCTCCTGCTTAATCCAGTTTTCTAAAACAATAAGATTATGCAGTTTTACTGTGCGTTAGCTGTCCATCTGGCTTTTGGACTCTGATTAAACTTTTGAAAATGTTTCAACCATAGCTGTGGGAGTCCAAAAGATAATTAAGTTTCAAAAAGTTCTGTGAAATTGACGACTGGAATACATGAAGAGGATTTAGATTAGGACGCAGTCCCAAGGAAGAAGGATAGTAAAATTTTTAACTACAATCTGTTCTTGTTTTAAGAGTTCTTAGATTTCTTTTAGTTGAACCTAATACATGATTGAACTGATATGCTGCTATGTTATAGTAGAAGTTAGAAGTTTTTCCAGCTAAGCCTGTTTGTTTTGGAGAAGGGAATAAACTAAATCAAAGAACCAATTTTGCAATTAACTGTCTAACTGTAAATACTCTCCTGAATAGAGAAGCCCTTAGTTTATGGATTTTTCTGACGCTGAGAACAGATAAATTTTTACAGATATAGTTTCCCATCTCTGTTCATTGCTTGCACTCTGCCAGATTATATACTCTGAGCTCTGAGTGCAGTAACTGCCAGCAGAGAAATAGTATGAAAAAAATCCTGAGGTGGGAGGCTAGTGGAAAAAACAAGCTGGCACAGCTGTTTGGAAAATTAAATTCTATTTACTTCTTCAAGTATAAATAAACTGTATATTCTGATTCTTCAAGTTAACATTAGCATATGGATGAGGTAATTCCATGGCTGCAGATACTTAGTAAATGCTTTCATCAGATTGTAATTATAATAAAATTAAAGAATAGATCTCTATTTACAGATTGTTCATTTGGGGTTTGACTTCAACATTTTTGGGCTTTTTTCTTGAGATTTTTTTTTCTTTTTTTTAATTTGCCAGACTTATTTCAGAAAAGCCACCAGGAAGTTACTGGGTTGAGGTTTCTGTTGTAGAAGTGTATAATAATGAAATTTTTGATCTTCTGGCCAAAGACAGTTATGGAAAAGTGTTTGGCATCAAACGTGATGTTGTCACAACCAGAGAAGGGAAGAGCGATGTGCCATTGCTGACGCACGAGTGAGTACCCAGCTTGTTCCTACCATCCAAACCCAGTCTGGTGTTAATGCTGTGTAGAGCTGTCACAAAATTGCATTATAAGCACCAGATTGCTTTTTAACAATGAGTCCTTACCATATGCAAAGGAAAGCTTCTGTTAGCTCGGTCTATTAGGCTGCAGTTGGCTGCAAATGTCAAAATACTTCCAGAAATAACTGTACAATTTGAATTATACTCCTGTGTTAAGTGCCTTCCACTCAGAATACCTGAAGATTGCTGCATATTTTGTTGTTGCTGGATCTATGGCATCTTGTCAGCTGTAGAAAAAGAAGGGATAATCTAGTTACAAAGCTCTTTCCATTCAGTCTTACTGAGTTATAAAATTTACAGATTATAATAGAAATTTATGTACCAGTTGCCAATAGGCAGCTGGAGGGTGTTAGCTTTCTCTTTGTGCATTGGAGTTACAAAAAATTAGAATAAGATTTTAAATGATCTTTTAATACAAATACCCATCCTAATATTGCTTAATGTTCTGTCTTCATAACTGGAGGTGTTAAAGCTGGAATTGTTGTGTTGGCATTTGAACTGGTAGGTCTTGAAAATCAAGGTTCTTCAAACTAAAAGCTAAGAAGCAGCAAAGCTTCTCACCAATCACTTTTAAGCTGTACCTTCCCAGCACTGCTGTATGCCAGGTTTGATCCTTATTTACACAACTTGACAGTGTAGGGAGAGCTAGGGGTATTTAAGGCTACAACCATACTTACTTTAATGCCTTCTTTTACTTACTAAGCATTACGAAGGTTTGTTCTAGTACTCATGGGAATGATTCTTGGCATTACTAAAGTGTGGCATACGAAGCAAATGTACAGTGCTTTCTTCTTATATATAAAAAACTTACCTTAGGTAATTAGTTGTTAAAAAGCATGTGTTCACAAAATTTCATCCATTAACAAGAGGGAATCTGTTTCAGGTGCTTCATTTTAGCAGTGGCTGTGTCATTTATCATAGAATATCCTGAGTGGGAAGGGGCCCACAAGATCACTGAGTCCAACTCCTGGCCCTGCACAGGACAGTCCCAAGAATCCCATTCTAGCCTCTGAGTGAAGAACCTTTTCCTAATATCCAATGTAAACTTCCCCTGACACAACTTTTGGCCATTCCCGTAGGTCACCAGAGAGAAGATGTTTGTTCCTGCCCCTCTGCTTCTCCTCACAAGGAAGTTGTAACTGCAGTGAGGTCTCCCCTCATTCTCCTCCAGGCTGAACAGAGCAAGTGACCTCAGCTTCTGCTTATGTGGCTTCCCCTCTAGGCCTTTCACCATTTTTGTGACCTCTCTTTGGGCCTTACGCTAGTAGTATCAACATTAGCTAGAAAAAAAAAAAAATTAGGATAAGCAGTACTAGTAACACCAGAGAGGTGATGGTACCCAGTGGAATTAAACTGGACATCTCTCTGTGAGCACCCAGCACAAGAAGAGATTCCAGAAGGGAGCATGTGCATTATAGAAATGTCACATAAAGAAGTGTCCTTCTCCTTGAGTAAATAATGTTTGTGAAAAGAAGCATCTTGCTCTATTGAAATGTTTAGAACAGCATTAGTGTTTTCTATGTTTCTGAGGAAATGTGATGTTTTTCTTTGCTTCTCTGTAATAATTCTTGTCCTGGTCTAATCTCTACTTTTCCAAGGGGAATTAGAAGTCAGATATGAAATGCATCCCATGCCAATTAAATAAAATGCACCCTCAGTGGAGATAATTTTGTCCTGTCAGTAGTTTGTTTATATGGATTTAATGCTATTCCCAGCAAGCCTGATAAAAATACAAGAATGTACTGGAGGATTGTGCAAGCATACTTTTATTCTACCTAGTGATATCCATTTATTGATTTGTACTTTGTAGCAATTTAATTGCTCATGGAAAAGTGTGAGCTCAGAGAAATTGTCAAGTAGTTTTCTTCACTGTGGGAGCTATAGGATTCTCCTTTCTTTCTGTGAAATAATAAGCACTACAATATTCTCAGAAGGATTAACAGTTGTATCTGGGGGTTGACTGCTCTTTGGTCTTGAGGTTAAATACAATTTCCATAGAAATTCTGCAAGCTTGATTGCACTCTGCTCCATAAAAACATGGAATGAATGGAGCTTAAAGTGATGAATCCTTTTGCCCTCTCTGTATTATGCTGACAAGTGGGTTTCCCTCTGTCTCTATTCTTGTATTTCCCCAACTGTGACTCTACTACATTTAGTATTAATTAAGACTCTTCTGTCCAAGGAATGAAAAACTCCAGAAGAGGCTGGGAGCAGAACTTAGCCTGTGTGTACTGAATCTTTCTTGGAGGAGCTAATCTTTTGCCTTTGACTAGACAGGAAAGGAGCCATATGACTTAGAAAGTGAAGACGGGTGCATGTAGTGTAGGCATGCTGGGAGTTGAACTTTTCCTGTTTCATCAAAACCTCCAAGTAGTTTTTAATTATGGTGTTTCAGTAACTAAGATGCTGGCCTGGCATAATTTTATTCCTGAAAAATGCCTGTTCCACTTCCCAAGGGAGCTTTGCATAGTTAGTGGGTTACCCATCTCTTTTCACAGGTTTTGGGAAAGGTAGAGGTGAGAAGCAGTGGGACTTGTGCCATAGAGACAGAAAAAAAGAAGTTGCAATAAGGTTTCATTTGTCCTTCTAGTTAATAAAATGGCTGCTCTGTTTATTTCTGTGAATTTTACTTTATGGCAAAGGAACCTGGAGCCTTGAACTAAAACTCTTAAAAGCCACTTATCTCAATCAGTTAATACTAAATTCTAATGCAAGCATAAATAAAAATATGGACTTGTATCTCAGTTACAATGCAAGCAGTGAAGAAAGTCCAATTCATAAACAGATTATATTAATAATTACATAGAAAGGTTAATAAGAAGAAACAAACCCAAACAAAGTAAAGGAACCAGTGAGTGAGGCCACCCAGCTGCCCAAAATCTAAAGTAAACAGCTGGTGCTTTGAATAAAAACACATCCTCATTTATGATAATATTTCATCTAGAATATATTGGCCTGCTGGGTCTCATTGGCTTCTCCTCATATCCACTAAAGTACAGTAGTCTCTTTCCTGCTAACATGTTCATCTTACTGAATCACAAAAACCTCAGTCTCTTTCTTCTTTTATAGCTTGGTTGACTTTGGAGAACTTTGAGCATCAAGTTTTTAATGTAACCACAAAGGGCTTCTCTTTGTAGAATCTGGTCCTGGAACGTGCGGCACGTAGAGCACGATGAAGTCGCAGAGATTATACTAAAATATTATTTCTGTCAGTCCTGCCACGGTGCCAAGCTCGCCACACTGGGCTGGGGCTGTGCCTTGTCTTCAAAGCCAGCTGCAGCTTCCCAGCCATAGGTGACCAGCACTGACAGCACACCCTGAGCACTGCCTTCCTTGGCAAATGCAGGGATGGGGCACTGACCCTTTGCCAGCTCACAGCAGCAGCTTGCAGAAGCCAACAGCCTGGTGCTGCATCCTAGCCAAGGCTGCTTCCTTGTCAGGCCTTCCAGCCCTGGCTAACTAGCCACTGGAAGATGCAGTTCAAGGCTTGGGAAGGCAGGATATGTGCCTCCTTGAATATGAAACAATTGCCAGATCACCCCAATGTCAGGCTCTGATTGTAGGAGCTAGATCCACTAGTTCTCTGCTGGCACCAGGTCAGACAAGCAGGAGACATCCCCAGTGGGTGCCTGGAGGCTGGCATGTGTGCCTCAGGATTGACAGGGGAAGTCTGTAGTGATTGTTTACCTCATGCAGCCCTGGATACACAGGGATCTGCACTTAGATGGCTGCTTCTCGTAAGTGCCTATAGATAGGGTGTGGCCAAATGCTTTTCTGTGCTTCAGATGCCCTTGTTTTGTTTTTTGAGGAAATTGTTTTAGTTGAGTATAGTTTTTCTTTTCTTCTTCTGTCTCTAAACTCTTCAAGTACGGCATGAAATAAGTTTGTGCCTGGTGTGACTTTTACTGAAATCAGCCAAATCTAAGTCCTAAAGAACTTGCTTTTTATCTCATGCTTGCTTTTGCTGACTGCAGTGTTGTGGAACCAAGCCTGTGGCCCATCATGAGAATTATTAATGGCTGTACTGTTACAGAGCATTCAGTGACCAGGCTATGATACCCAGTCATGATTTATACCCCTGCCTAAAAACAATTGTTTAGGTGTTGTACCCTCAATGATTATTGAAGACAACACAGTGAAACAAAAGGGTAGGCACTCTTACCTCGTTGGTTTTAAACATTGCAAATCTAGGGGAAATCATAGTGGGTTTTTTCTTGACCTAACTAGTTTATTTCATTTTCTGTGTTTATTTCACTGTATGTGCTAGGTCCTTGCCCTTTGATTGATCATATTTGCAGTACTTCCCTTAACAGGAAAAGAAAATAGATATACGAGATAAATTATCTATATAAATTTATGTCTATTTATTCTGATGTTGTGCTCATTGAATAGTGGAACTGGACTTTTTTTCAGGGATTCTGTATTTAATTCCAAATGTGAAATATGACTTCCAGAGGCCCAGAGAAATTTTGGGGGGTATTGCCTAATTCTGTACCTAAGAAAATGAGCTACCTCAGCATAAATTGGAAAAATCTACTTCTGTAAGACCAGAGATTCCAGCAATGTCTAGACCTGTGTCTTTTCTTCCAAGGTGTGAAGATATAGAAATGTCTATTGCTTCAAGAGCTGAGCTACAGTATCTCTGGACCTGCAAGGCTGGCAGGCCGCTTCTGCAGCACTTTCAGAACTGCATCACAGCTTTTGGCTTGAATTTTCATCTTTATCCCACCTGAACATGTCCAATACAGTTGTTTGTGCAGCTCAAAACTGAGAGTAGTATAAGGAGAGGAGCAGGAAGGTGGAAATGCTGAGGTTCTCATTCAAGTTGTCAGCTTTGTTGTGTGATTTTTCCTGCCAGTCAGTTAAATATCTTTTCTGTTTCTTTACTTCTTAGGACTGTTGAAAATGCATCTGAATTTTTGCATCTAGTCAACAAAGGCCTACAGCTGAGAGTCACACACCCAACACTGGTGCACGCTCATTCCTCTCGTTCTCATCTGGTAGTGACACTGACCATAACCACAGTTGTCTTTGGAGATAACTTTGGTAAGTAGGATGTTACTAAAATACATCTAGAGACAGTTGTTTCTAGAAAAACAGTCTGTGGACTGGGAGGTTTTCGTATTGCTTTTTCTTCCTTTTTCCAATGTTTGATACATTCCCTCAGTTCTTTTCCATTTTTCTAACTTCTACATTCCTTCTTAAATAAAGACCATTTTCATGTTTGAATGATACTTTCAGTTTCATAAAATGTTAGCACTTCTTTGTATGACTTGACTTACAGAGTTGTTGAAGTTTTATTGCATGAGGTAAATAATGAATAAGTATTATCAGAAAGTCATAAGGTATAAGATAGTAAAGATCTTGATAAGGTAGGTACTCAAAGTAGTTAAATCACTTAGAATGAATAATTACATGCCATACAAAGTTTGTGGTTAAGCTAACCATAAATTTTAGGGATCATCATATGCTTTTGGTTGAGAAAGAATTAAATTTATTTACTCTCTGCTGTGCAAAAATGTCCTTTAAATTCAGAATCTTTTGAACTTTTAATAATAGGCCACTGTATGAAAAGACAAAATACTTGCCCTATTTACTATGGCAACATTGATATTTCAACTTTTAACTACCACACCAAGACTTACCCGTTTTCTTGGTTGAGGAACAACTTTCTTTTGGGGCTCTTGGGAATAACTTTATTTTCTTTTGCTCATGTTATAATTAGGCTCTCTGCTTTCGGTGCTGTGGTCCATCCCCTCCATACTCTGCAACAACAATAAGATTTTAAAAAGCGGGAAATATTTAACATTTTTTCCCTTAGATTGCTATCAGAATTTAAACCAACAGTATCAGCAAAGCAGAACAAACAGTGCCCTCTCTTACCTGTTGGCCTTGCCAAAAGACACAGTTACTTCACAAGTTGCAGCTCCAGCATTCCCGATGTTAACTCTAACCAGCTCCAGATTCTTGTCAATCAGACTGATCGTGCTTTTCTAAGCTCACTGCTTGCAGCATTAGCACAGCAGCCATCTTGTCTGGTCCAGAATTCCCTTTGCCACTTCTAATTGCAGCCACCCCACCATGCCATGCTGTGTGGCAGCAAAGCTCTGCAGCAATGTCTGATTGTTGTGCTGAATGCAGACGCCAGCTTTTGACTCCCAGCATACAGGTGAAGATGTGCACTGTAAGGGAACAGAGCAGCACTGCAGCAGTGTGTGACAGCACTGCCTGTCTTGCTTAGAAGGAAAGGATCCTAATTTAAAAGCCATTGTCAAATATCTCAATGTCAGATACCTTAGTCACTAAATAAAAAGTTGTAAAGTCTGTGATGAGTTCTGCACCTCAAGCCAGGCTTGACAAGCCAGCACTTTTTCAGGTTTCATTAATTATTTTAGCATTTTGTTCAGTATTATCTGTTGTTTGAGGAGAGCTGTTTCTAAATTTCATTGTCTAAAACTGAAGAGGAGTGAGAACACTTAGTTTGACACTATTAGGCATGAAGCCATCTATTCTGTGTAAACCAACACAGCTGCTCTGCCTACACTGTGAAGAGCTGGCTCAGGGTTTAGCAGCAGCCTACTTGGAGAAGTGCAGAGCTCTGTACTTCTCTAGTGCAAGTCAGTCTGCTCCTTAGTCAAGTTTTGCAGTTGGAAACTTTCTACTATTCTAACTAGAACTCCGTAAGCACCCAAGAAGGTCTGTTGTCTCTATGACCTGTAGCAGAATGTGCTTTTATTTTTTTTGTTCTTTCAGAGAAAGAGATAGATGAAAACCAGAACACTCAAGAAAAAAGCAAACAAACAAAAAAACCAAAACAAAAATACAACAACCCAAAAAAACAAACTGCTTTGGGAAATCAATTTTGCACATATTCCTGCTAAGCTAATGTGAAAGCAGTTTTCCCAGAGAATTTTTGTCTTTCTTCCCAGCAAAGAGAGAAAGCCAGATGCTTCTGCTGAGGAATGATGCTAGTAGATAGCCAACCTGAACAAATGGGAATCACACTATTGAGGCTAATAGCTTATCATGTGGTGATCTTGCAGTGGAATATGAGGACTAAAGGAAGTCTAGGGAGAACAGCATATAGAAGGGGCAGGATAAGGATTATCTTTTTGCCAGAGCACCAGCAGGTGATGTTTCAAATATATAGAACCAGTTTTCAGTCTACTGGTCCCAAGCATCCGAAATTGCACTTTGGTTGCACTCCGTCTAAAACTATTTTAAAAAGCCTCTTTAAAGTCCTTACTGGACTTCCATTTCATGTTTTACACACAGATGTGTGGACAATGGGGATATTGGATACAACACAATCTACACCAAAGCTTGTTACCAACTGCTACTATCAGTTTGATGAGTAAAACTTTAGATGGGATAGAAAAAGTCATTCAGCCTGCCTGTGCCATGAATTCTGGCTTGTACATTGCTTCTGTTAGAATAGCCTAAAGCAGCAGGTACTGTACGTCCCCTACTGATGCCCCATTTTTTCTCCATTTCAATTTTCAGTATCAGTGAGAAGCTCTCTTTTGTTTTTATCCATTAACAGGTACCTCATGGGAAGATGAACAAACTAGTCAGAGACTAAATAAAGAGGCTTCCTGCACCTTTCCACAAAAAATGAGAGACAATAAATCCTCCTCTTCTTCCAGAGCCTCTTCACCAGTGCAACTTGAAGCAACTGAGAAAATGAAGCAAGTCAAAACAAGACTGCAGCTGGTGGACCTGGCTGGCAGTGAGTGTGTTGGTAAGTGAATGTGTCTGTTTGTGGGCATGAATCCTCACAGATCCAGGTTACAATAAATGCCCTAGTTCTTTACAGAAGGATACATGCTGCCCTGCTCTCACACAGGAGTGATTTAAACCCACAGATCCTGGTACAAACAAAATTTTGAGGGCTGATTGATCCAGTTTTACACTGGTATAATTTAACTGAAAGTATGGCTGCATAAGCTTGAAATTAGCCCAGGACAGTTACCCATATCATAGATACACTATTTATTCAGACTGCTTTTATTAGGCCTGTTTTTCTACTCTGAAAATTAGCATGTCTTTGGTACAGAAATGT
>JAOTQP010001546.1:38714804-38774861 GCA_026413545.1 Cichladusa arquata
TAAATATTGCAAATATCTGTAATAATTGATATCACCATGTGTGGATTTTTCTGCTTTATTGTGGAAAATGTTTTGGAGGGAATTAGTGTTGAAAAGATAATATTGTTTTCATAGTTTCTTCAAAGCATTTTCCTCCTGCCTCCTCTATGCACACAATAATTTCAAAAACTTGATTATTTCCTAAAGGACAAGTTTTCTTACCAAGAAAAACCATGCAGCCAAATGTATCATTCCAGAAATAATGTTTTGAAAAGTGAACCAGTATTATGAAAGAGTCTTTTACTTTACTGCCAAGAATTCTTGCTGTTGCTCACTGTTAAACTTTTGTTCTACAGAGAAACCTAATATAATACATTATTTTTTCATTTGCTTTAAATGCTGAAAACATGTAATTGAGCAACAGGGCGTGTGTTTGTTCTCTCAGTTAAACCAGGACAAACATTTCCTTGGTTGGGGCTCAGCAGGCCAGATCCTCCAGTGAAGCCAGAAGAGCTGTGCTCACATCAGTGTTAGATGTGGCCCAGTACACTGGAGCAGCAGACTGACCTCTGTCCATCAGCTGAGCTGGTGGACATACTCTGCTGAAAGTGAGGGCAGTGTTAACTCGTAATTGTTTTAAAATGTGTGCAAATCTAAGTGAGCAGCAGTACTTCAAGCTTCTCACGCACATCAGCACCCTGCCCTGTTGGCTCTAAAGCTGGCCTGGGTCATTTGCAGCATTTAGAAGCCAATTGGTCCCTTTTTAGCAAACTGTGTTTCACTTTGAAAATTCAGCTAAATGCTTTGTCAAAGTTCATCTAACCAAATGCAGATAATCAGCAGTTTAAACATGTACCCCCTCCCCTATTTGCAGCTTTCTCCTTTAGGGGGATAGCTGTTATCCCAGGAGTCCACTTTTCCTTGATATACTAGAAGCCTGCAGATGGCTGTATATATAAGGACCCCAGTAAAGTTATCCTGAGATTTATCCTATCTTGGATTGTTATCCACCCTTTGGCAGGGTCTTCCAAACTGTTTTGCTCTGTCTCTTTCTGACAACTGGAGACTACCACTCCAACCTCATCTTCAAACAGTCACAGTTCTACAGCCCTCCCTGTCCAGACTCCTGGGGTTTTTGCTATTACTGTACCTTTTCATATTTCCCTCTTGAACTCCTCCTTTGCTAGAAAATGCTGGCCTAAGGGGAAAACAAGGTCTCTAGCCTCTCCCTGTACCTGTCTAGAGATAGGAGAGTAGGCAGTAGAGGAAGTTGTTAGCCCCATCTGATCATCCCACTGCCATTAGCTCTGCCTGACATGGATCCTGTGCTCTGGGTGAGGAGAAGTAACTGTGGGTGCATCTGTACCTCATCCACTATCCTCAAGAAAGCTTGAATTTGAATAATGTGATGCTAAATGCTAAGAGCAAATTTCTCTTCCCCAAATGGCAAAGGTAAGGACTTAATCTTAACTGCATCCTCATCCAGACTGATCCAAGAGTTGAGCTTGCAGCACCTCTTTGAATTGGTGCAATGTGTTGCATAGACCAGACCTTTACAGTGTTGCTCAGGGGCAGCATAGCTACATATAACTATGCTGGTTGGGTGGTAGAAGGGCATGATTTTCCTTTATCCATTTCCTTACAGCAATTCATGCCATAAAACACTACTCCACAGGCTTTGGTGCACACAAATACTTCACACTGCTGCCTGTTGTATAGTTTTTCTTTCTGCAGCTTGTGCCATCAGTGCTTCGCCTCTTTTCCCTAAGTGATACAGACGGGCAGCTAATGGTTATAAAAGATGGTGAAATAAAACAGGCTTCTCTTGGAGGCCATTGCAGACTCATGTTTTCAAAAGCAGTGTTGTCTTGTCTGATCTTAAGGTGTTCCTACTTTTTTGGTTTCTTGTTCTTAATACATATGGAGCCAAAACTGCATTGTACATTTGCAGAGATCAACTTTAACATAAGATGCTTTGGAACATCTGTATACATTGAATATACTTTAACCTTTCCTCCATGTTACAGTTTTGAAGTAGCTTTGCTTAGTGTTACCAGAGCCTTTTTCCATGCTGTACAGGTATGTCTGGAGTGACAGGGGCAGCACTGAGAGAGACCTCCTTTATTAACCGCAGCCTGTCTGCCCTGGCCGACGTTCTGGGAGCAATAGCAGAGCAGCGAGCTCATATCCCATATCGGAACAGCAAACTTACACACCTGCTTCAGGACTCTGTAGGTGAGGGATTTTTCTGACTCTTGTTCAACAATATAGATTTCTTCTCCTGATTTTTCCTCTCCTTTGCTGTGTAAAACTAGAAGATGATCTTATACTCCTTGCTTGAATGTCACCTTTATTTCAAAGAGTCTGGCTCGGGAGTGTGTGAGTACCCAAGGACAGTTCTGAGCTCCTGAATCTGGCTAAACCTTGCTGTTTCTAAAGCTCAGTTGAAGCACAGCATCTCAGTAGGATCATGTAAAGGGTAAAAATTGCATTTCACTGGTGTTTCATGTCAGGTGCAGGTTAAAAGTTAAAGTTTAATCTTTATTACTACAGGGTAGAATCACCTACTTGCACATTCCTTAGTCTTGTGCCCTGTAGCAGCAAGACAAAGGAGGAAGACAGGACATGGCCAGTGTGCTATAACTTTCTTTTGTGTTGGGGTCACTTCCTTCTCTTTAGCTCCTCTTCTACACAGAAGCAGTTTTAAAGCAAGTGTTATTCCTACAGTAATGTCAGATCTGTGTCTATGGGTATAGTACATTAGTCTATTTTTCTTCAGCCAGCAAATATTAGCCCTTATGCTTTAAATCTCCAGTTAAAGGCATTGACAGTGAATGAGATAACAGTTCTTCAGAGTTTCTGAAATACTATGAATTTTTTTGCTTAAGGTTTGATTTTCACTTAGTACTGGAGTCCCTGCTGTGAAAAGGGAAAGCCAAAAAGAGAAGTGAGAGCTATGTTGTATGGGTGCTGAGCCTGATTTTAGCCAAGTCTATTGTATGATTTTGGTGAAGTGCTGAAAATGGCAATTTCCTCCTTTGTTTAATCATTGTCTGTAAACTTCAAGTCTGTTTTATTGTCACACAAGCCATTTTGCCATTACCCCAAATTTAACGTATTTGCCAAAACTTAAATAAGTGTCCAGACCCATATAAAATACATACTTATTAACTGATGAAGCTTATGGGGAAAAAAAATCTGCATTATAAATTGTGAAACACTTGGGGGCAAATATCATATTGTTAGATGTAGACTCCTCATGAAAGAGCTGATATTTCAACAGCCCTTTTCAGGAGCATTCTGCTTCATGAAATCAATGGTAACCTATGCTCACTGTTGAGTAGATCAGTATGGTAACAGTGTATAACTTACTGAAAATAATGAGGTAAATAAGTATGTTTTGCCTTTCCTCTGCTTTTAGGAGGTGATGCTAAACTGTTGGTGATGCTGTGCATCTCTCCTGGCCAAAAGTACTTAACAGAAACAATGCAGTCTCTGGGATTTGGAACTCGTGCTCGGCAAGTTCAGAGAGGACAAGTCAAGAAAAAGCTTTCCCAGTGCCGAGTAAAGGAAAATAAAACCTTAGACTCCTGTGGATTTAAATATCATTAATGAGTTCCTCAGACTGAAATGTATATTGTTGTCCTTAGGCCATTCTTTTAGATGTCAACTGCCAGATAAAAGAAACAATCCTCAACACGGCATTAGTAAGCAATAAACCTGCTAATGATGTTCTTGCTCCAAAGATAATAGCAAGTATTGACAACAGCTACCCACCATGGTGGAATGGTAGAGAAATAAACTGAGCTTTAAGTTGTGGCTTTGGTGATGTGTTTCCTTAGCTCTACTTGCCCTAAATCAACAGGGCCCTGATTTAGGATAGTTCACTTCTGAAAGGCCAAGGGTGCATTCTGTCTTCTCCGTAGAAGTCAGGGGTCTAAATATCATTCCAGTGCTTCAAAGCAGCAAGTGAAATACTTCCTCCTGGATGAGACACATCATTTTTTTATTGCTCTTCTACCTAGCATGGATGGGGTCATTCCTAATGCACTAGTGACAGGTAGGAGTGTAAAGGAGCCCATCAGCTGTACTGAATGGAGTTTTGTTCTTGGGTTTTAGGTAGGAAATAATGGCATTAGTGAGATGGAGAAAAATGAGCAAGGCTATATCTGTTATCCCTCTGGAATGTAGCTTAGAAAGCAAATGAGGGATTACACAACTTTTTGAAAACACACTTAAGTTAAATAGTTGGAATGAGTCCCAGCTCTGGTGAGTTCATTAAACCCACAGCTTTGCCTGTTTGGGGGGGTATTTTTGCTCCATGAGTGCTGAGAGGCCCTAAACTACAGATCCTAATGGGACACAACTTCTACAACTGTTGTAGTAATCTGGCCTATGTTTCACTTTATGTCTGAAACAAGTTAAACACATCACAACCTTTAAGCTATGCCTGCAGATGAAAAAAATGATAACCACACGAATAAAACACCAACCAGCAGCTTGTGATATGCTGTTTCCACCTGCAAGAGATTTTCACCCTTTTACACCAATGGCAAGACAACATCATGCAGGGTTTGTGAATGAAGTAGCAGTGGGAGAAGCTTCAAGGAGGTTTAAGCAATGTTAGAGGTGAGAAGTGGGTCCAAGATGAGCAACTGGCTTCAAGCAACAGCTGATGTGTTCTCTGCACTAAATTATTGCTCAGCAGAGGCCTCAAGAGCCACTCTTATTTTTTTTTTTTTCCACCAGCAATAACTCTGCCCTTAGACTGGGACAGAGTTCGTTGTTAGGTCACTGCAAGAAGGCTTAAATTGCAGCAGCCTGCCCCAAAATCTGAAGTTTACAGTACTCCAAGTCACTTAACCTTCACAAGCACAAATATTTATGTAGCATACTATTATTGGAATTTCAGCCTTGAATATATGACAGCTGCTGTGTTGCTTGCAGTGCTCTGGTGCTCAGAACATAAGTATCCAACCAGAGAGCTGCAATAACACTTGCTTTCCTAAATTATGTCATGAGAGTAAAAAATGCCTTAACTTTACCTGATTCCAGCAGTAACAGAGGGGTAGAAAACAAATCTGGCCAAGGGAATTTAGGAAGCTGAGTTGTCACTCAAGCAATCTCAGGTGAGAAAGTGTCAGAGCAAGGAATGTCAGCCTGTTAAACAAAATGCAGGAGCAACTTCAAGGTCACCTTGGACAGCTGGGCTACTAAAGCAGCCTGGATTAGAGCTCAAAGAAAGGTTAAGTAACAAGGGCTGATTCCGTCAGCAGTTATAATAAGTAAGTTTAGGTATTTTAAGGATTTGACGTTTTTAAGTGTTACAAAGAAGTGCAACTTGACATGAGCTGTACTTTCTTTTCTTTTTCTGAAAAACTGCCCTTCAAAACTTTGGATTTATTTATAATCTTTGTTGTAGGAGAACAGCAGCAATACTTACTATTGAAGCAGAGAAATAAATCCCTCAAATATGAGCAAAAAGGTTAAGTTTCTACATTAACATTAACTCTGCCAAACTTAGAATATGCAGCATTCCCTATTCTTGTTTTCCTTGTCAGCATAGCATATCGCTCACTGTTTGACCTGCACAGTGGAGTGTACAGGATATGCAGGGCAGCAGGGTTAACATTTTGTTGTAACAGCTTTCAGGTTTGGAATTTCCTGGGTTATAGAGATGTGATTGCTCAATCCCAGTGTCAGAAGTGAAGAAGGGTAAAAGTTGTAAGGGTGAAATGGCTTTACTCCCACGTCTAAGCTGAATTGTCTTCTGTCCCAAGAGTTGCTCAGGCCTGACATGTAACTGATGTCTTGGGGAGCAAGCAAAACAGCATGTGCAAGGCCCTATACTTCTTTGCTGTCATTTTTCAGTGTTTAGATCTTTCATGCTTTGAAATTACATCTATTTTAGAAAAGCAGATGTGACAGATAGTCACAGAGCTCAAGGTGTCCATCATTGACTAAAGCCTATCCTGATAAACCATTCCTCACTGTCTTGGCACTGTAAAGCTGAAACACACATACCAATACTGGGAGAAAAAATAAAAAGAAAAAAGTAAAAAAAAAAAGGAAAAAGAAAAATAAAAAGAAAAAAAAGAGAAAGAAAAAGAAAAAGAAAAAAGAAAAAAAGAAAAAGAAAAAAGAAAAAAAGAAAAAGAAAAAAAAAGAAAAAGGAAAAAGAAAAAAGGAAAAAGAAAAAAGAAAAAGAAAAAAGAAAAAAAAAAAAAGAAAAAGAAAAAAAGAAAAAGAGAAAAAGAAAAAAGAAAAAAAGAAAAAGAAAAAAAGAGAAAAAGAAAAAAGAAAAAAAGAAAAAGAAAAAAAGAGCAAAAGAAAAAAAAGAAAAAGAAAAAAGAAAAAAAAGAAAAAAAAAAAGAGAAAAAAAAAAAAAACACGAAAAGAAAAAGAAAGAAAAGAAAGCATTTGGAAATACTGAGCTAGCAGGGCAGAAGCACCAGGGACAAGGTGGTTGTTCATAGGAGTGCCCATGTAGTCTACATGCTAAAACAGCAAATGAGAGGAAAAAGAACATAAATCAGGAGAAGATCCTTTCAGTGAAGTCCATGAGTGCATAAAGCAGCGTCCAGCTGGTGTCTTGGGGCACTGAAGCTGGAGCACACTGAACCCTGCTTCAGACAAGTCACTGGGTCACTGTCTCAGAGTGCTGCTCAGTACAGAGGGGTGCTGTTTCCTATCACGATCCACATGCCTTGGTGGCAGTCACATTAACTTTCCACTGCTGGGCTCTCACTCTCCTCCTGCCCCGACTTTCTCCTGTGACATTTCAGTCACTGCTCACCTGTGTCACACATTGCACTGTCCCCTCACTGGCCCTAGGAAATAGGTGCACATCCACATGATGCTGCAAGGCACCACAAACACCAGCTACCCATGGGACTGGCCTTCAGGAGCTCCTCTTAAATTTATGCTGCTGCCTTCCTCACCTGTAGCAAGCAGAGCAAAAAATTTCAGCAACAGTATCCAGAAACCTGCAGCTTTTCCTCAAAGAACCTGCCCACTGCAGAAACCACAGCAAACAAGAGAATCTGCTCTCGTGAATACTTTTGGTACTCAGCATCTTGGTTTAGTGTCCAGGTGGCCAAGGAGCCAACAGTGTCAAGCCAGACCAGCACCGCACCTGCCTGGGAGGCCCAGGTCTCACAGTCATGCAGATGTACCCCACAGCACCTTATTTCAAAGTGGAAGCAGCTTCCACACTCCTAACCCACATCCTCTCAGGAAGCAGAAACTTTGGATCCAGTTCAAAGACAAATGTTTAAGCTCCTGTCTCTCCGATGTGAATGCTCTGGCTTGAAGATCATTCAGCAGATCTGGAGATGGGACAAAGAAAATGGGACTCTGCCTGACCAATCCCCAAAGCCTAAGAGCAGCAAGTGATTGTCTAAGGTAATATACACAGATATGTGTACACATGAACCTACACAAAGTTAGCAGAAATCTAGACTTATCTAGAATCACACAATGACCTTTAAAGTACAACTCCAAAATTTGGCCCAAAAGTACAGTTTGGTGCCCACATTTCTCTGTGGATTTATCATTACAGACAGAATTTATCAGCTGTGGTTGGTGGTTTGCCTTGCGGCCAAAGGAAAGAGATTAACAAGATAGATCCACTTTCAGCAGTAACTCTGTCTCCCTAGTCTAGCCAGGGAGTCCAGGCAAATGGTTTAGAGCACCAACTCTCAGTTTGCCACAGGCAGGGAAAGTGATTGCTCAAGGATCTTGAAGAATCTTGAAGAACATACAACAGCTGTGGGGGGTTTTCTCTTATGTTTTTCAGCGTTGAACCCTACCATGCCTGCCTAGCTCTGCAGTGCTGGTCTAACACGTGCCTTTCAGCCTCTGCAAATCTGCCCCCAGTTTCCTTGCAGCAGTCAGCTTTCTGAACAGGGAAAGGCAGCATGAAATGAGGCAGAGCAGATCACATGGCACAGGAACAGGTCTCCATCAGTTCTCTCTGAAGATGTTTTACTTGGCACCTGCAAGATACAGCTTTGTGCAGGGCAGTTTACCATTTTTTAGCTTTCAGTGCTAAACTCACACTGCAGTTCACAGCACTCTGCACCCCCTCCAGACAAGCCCTTCATCTTCCTCATCACCTAGGAACACTCTTATCAATAGAGCCCAAGAAAGCACTGTGATCCACCATTGCTTAAGAGAGCTGCATATCATCATGGGGTTAAAACAAACCAGTAATTAAACCAGCCAGTGCCTTTTGCCCACTCTTAAACACAACCTTGACCTATGCTGACGTTTGAAAATTATATATTTAATTTCCATGTGTGGCTTCATGATTTGGCAGCAGCCACACCACAAAGAGAACCTGCTTTTAGCCAGGCTAGAAAAACCATAATCAGCACTGGAAGGTTCACAAAAATGTTTAATTTGTTATTAAATTGCTGATTCCATTTTATGAAGCACTTTTCCAAACCCTTGCAAAATGTGAGGAGCAGGCAGAATAAAGCGGTTACTGGAAAAGGCTTTTGGCTCTTGCTGTGAAGAAGCAGTCACAAGTCCCTTCCAGCCAGAAGAGGCAGCAGCATCTGCTCATGGAGGAGCAAACAGGACCAGGGTGCAGGGATGCCAAAAGTTCTGCAGCCTTTCACAAAATCAACTTGGCATTTGAACAAGGACATTAACCATAGCCCCAACCAGATCAAAATGCCACATATCATATAATGGAGGGCAAAGGGGGATCTAATTGAAGGGCATGAGAGCAAGGATACACTGCCTACAGCTATTTTTACATCCACTTTTATCAAACCAGGTTTTATCTTGCAATGCATCTTCCCCTTTTTATTGTTTTTTATTTTTAAAAAAATCTAAGATTAAGTTTGAGCCTTCTTGAATTCATGCAAGTATCTCATGAGATTATCCACATATTTGCAGGCCTAAAGTTGCACCTCTGCTCATTTCCCTGGGGAGCCTCAATAAAGTCAAATCATAATCCCCTTTTCTCCCAGGTCCCCTGGCTTCATGTTTGCAAGTATCTCCTCCAACACATATCCCCTCTTACTCTTTCTGTTACATGAAATTGCTCTCCTGGCTGGGATGAGTCAATGCCCAGCAGTTCACTTAAAGGCAGCACCAGGAGCGGTTTTCCTTTTCGCTTTCCTCTGGACTTTACTAATTACTTGTGTCCCTCTTCTACATAAAACAAGACAAAACGAATAAACCAAAGACACTACTAACAAAAAAAGCCCCACCTCACTACTGTAAAAAGTTTTGGAAGCCACACCAGAAGCTTTGAAGTTCCATGAGACAGAAGATGATAGCTCCTCCCTCACTACAGATGTCTGGGTTTTTTGTAGCATGAGCCTCCTCCACCTCCTTCTGAGCATGCACACATACACAGAGATTTTGCCCACTACATTCTCTGAGTTGTCATTTTAAATTATACAAGCTCCAGGTAAAACACACAATTCAGAAATGGGAGTATTTTGCAGGGCAGCTGATACACTGTGAGTACTGCTGCTTTAGGCTTTACTCCTGGGCCTCCCATAATTCCAGTCTTTTGGCCAAGCAGCACCGATGTTCCTGTCACAATGTGCATTACACATGCTCTGATAAGTTTTGTTTGCATTTGAGATCTGGGTGTCTGCAGTCCTGTTCTCCTGACCCATGTCCCACACCCTCCCCAAGGCAGTGTGGGTAGTTGCACACAGTCATCCATGTGCTACCTAGAAAGAAGGTAGGTGAGGAACCCATGCTGCTGATGGGCTCTGCTGCCAAGGTTGAATCCATGGAAAATGGTTAGCAGATATTTACCATGCTAATGTTCAGTGTCTCCTAACGCAACCAAGCCTAGGCTGTCAGATCTGACAAGTCATTTCATAGTGTCTGACATGTGGGAAGCACTTCCCAACAGAGACTGGACAAAGTTTCACAGGAGGCACTCCAGTGCTGCAGTATCTAAACCAGGACACCTCATGGAGATGGCACAGGGCTCAGCCCAGAGGGACAACAACTCAGGTGTTGGGAAGGTGCCATGCAATGCAACAGCCTCTGCCTGGGTCATCTCCAATGAAGACAAGGGGCCATAAAGGGCATTGCACCTCTGGACAGCCCCCACTGATACTGCCATATGGTGAGATGTGCCCTCCACTGCCCTCCCAGTGTCCATCCAGAAGAAAGGCTGACTTCTGCATCCTCACCAGAATCTGGTTTACCTGCTAGATTTGGCATAACACTTGCAACAGCGAGGAGCACATCCCAGGGAAGAGTCAGCAGTTTCACCATTAGGACACACCAGATAGGAGGAAGGTAGAAAATTTGCAGGACACATCCCAGCAACTGATAGGGCTCTTAGAGTGAACAACATTTGGAAAAAATAGGAAGCAAACACCCCCTACCCCATTACCCCAGCAAGGCTGTCCTCACTTCTTTCCTGGACAGCTCATCCACAGGACCATAACACTGGACCCTTCTGGTCACTTCTCCCAGAACTTCTGCTGAGCCCTTCTCTCTTACTTGGCTCTTCACCTCAGAAAGACAGCTCATTTCCTGTGCTTTGATTGCCTTCCTCTGGAGCACCCTCCTGCTGGACCTGCTACCAGCTGCAGCAAGCTAAACACCTGAGCCACTAGGAGCACTCCTGCTGTCAGGCAGAGTGGCTTGGAGACACCAGAAACCACTTCATGCTTCTCCACACCCGGGATGTCACCACTTCACTATCCCTGCTGTCACTATGCCTTGTGGGGATCTCTGTTTTAACCATTCATCCTGAAATGAGAATAAATTCTACTTGGAGCTTTGTGAGCACCTTCTTGGAGTTAGAAAGGCAGCTCTGAGCTAAGGACAGCCTCAATGTAGCAGGGCCAGAGTGGTGGCAGCAGCAGTCTAAGGCAGCAGCTTTGAGGAGTCTTTAAAGTTTGTTAACCTTAAAGATACTGGGTTGTCTAAAAGCTCAGCTGATGCTCTGGCAGTGTCCTTGGGAAAAATAAGTCTGTAAGAGCTCTTATCTACCTCTGTTTATCCTGAAAACAGGATAAAATTGACATTATGGCTGTGGAGCTCTCCCAGAGTTTGCCTAAGCTGCCCTATGTTTTTCAGTAGTAATGCTGAAAATTTTGGAGCTTAAATGGGTTTGTGCTGAAGCAGATTGGAAAGCAATGGCTTGTACCCTCTCTATTATTTGCAGAACACATGCTAAGCAAAGTCATATCCAGCTGCTCCCACAGCAAACCCTGCTGCTCATCCTGCTGCAGGATGTGGCTACAGCTGAATGCCAGTGCTGCCAGCCAGGCTGCGCTGGGACAGGCCCTGGGCACAGCAGCTCTAGGAGAGCAGTCCACACTCCCAGCCTCAAGGCATTGTGTAAGTGCAGGTTTGGATCTAGATCCAAAACACACCTGTGCTTGAGGTCTCTATTGCCCTTCTGGCATGGGCCCCTTAAACACTCCTATTGCCAAATTTTCCCTTCAGCCAGGTATGCTGGGCAGCATTCCTTGTTTTCTTTCCATCATCTCCTTGCTTCCTCCAGCCCAACCCTGCTGACCAAAGGCATTCTTGCTGACAGCAGACTCACCCTCTCCTGTGCTCCACTCCTGCTGAAGCCCTGCACCAGTCAGGGCTACCACAGAGTGTGCCATGGCAGGAGGGTGTTGTGCAAGAGGCACGGTCTCTAAGCTATGGGCTCAGCCACTGTGCCAGCTGCTCCTGCTCCAAATGGGCTGAAGGCAAAGGCAGAAGGGCCCAGCTGTGAAAAAACAGCATCCCAGCCCTAACATTCAGCTTCCCAAAGGGGCCATGGAGCTGGGGTTGGATGGTGGGCAAGTGATTGCAATGGCACTCAGATGTCATTAAAAATTCAGTATGGTATTAAAAATTCAGTACATCTGGTTTCCTGGGTGCACCTGAGGGAGATAGCCAGTGGTGCTGCTCTGACACTGCAGGGGTTCTGCAGAAAGCAAGCTCGCTCCAAGTCGGAGAGAAAAGCCGCTTGACCGAGCTGTGTTTGGGGCTCCCTCACACCTGTCCTGTCCCCAGCCACGGCCGTGCATGACACAGAAGGCACAGAGCTGGCTCAGCACACACACACCTCCGTGCTGTCCCAGCTACAGCTCCTCAGGATGCAGCTGCCAGCGCTCCTGGGACTTCTCATCCCATTCAGGTCTGCCTTTCTTAAACCAACTTGTCAGAGGGAGGGAAGGTTCTGAACTTGTATCAGCGTTTCACGGCTAAATTACCCCGTGCTAAGGGTCACCAGAGGCTAAAGGGCATCAGCTTTCTCCCCAATGCAGTTTGGTACACATCCCTCCTGCAGGAGCTGGACCCCCGAGACCCGGAACCAGCTTTTTGTGCGGCACTCAGCGAGGACCCGACGGCCAGCGCTGGCTTTGGGCTCTGCTCCCTCAGGCACCGATCACCCTGGGGACACGGTCAGCCTGGAGCCCGCAGGGTGCTGACAGAAGCTGTCCGAGGTGAACCGGCACCGCCTGGCCAGCGGGCTGCCGGCCCCGGCGCCCCCGCAGCCCCGGCCCGCAGCCCGGCCCTGAGGGAGCCCTGGGGGCGGCCGCGCTCCTCGGGCGCCCCCGCGCGGCCCCGCCGCCTCAGCCCGGCCCGGCGGGGCCGCGCCGCGCCCTTGGTGCCCCACGGCCAGAACCGCCGGGGCACGCCGTGGGTCCCTGCCTCCTGCCCACGCCCCAAGGGGCGAGCGTCCAGGAGAGACGTGAAGGCAGGAGCCAGGCCTTGGGCACCACGAGCCCGGGAGAACGCCCCAGGAAAGGGGACGCGTCAGAGCAGGGGCTCCGAGGTAGAGAGGCAGAGCAGACCGGGGTAGGGATGGGGGAACGGAGCTGCCACGAGAAGCCTGGGGAAAGTAACCAGGAGCCACCGACCCAGACACAGGAACCACTGTGTTGGAGGGCAAGGAGCTACAGCTCTCCAGTGAGAGGCTCTAGGACCAGTTCTTGCTCAAAAATGTTCAGACTCTTACAACACTGTGTCAGCCTTCAGTGTCTCAGACTTTGCTGCCAAGAAATCCACTGAAGAACTGCTCTCACCTCACCCAAAACGTCTGGGTTGTTTTACCCATCAGCTTTAGCACACACCTCACCTCCATGCAGCTCCCGCGACCTCAAAACAGATCCAGTGTAGTAACCACATTGTGCCCATCCCACGCTGCAGCACTTGACTGGACCCACACAGCATTTGCTGGTGCCATGAGAAGCCCCATCTTCTGAGAAAGACTCATTTTATACATTTTGGTCAGTGGCAGTCCATCCTAGAGGGTAAGAAAGTGTTATTACTTGCAAAGCAAAGAAACAAAGAGAAGTGACCAAGTCTTTCAAATCTGTGTAATTTAATGTTGATCTGTCATTTAGCATTTTCTCCATACAAAGCTCCACATGTAATCAAATTACCCCCTTCCAGCATCCCCAAACCAAAGTTGGATGAGTTTCTAAAGTCCTTGAAAATTTGTATACTGGAAAAATAGTAGGTACTGGACAAAAATATGAAGTACAAGAAAGGAAATCATAAGAACAGGGGCAGCACTATAATATCAAAGTACATAAAAAGTAATTTTCTTCCAGAGAAAAGGAAAAAAACATTTAGAAGAGGCTCTCAGTGAACAAGCTTCCTCAAGAAGAGATCCAGATCCAGATCTCCTTCGTAGATTTATGACCCAAGAAAAGAAAACTTTCCTTTATCCACGCCAGACTCCAGGCCAGCAGGTTGGGTGACTTTGGTGGAGTGCTTTTCAGAGCACTTTGCATCCCGTGGGCTGGCAGCTGTCCTTGGATGCAGCCCCTGGGAGGATGCTGACAGGATCTTTCCACAGCCTTGGGAGTTCACACGCTTGGTTTTCTTGACTAACCACCACGAGCAGCTTAACTTGTCTCTTCAGTCAGATTTAGCCCCCTTTAGTGTCCCGCTGACTCCAACCTGCTCAGCTATGTTCTTAATATCTGATAAAGGCCCGTTGGCATTGTGCTACTGAGAATAGCAAGGAGCAACAGGAGTTGTTCCAGTGACTGCAGTGCCTCTGGGTTTGTCATCACAAGCTGGGCTCATACAGATGAGCCTGGTAGCAAACTAATTGCTACAACCCATGTCAAATGGAAGACACAGTGGTCCTTGGACACAAAAAAACCCTACACAGTTACCTTTTTCTATCCATACTTTATTGCAGGTGTACATATAATTATTTATATTTAATTTTAAACATGAAAATCCTTTCATGGAAAGGAGGAACTTTTAACATTAAAATAGAGTGATTATAACAGTAATATTTTACAAATATGTACAAATATTGGCAGCTAGTTTCTAACATCTGCTGATAAATGCTTACACACTGACATCTACCAAACTATCAAACCCAAAAGTAAGAGACCTTCTAAATCCAAATAAAAAATAAATGTATTACTAACAGAAACAGGTGGTTTTGTTTTGTTTTCTTTTTATATGAATACAAAAGTTGCATAATAGATATTCACAGTGCTCGTAAGATATTGATTCATTCTCAGTCTATACACAAAAGTGTCTGGTCTGCCCTTCATATGCATATGTCACTTTCAGTACTGGAGGGAGCTGCACAGACCACAGAGAGAAGATGGCCAGACCTGCAGTTTGCCTTCCCTACCAGCCATGAATAAATACAAGAATCCCCCAGGAATGTACAAGCAGTGGATTGCTCCTGCAGGAGTCGGCTACACTGTTTTCAGGCATTGGTGCACTTTGTAACCAGAGGCAGCAGGATTACAGCGCTTCACCAAATCCTTTGGATGCCTGCTGACTGCAAAAGCAGAACAGCGAGCTGCCCAGTGGCAATAAACACTTCTGTGATGTGCTTAGGCTGAAGCAGATACGGACGTGATTGTCTTTGAGAGAAGTGTGCACATGGTGCACACGCATTTTATGAGACTTTTCAAACAACTATGCCGACTGAATTTTGACCTTTTTTTCCCGTTAACAACCATTCCCAGAACCACAAGTAACTGTACATCTGCATGGGTGAGAGAGCAACAGGTTAGCGGGGCCCTCACTCCAGACCTCTCCTGGCCTTTGTCATGGACAGGCACTGCTGCAGTAAGAGCCATCCCTCCAGCTTGGTGGTGGCTGCAAAAGCAAGGCTCCTGCACAGCTGCAAGGCTGCTCCCTGTCGTACAGCCTCTTGGATCCTGGCCAGGCCCATCTCCTGTGGCTTATGGCCCAACAGGACCCAGGCAACAGGGAGTGACTGACAGTGGGAGGCTTGACTGGACTGTTCAAGAGCAGCCAGCCAGATTTCCTTTATCCATTTAGATGCACTTAGAAGAATTTATTTTGGATGCAGTAAACATACCTCAAGTACTTTGCAAAGGCATTTTGGCTTTGTTTGGAACAAAGGAAAAGAGGCTACAGTGAACATACAGCTCCTAATTGTTCATTACAAAAAGAAAGATCAGTGTGATCAAAGAGGGCACAGTCAATTAAGTCATGGCTACAGTGCACACAGCTTGGGCTTGGTGCTGGATTCATGTCAGAGGATGTAATGCAGCTGGTCCCACTTCAGCAAATGCAGATGCACCTGCACGGTCTGTCTCTGCTATACACTCAGAAGTAGCAAGATGATGAATTTCATGGATTTGTTACTTAAAGACTTATGGGAATGCAATTTAGCAGACAACTACTGAACTTGCAAGCCCATCATTAAAGCAGTAGCTCAAACTTTCCTTGTCATAGTCTGGCTTCCTTCCTTTCCTGAATTAGGCTATCTTCAGCTTTTGATGACCAACACTGCACAACACGCACTTCCCCAACCAGCAGAATAGTATTCCTCTGCTTCTAGAATTTATCAGAACACACAGCTGTCAAAAGTTGGGCACAAAGCTGGGCCTTCAAGTACAAGCTTCCCAATGCAGAGAATTAGTGAGGGAAGGAAATCAAATATATTTATTTGCATGTAACGAGGTAGAAGAATGTTTTCCACACCAAATGCTTGAATCAAACAGCATAATTATGATTATTTCCCTAGTGAGAGCCAGCACAGCCAGATCCACCACTCTCAAGATCACCAAACAAGTACCCTTGGTCTGGCAAACAAACACCCTACGCTTCCACCATCATCAGCCCTGCAGCACAACACACACATATTTGCATGACCTATCCATGACTAAGTACGGCACAGTCACTTTTGTCTGTCCTTGACTTTCTCCAGTCCTTACTTGACTCCTAAGCAGAGGGGAAAAAAGTCTAAGGAACAAATTTATTAAAAACAAATAAAAAAACAACCTTAAAGTATGAATCAAAGTAAGGGGTGATCATGCCTGGACAAATTCTCCAGTCACACTCCTCTCTTCAAAAACCAGTCAATTAATGCTCTTGGCCTCTGTACTCTCAGAAGCAGCCAAGTCATTTGCTTTATCTCTTCCCTATCTCTTCAAGGATACAATGCCAATCTGCATCACAGCAGTGGTAGACAGCTGACAGTCAGTTCCATTTGTTACAATAAAGAAAAACAAAAAACAAACAAAAAAAAGACCACACATTGTATTTGGCTGGATGCTCACAACAAAGTAACAACAACAATAGAAGAAAGTCCTGGTAAAGCAGGTCTTGCTACCAGTGCAGCAAATAAGCAACTTGTGTTCATTACAACTGAAGCAAGTCAGACACTTTCATATACAGCCCTCCAAATGTGTTAAGAGTATATTCTGGCCTGACAGCTGTTGGCAATGTTGCAGCAGCACAAACTGAAGACAACCAAACTATTTATACACTAAAATTAAGAGACATGGACCACAAGAGAAAGGCAGGAACATGACAGACTTAAAATTTCTGATTAATCCATTTAGACACAGTTTGCTTTACTAGCTCAGTGTCAGTTTTGGTCCACTGTTTTTTGGTTTTTATGTTGGTTGTGTCACTGCCAAGGGTGCAGGCCACTTCCATTTTCTGCTCAGACAGACACTACCAATGCCAGTGTTAAGTGCTACACTCCAGTTGATTTGCCCTGTAGCCAGGTCTGCAGATGTGATGCCACTTACTGATAGGAGCTGAATAACAAAGCCGCTCACCATCTCCTGCAAGAACCAGAGTGACATCACATGTGTTAATGAGGTATATATTTCCATGATGAGCTGTTTCAAGGGATGGAAGAGCTCCAATCTCTTTACACCACAAACTCTTCTGGGAGCTGGTCCTCTCCCAGAAGATCCAAGGAGAGGCAGTTCATGGATCGCTTCCCGTAAAGGGCAGACTTGGTTTTGCAGTCCGCTGTGGAATACACGCAGCCGTAGACAGACAGCTTATCCTCCAGGCTGCAGCCGAAGGTGTAGCTGTGGGACGTGTCTGAAGACAGCGTGGCGCTTAGGGACGGGTGCTGGCGCTTGTACAAGCGGATGTCGTCCAAACTCTGGCTGTGCTGGTCCATGCAGCTCCGGCTTTTGGGCGATCTCACCTGCCAGTTCAGCAAGACACACATGAATGAAAACAGCGAGCTCAGGCACAGCCTTAGGATGCTGGCTATGCATGCTAAAAATTTCTCAAAATTGTTCTTCCCCTCTTTCAAAAGGGCCCCGCTAGCCTTCTGAAGGATGTTGGCTTAAAGAAAGTGCTGTAAACAATTCAGAAATTACAAGTGTATTAAGCTGCCCTGCCACATTGAGCTGGATCCTGACCTGTCTGCCCTGTGTCCTCAGTGTCCAGTACAATGGATGAAACACTTGACAGACACTGACACCTGAATGACCTCACACTTCTTGGCAGATCCACGCAGTTGTCCCCAAATGGTCAAAGTGCACTTAACAAAAAACTACCCCAAGTTCTTGAACACATTAAGTCTAATGAACCGAACAGAAGGTTCAGAAGGCAACCATGCAAACTAATGGGTTACAGTGTCCAGTAATTGCAATAAACAGTTTCATCTACATAACAATGTTCCATAAAGAGCAGCAACAAATCAACAGTAATTCCCAGAGGCACCATCTTGCTACACAAGCCTCTGTGAAGGAATTATTGACCACTTGAGAGTATTTCCAGTTTCAACACTTGTATTTTTTTCTTGCTATGCCTCTTTAATAATCACCTCTTAAATATTAAGGCTAAGTTCAAGAATGTAATTTTGAAACTAAGACACTTCTGTTGGCACCACAGAAAACTTCTTCCCTGTATCACTTCTCTCATAGCCATGGGAGGGGAATTAAAAAACTGCCCTGAGGAAATCTTGTGCTGGCTCAGCTATACTTCCAGAAATAGGAATATGTTGCACTGTGTGGTCAAAGCTAAGGAAACCCTGCAGCATTTAGTTACGTGACCTTGTAAGGAAGATTTTGATAGTTTTCTAAGGAGGCACCAAGTATGTGCTGCACAAAAGGGGCAGTGATGTCTTTGCAGTCATATAGACAGTCCTGTGTTGAGCAAAACCATTTTTGTAAAACAGATGCCTCATGATCATTTAGCAGTGTAAGCATGATAACAGCAATAACTTTAAAAACATTACAGCTGTAAGCAAGATATTCGCTATGAGCTCTTTAGTTTTCCACTCAGATAGAGGAATAATTTCATTATGATTGGAATTGTATGGTCTTGAGCTTTGGAAAAAAATAACTAAGGCTTTATTCAAATCTCCTACAGCACTTTATGGGCTATTTTGCTGATAAATGAAAATTTCTTATCATTTTTGACTGTGTCCAGAAAGAAACATGGAAAATTAAAAAAAAAAAAGTCTTCAGTTATTGAAATCCTCATTAAGAGTTTTTGAATTCTCTCATCAGATAAGGCAAATTTGGATTAAGAGAGGGAAGAAAGGGTAGAGGTGCTTTTTTTTGTGCTTTTCATTTTGTTTGCTTGAGTTTTTTCCAAAAAATCACAACACTTCAACCCAGTGGGTACAGCTATACTTTGAAAAGAAGTCTTAAAAAGACATTTTAATAAGCTTCTTCCAAATATAACTTCTGTGACGTACTTTACCATACATAGTTTCCCTTTCTCAAGTGTTTGATGAAAAGAAAATCTGGACAACAAAGACTTCAGTACACACAGACTATAATCACACAAATGATATAACAACTAGAGCTTGAGCATCTGGTTTTGCTCTGATGTAAACTACTTCTGGCTTCAAGATGATCAAGTTTGCAACTCACATCCAAACTGCATAGATGGTCTTTGCTCCGTATTGCGTTGAAAATCTGGGAGCAGTTGATTTTCCATGTCCCATCCAGAAGAATAAAGGTAGATAATAACTGGCTTGCAAGATCTCCCTGCTGATCGGTCCAAACCTTTCTATACTATTCTGAGCCCAAATGCTGGTCTTATCCTGTTCCTGAGAGCAGTAGCTGGCCAGTAGCTGGTTTTGATTACACCATGTAAATATCAGTGAAATCCAAACTAATCCAGGTGTCCTGATTTACAGCTGTCTCCATTACACTAGACCTCTGTTCAATGCCCACACACAGACCCTCCTGCTGAGCAACTTCTCCCTTACCTGGTGAAGGGATTCCACACTTTGGCCTCTCATTTTGATTAGTGTGACTTGCACCACAGACAGAGATTCCTGATTTATAGCTGCAAAGGAGAAACAGGAAGTGAAAAGCATTGCAAGTTTGAGGTTTTGTGGGCTGTAGAAAAGAGAAGTTGTTCTCACAGGCCACATTCAAAAAGCACTATCCTCTTAAGATAAATATACATAATTAAGCACCCTCAGTGCTCCAAGAGTTTTGCTTACAAGTACTCATTTTTGGCCCTAAAGATCAATGTTTGAAAACTTTCAAAAAAACAGTTTCTTGCCAACTTGTCCCATTTTCACCCTTCTTGCTTTGCTATAAAGGCTGTATATATTAAGGCCAGACAGCTCATGCATAACAGCCTAGCATCACAAGCCACAAAACCTTACCTAAGAATTCCTGTGACCATACCATTATTCTGTGGTTGAGCCCCTTGGCTGTTTGGTGGCATACAAGATATTAAAGCATACTCCTTTCCTAAAAATGGTTTACCTCAATTATCTCTTCGTCATAAACTGAACACAAGCTTGGCACATTTAGAGAAGGGAGACTTTGAGGAGCACAGAGGAGAGCAGCACAGTACAATACAGAATGCTGGCCTGTAAACTCTAGATGAGCTGCCTGCAAATCCTGTTGCAGTAGGGCAGTAAATAGACTGGGAGCTGTTTTGAAGGAGATAAGTTTTCATAGATCCCTCAGATTATACCTGTTGCTAGAGCCTTAAAGAACAGCAGAAAGCCATCTCACCTTGGCAGCTAGCAGCATCTAGAGGCAGGGATTCAACAGATTCTCCCACAGTGGCCTCCTCTAACTGGTCTCCCTCTAAAGGCTCATCTACAGGCATCTCCTCTGGCTCATCTACTGCCAGCTCAAGCTCTAGGAGGAAGAGAGCAGCAGGAGAATGGTTAGCATTACACTTGTGCTCTGAGCTGCTTACAGTCTCTTACTCCCTGCCCTCCTGCAGGAGAAGACAAAAGTCAGCTTAGAAGTTGTTCCACACGCCCAAATTCTTTACCATCATCCTGAGCGTCATCTTCAGCCCGCCCTTTGCTGCCACTGTCAATGCCAGAGCTCCCGTAGCTGATGGTCGAGCTGCAGGATTTCTCTTTCCTGTGCACGCGGTCGATGCCGAAGGGCTCATCCACCGACATCTCCACGGAGACGCGGTGCCGGGAGTCAGCCTCGATGCCCGAGGTGTGGGAGCTGCCGTGACTGCCCGTGGAGTGGCGCGAGAGGCGCTTGTCCCTGCGGCTGCCCCCGCTGCTCCCGCTGCCACGGGAGTTCTTGTCGCACGGCTCCAGGTCCATGTCCAGGGTGTCACTGATATAGGACTCCCGGTAGCGCTTCTTCTCTGAGCGAGAAAGAGGAGAGAAACCAGGGAGAACTTTAAGGAAGTTATATATATATATATATATCTATTCAGGAAGTTCTGTTGGCACCAGCCAACAACTAAGAAACAACTGCTGCAGGTACTGAACAAACACAGGGACAGCTTTGTATATTGTTTGCTCAACAGATGGATGCTCAGGTGGTTGTAAAAGAATTAGTCATACTCACAGTAAACCCAGCATCTCCTAAATTAGAACAGGCAGGTAGAGGCAGTTATAATACAGAAAACAGTAGGATTCAGAGTGAAGGTCAGTAACAACAAAGCAAAACAAAAGCAAACAAAAAAAGGGAATTACTTAGTGAACTTGAGTGCTCAATCTTTAAAATCAGATGCACTGATTGGTTCTTGAAATACCCAGCACTGAATGAAGTCAGCTAAGAATGAATTGTTTTATTCCTCTGGCTGGTATTTATTAATGATTTATTATTTCTCCCATGGCTTGTATGTGCTGAGGTTGGTTGAGAAATCCACAAGACACTAACTAACACAAAACAACCGAGGGCTTTTTGCCCACAGGCACTTGATCAGTGAGCCTTTGTACAGGTGATTGGCACATGCCACTGGTTGCACCCACACAGCTCAAGGCCACTGCTGAAACCCCACTGAAGGGAAAGACAGAAATCACTTGAAAGGAGATACTACTCCTCTACTGCTCTCACATAAACATACTTTCTGATCACAGTCTACAATGTGGGAGCCATAAATACTTCTTGGAAATGGACTTGAAACGTACCTAACACCACTGTTTCTATCACTGGCTGCCTGATAAGGCAGAAATACCATTAACTAGATGAGAGAAAGCACCATGAGACAACAGGAGAGACTAACACATTGCACTCTCCCTCTTAGCAAACTCACTTGGGTGTTTCCTAACATACCTTCAGCCTCCTCCAGTTTTTGGATCTGCTTCAAAACTGGCTGAATATTCAGAAAGAGCCGGTGGCTGTTGCTGAGTAGCTGTAGCAAATGGCGTGACCTGAAGGGGCAACCCGTGTAGTAAACCAGTTTCCGTGCAGAGGGCAAACCATCTGGCTGGATTTCAAATTTTTTCCCCTGCACAAAGAGGAAAGATGCCAAAGAAATGAGCAAGAGCACATTTTCAGCCACACAGTTAGCAGAGATAGTTGTGGTCTTGTGTGTGCCAGTGACAGGACCTGACCCAGCAGCACAGGCAGGCCAACAGCTTTGCCACATCCCAGGCTGGCAGCCACTGGCAGATGGCCTCCATCCCATCATACTCACCAGAAAGGCCAGCTTCCCGATGTGTGACCAGGGGAAATCGTAGAGGAGCTGGCGAACGTGATTCACCTCCTGCAACACATCAAACTCAGAGTGACACAGGGACTGGCAGGTACAGGGTGGAGTCAGCGACGTGCAAAGAATTTGCAAACAACCAAGAATTTGAGATATGTGGAGCCTGGTGTTCGCAGGGGAATCAGAGGAGCCGCGGTGAGGGGGGAGGACAGGGAACTGGGCAGAGTTAATGCTACACCAGAAGGCTTTCACAGCAGTCTGTTACCTGATAGATGTGCATTCCTCTCAGGGTCAGGCCCAGGATAACTGTCGGTCGATCCTCCTTCTTATCCTAAAAGAACAGAAGAGTCAAAGGTTAATCTACAAAGACCATGCTCTTGTTCTGGCACCTACTGCAGGAGAGGTAGCAGGACTCCTCATCAGATGCCATCAGCTCATTTGGTTTTTATTATGTTTGTAAAGTGCACCTTGCCTTGTTGACCCCTGAAATACCTACACCTAAAAATCCCCTCATGCTGGGAGGCCCAGGCATTTCACCAGCATATGCCCTAGCTGTCCTGGACAAGGAATCTTGCAGCTTTAGTGATTTGAGAATATGGACAATGTTCTCAGAGGTACCTTGTAACCTCTCTTGTAACCACGTGCTGTCTCTGCTGTCCCTATGAACATGCACCACTCTGGCTCTCCAGATGACAGAGAGCCCAAAACAGAAGAGCAACCCATTCTCTCCTCCCTGCCACAGCACAGCTGTTCCCATCCAGGGGTTAGCTAGATTAGGGGGGAGCTAATCAACGCCCAGTTACTGTGACTTTCATTCTAATATTTGACCTTGGTGTTGGGAGTAGGTGCTTTCACGTGAGTTTTATTACCTGGGTTGAAATACTGTCTGACTTTTAACTCATGCTGCATCTTGGTATGACATACTTGGTTTCTAACCAGATTCTTTTGCTTGAAGACCAAAAAATATCATGAACTAATTCTTTCAGCCTCTCCTAACACAGCAGAGTTCGGGAGGGGAACACATGCATTTTTTTGTTAGGAGGAAAAGCAGAAAGAAAATTTTGTGAGCAGAAATGTATGGGCTCACAGACCTCAAACTTTCTCTCCTCATCTGGCTTAAAAGATACAAGCCTTGTAACGTCACATTATCTCACCCTTTGCCCCTGGTACCATCCATGCCTTCAGTTCAAAGTCACTAAGAAATATTTTCTGCCTCCTAAGGACAAAGAGCTTCGTAAATCAGTATCAGTCTGAATGAGATATGGGGTGTGTTGTGTTTTCTTTTGCAGTTCCTAACCTCAGTAGAAGCCATGAGGAGGGTTTTAAGACAAAAGTGACTGCTTTTGAAATCTCAGGGCAGCCAGCACACCAACATCTTCACCTGGCACCCCTCTGCACTTGATCAGGCAATCTGTGACCCAAGCATCACCTAGGAGGAACATCTCCCACCACAAAATGAGATAACTGTGTCACACAGCAGGAATAAGACATATTAAGGATCAAACAACACAAGGAAGAGTACATGATGCCTAAGTTCAAGTCAGACAGGAATTTAAATATTAAGAGCAACCAATTTCACAGCCGTGGTGTTTTCACATATAAAATCCAAAGATAAAATTCAGCCCTGCCAGCTGGATTTCTTATGGCATTCAAGTGCAACTAACTCTCTCATGATTGCATCATTAACAACATCAAGAATCAAAACAGAGAACAGAAGATAGGTAGGTGAGCACCTATGGTTTGCAAAGAACTAAGCCTGGACTACTGATCAAAACTTATTTTCTCTAGAAAATGCACATTTCTGTAGTAACTAGAGCTGTTAGATATGTTCAAAGGACATGGATACTTCCCAGACTTAATTCCCCCTGAACACAAAAACCCAAAAAGTTTAATTATGAGTCTGACAGAGCAGAGAATCTCCATTTGGAAAAAAGGCCCAAGCAATTCCTAATTGCAAAGGCAGGTTTCACTCACCTAAGTGGAACAGAAAACTTCTCATTAGTCCTATTTCTAGATCTAAATACTCAACATGTGAAAATGAATCACCTTCTGTTTAAGCAGGTTTGGGTAAGGAGTCTAACAGGCAATAATGTAGGAATCCAAAACTGCCAAGAAAAGCACACAGCTGAGAAAACACCAGCCACTCTAGCAGGGATGGAGAAGGAATGAGATACGAAAGCTGGGATGACCCAGTGTCACCTTCAGCTATTACACGACATTTGTGTGAAAGCTGGCCAACCTCTTGCCACTATTTCAATGAACTACAACAAGAAAAAATGAGGCTTCATTGATTTTCCCTGGTGCAATTCTACTGACAGGCAGGGACAACTATGAAGTTTTGCCCTTCCTGTGGCCAGTTTCTTGGCTGAGGAACAAAACGAAATTCCAGCTATATCTGTACATTGCCAATGGGTTTGTTTGTGAGGACAGGCCTCATTGGCTGAGAATTTTAGATTTGTTTGCCTCTGAATCAGAGGCAACCGTCCCTCAAACAAACAGAAAGAGAAAAATGCCATGGTGTTCTCAATTAACGATGGGAGAGAAGTTCAAAATAAGAAGCTCTTTGTTTAACCTTCTGCAGCCTGTAGAAATGGACAGGCACATCTTCCAGCAGGCAGGACTCCTTAATGAACTTCAGCACTGCTTCCTTAGCGCTCAGCCCTTGCTGCTCTCGGTGCATCTCTGGGGCATGTTTCAAGATGTAGTCACTCCCCCTCTTCGCAATTATCTAAACCACAAAAAAAACAAACAGGTCAGCAACCCCCATGAGAGGCAGCTGTGATCAACAGCAAAGCAGTGGCTGGAGGTGGAGGAGGTTCATATATTCCCTCAAGATGTTAGTCTGTGTTTGCCTCCACCTCCCTGGAGGATAAGCATTTAAAGCAGCCCAGATGACATCAATGTCTCCAAACAGATCCTAGTGGCAAAACTGTAACAGACGAAGACTACAGCAATCAGCTCTTTTCAATTTTAAGTATTGGAATTAGTTTTCCCAACTGTTGGCTTCCATAAATGTTTATAGACAGATAACAAATACTCCTCTGCATGCCAGCACAATCAACAGCAACATCTCTGAAGAGGCAGAAATACTAGGTTTTCCTTTTAAGACCAGAAACTACATATTAGGCTTACTTAGCATTTCCATTCTCAAAGGGGTGGATAACACTATCTCAAGGTATTTTTTTATCTATTAGGAGTGGTTGGCAGGCACGTGGCTTCACTAAGCAGCAGAAAAACCTGCACTGGGCCTTTTGCTCCTGCCCTATTCCCATGTTTGCCCACATGCCCTCTCTGTACAAGGCTACTGGGCAGCTCAGCCCTCTCCCATGCCCAGCTGGGTCCTTTCAGGCTGGGAGTGGCAGTGACAGGTAAGAGGGATAAATTGGCTGAATTCACTTCCCAGCATCCCCCACCACCAGGGGCATTTGAAACTAGATTGCACCAGGTACCTGAGAACATCCTGCCAGAAACAACCTGTCCTGGCTCAAACCAACCAGACCCCACCACCACCTACTTCCCACTTACATTTTATATTAAACCCCTGGCTTACTCTGTTTGCTAACACCTCTGCATGCCCTGCCAGATTAGCTGCCCTCCCACAAGGAAGGCTGGCCTTGGTGGAGGACAATATTGATGCCATCAGCTGTGCAGTGTCAGCAGAAGGAGATGTGCCAGCTCCACGGTTCAAAGCTGGGTGGGTCAGCCCAGGGCAGCACTGCCTCTCCTCACTGGCACGAGACTTGGAGCAGTGCTTGGCCAAATGAGATGAAGCACGTGTTGAAGGAAGTGATTGTGTTGGAGGAGGAGACAGCTCATATCTCCCCATGGGAGCCCAAGGGCAGGGAGAGAAGCGTCCTCATGCCTGCCAGATTTTGCTGTTTGTAATGATGTAATAAATCACCCACATACTTGCTTGGGGTTGTGGCTCAGTGCAGGTGAGCAACAGTCTGTGATAAGCCCTTTAACTGCCTCAGAAACAGCACACAAGACCCACCTTTTCCAGCCCTTTGTTAGCTACTGCCTGGCAGGAACCCCATAAGAAGGAATGGCATGAGAGCCAGTTGTCTGGGAGAAAGGCACGCTGCTGCACAGCAAGGCAGTCAGACTAGGATTTGTGCATAAAAGAGACTATCAGTCTTCAAGACAAATTCTGCCACTGATCTGAACCTTTTCCCCAAAGCAGGGGACAGTGTCATCTGACGGGGAGATGCAACTTGCCTGGGACAAGCAGCCAACTAACAGAGTCTTAGCTAACTTGCCTTCATTTGACAACTAAATCAATTCTTGGCTGTAAGTCCTGAAGGGCACAAGTCACATGCACATGCTTATAAACAAACATGCAAACACTTTCTCTTTCCTCTTACTGCACTTGAGAGAGATTAATGACAAAGCAGGCACCAAAGGCACTGCACAGAGCAGTGTTACCCTGTAGGGTTCGGATCTATCCATCCCTGAGGCAAGCATTACAGAGATGGGAACAAAGGGAAATGGACTTGGCTTTGCAGCCCTGAGGTCTTCTGGAGAGCTTGGGTTGTGCAGATCTTGCTGATGTACCACTGGAAACACATAACCCTTTAAGCCATACAAGAATTAAACAAAGACATCTGCACTGTCAGAGTTATTCATGTGACACCAACACACTCCATCACCAAAGAAGGATCTACCACCCACCTCACTGATGAGTGAATCTACAGTGCATCTACAGGAACGTGCACCTACATTCAGTGGAAAGACAGGAGATATCTTCTGAGGGACCTTCAGGGTGATACTCTACCCATCTGCCTGACCATTGCAGGGAGAGATGGGGAAGTTGCATGGCTGCAGTTAGGCACCACCTTGGCATAGTTCCTGCTGCATGCATAATCTGTTGACAGAAAGGCTCCCCCCTCCCCCTGAACTTACCCATTGTGGGAAATAAGCCTGAGGTTCAAAATATTTGCCGGCATGGACCTTCTCTCTGTAGTTGCCCAAGTCTGCCTGTAAGCTGTAGGCAGCCAGCAAGAAGTAGATTTCTTCTTTGTGGTTGCAATGAGACATAAGTACTTGCTCTTTGAGATGGCAGTAATAGAGCTGCCGTGCCACCTTATCGCTGCAAGACAAAGGCAAATTTACTTCAAGAACAAAGTTCAGATAAGGCCCCTCAAAAATATCATCTTGCTGGGAAGAGGGATTAAACTTTGACATGTCTGATGTGTGCCAATGCCACCCTGATACAATTGTGCGTATAAGGAGCACCAAACCAAGATCAAGGTCTTCTCCCACTAAGTGTTGTACAAACACAAGGAATGGTAGCTTCTACCTTGAGGAGCATGAGATCTAAGAAGTTAGGGCAGAAGGTAGATGAAAGAAAAATCACATCACACCTGTTTTGGAGACTGACTACAATCAAGCACTTCTGTTTCCCTGGAAAGCCTGCAGCAGCCAGGAGAGTCAACTTCCTTGGACTCCCAGTCCTGTTTCTTGCACACCTGTCCTCCTTTCCCCTCTAAACTTGGCACTGCTTTTTTGTTTCACCTTGCCTTAGGCTCATGATACTTTTCAACAGCTAATTCCCTGCAAGGTAGATCAAAAGACATGGGAGCCCTGAGTTTGTTTTTGCCTTTTTCCTCAAGCTGCTAAACAGGGATTGCCTGATAAGGAATAACTATGGCATAGCCTTGATAACCCACACACCCCCTGCCCTCAGAGATCATGGGAAGCAGGCTGCTGACATGTACATGTAGATGAGGTGCTGGACACTACAGCCTGCTTGTAAGAGGGTGCAAGTATACTTTGAAGGGGCCAGATAACTATCTCTGCATGGCTCTACAAACCTCTCCAATTAAACTACTAGTGCAAGAGAAATATGCCTGTGATGGTGAAAGATACGTAACTTGGGAGTGGCAGAATGATACACAATCTCTCTTTGTACAAAAATAGCAAAATGAAATAAAAAACACTTATCAGCCAAACAGATTCTATAAGAAAGACTCCCCTTCCAAAAATGAAAGACTGTGGAGAGAGAAAACATAGAAAACCACAAGCTTTGTTCAAGACAAGAATAAATGCCAAAAATTTGGTAAAGATTTTAATCCACCTAAATGATCCCAGCTCTTGGCTTCCCCCAGGGACAGAGCCACACCAGAAGTGCTGATGTAAATTAACTCTGTCAGTTGCTCATTTTTAACTACCTCATCCTTTGTTCTGTACCACGGGTGAGGGTGGTGCTGTTTTGAGTGCAGCCCATATTCCATGTGAATGGACTACAAATGAAAAACTCTAACTTATGAAGTAATTTCTTTTGTCCATGTATGAAAGTCCATTTCCAGGAGTAGACTGCACAGAGCAATGCTCAAATACAAAAACCAGATCCAAAGCATGTGCTCTGGTGTATAAATAACTATTTTTGGTATATTCATCCGGTGCCTTTCATACAACCAAAAGACACAAGCAAAAGAGTGCTTAATCGTGTTTTGATAATGTCGTCATTCAACATGCTCTTTCAACACAGATGGAAAAACAGTCACAATTTTCCTAGGGATATGGGGTATGATTCAGGCAGAAAACATTCATAGCTGAGTAAGTCTGTGAAGGTCTTAAAAAAAAAATTCAACCAGATTTTTAAAGCTTAATTCAATGAACTCACAGAGTTGAACTTAAGAAAGAAACATTATTTTTCTTTCATTTTAAGAACACACTTAATAATTCAAAATGCAGTAATCACCACAGAAGAGAACTTACCCTATTACTCTTCCATTTTCTACGTAATATTGTACTCTAAAGAATGCAACAAATGGAGGGCTGAATTTCTCTGTCCCCTAGAGCAAAGACAGAAAATGAGTGAAATTATGATCAGCATCCAAAATTCCTGTTACCCTATCTGGTAATGTTCTCTCCTCTGAAATTCACTCCCCATACTGCTTTTCATTTTCTACTCTTAGCTCTTGGCAAGTTTTAGGGAGGAGTCTTGAAGGCTCATGGCAATGAGGCATCACAAAACATTCAGACAGGTTGAATGACAAAATATCCAAGGAAGAGCAGAAGATTTTTGCATAGGAGGGATGAGCTGGTGTAAGAGCCCCAGTGTAGCCTGGGGACACCCAGGCTGGCCCAGAATCACCTAGCTCAGCACCTGGCAGCACCACAAACACATTAGTGCTGAATGCAGCAAGTTTAACCCAGCCTCCCTCAAAGAGCCAGGCAAGGCGGCAGGGCAGCGTGCCACGCTGGCACGGCCCTGGCATTTCCAGGGCACTCCTAGGAGCAGCCATCCATCCATCCATCCATCCATCCATCCATCCATCCATCCATCCATCCATCCATCCATCCATCCATCCATCCATCCATTCCTGCACCTCACCACACCACTCAGCACGGACACACGTGCGGCCACGTTCAGCGGTCGCTGCCTGGGGCTGAGGCGCACCAGCCTGGTATCCGCTCCCAGCCTTTTGTTTGGCAGGGCTCGTGGTTAGCTATTCACACATTCCTACAGACCAAAAGGCAGTGCTGGTGTCTGCTTCACACTGAGGAGTGCTGTTAGAAGAAAGCCAGCATGAGGCCTGCTGTTAAAACTACAGCATTTCTGACTTACAGGCTTGTTTGAACAGGAGAAAAAAAAAGAACAAAAGGAACATCTTACTAGCTCATTCTCTCATCTTTCCTACTTTGCCACTTTAATATTCACACAGGTAACTTTGCTCCCACAGCCAGTTCCAAGGCTTTGCTGGTCAGACCCATCTCACTGGGACAAGGTACACGGCATGCCCTCCACATCTGATGCAGACAGCTTCTTGATCATACAAACATCTCCAGTTTATTTCTGGAAGTTGTTCATAGTCATTGGGCTTTCTACCTGAAACCTCTTCATAGGAATTAAATCCTTGCCAACTAACCCAGTCCAACAGGCTAACTCACATCAGACTGCAGCACTGCCAATGGCAACTCATTCAGTCTTTTATGATTCGCATCACACCAGAGGTTCAACACTTATCCTGACCAGAAAAGTGTAGCAAGAATCCAATCACAGAGCAACCTCCAACCACAAAGCATCCCCCATCCTGAGGTGACCAGAAACACCTGCTTTGGGAAGCTCTCACTGGCTGGATAGACAGCTCCTCTGCATGACTCTGGCTGTTTTTGAAGTAACTCTCACTCGTTTGGGAAAAGCAGAGCACATGCCTGGAGGTGAGAGAGATCCCTAAACCTCACTAGTAATCTCCAAACTTCTATAAGCAGCAGAAATTGCAAGTGTGCCTACTCTGCAAAAAAAAACCCTTAAGCAAGGTGGAAAAAGTCATTTACAACTTCTACAACGACCCAGTTAAGATATCTGAAAGCAATTGCATGCTATACTTTGTTCTAGACTATGGCTCCTCTATTAATGACACACACAAACAGGCACTATCATGTCTGAATGAACAGTATTAAACAATTACATAGGCTTGTCTTTATTTCATGTAGCTTTTCCCTCTCTTGTCAGGTCTAGCTAGCCATAAAAACTAGGACTAGTCTCGAACAAAATATCCTTCCTTTCCCTTCACCATCCTTTTGCATGCACTCTGGAAAGAGTCACAGCTCCAGTAGTTCTCCTCGTATCAGATTCAAGTCACAAAAGGTTATTTTAGGCTGCTTAGCTTAAGGATAAAAATGAGGTCTCCAGACTAAGACCCAGACTAAATTCAAATGGAAAACTAACCAACTGACTTTCTCCACTTTTGCAGCAGCCAAGCAGCAAACATGTGGTTACTATTGGTCAGGTGAAGCTGTATAAGGGGCTGGTTTAGCTCTTTTAATTAATTGTAAAATTATGCAAAACCCACTGCATCTTGCTACTGAAAAGTATTCTGCATCTTCAAGATGTAGAATACTTCAAGATATCTTCAAGAAACACTTTATGGACCTTAGTTTAAGAGTTTTCATTTCACTGTGCAGTCCAATAAAAAGGCAGCAGCCTCCAAAATGAAACACGTCTCTTACTTTGGTGGTCTCTTTCTTCCATTCCTTTGAAAAGTATTTGCTAAGCTTCTGCTCCAGGTCTATAAAAACATATTCATTATCTGAAACATAAGAAAAAAGGAATTCAGTGTAAAATAATTGGAAGTTTTTAGTCATTAAACATTTAGATGACTCTACAAGTTATTTCCTAGCAATACATTTGCTGACCAGGGAATAGACAGGGGAAAAAAAAATGAAAAAAAACCAAAACAGTACTCTTAAGTACATGTGCTACTCCAGGTAGAATGGAAGGAAGATCATTCATGCCTTCAAGAGATCCTGGGCTAAAGATTTCCAAACACAGGCAGAAATGCAGAATTCCTGCTTTATAATTAAGAAGTCATTTACAAAAAAAGAGAAACATAATCTTACCCAGCTAATTGTACTGTCAGCTTAACAGCTTCAGTTTTTTATTGTTAAACAAGCAAGCCCTACCCAAGCTTGTATTCTGCCAGCATGTAGCATCATGGTCCAATATGGCAAAAGTAAGTAAACAGAGAGGAATGTTTGACAGGCTTCATCCTCTGCATGTGAAGGGGATCCTCTGAAAGGGTGAGAAACAAGAGAACCAAACACAAACACCTTCCTCAGAAGGTCTGGTGTGCCCTGCTCACACCTAACTTCTTTAATATAGGGAAAAGATGAATGAAAGGAAGGGAAACCTAGCCTGCCTCAAAAGACTAAAGGACCAGGACTTGCCCTCCACCTTAGTGAGTGAACAAGACACAGCCTGAATGGCACATCATCTTGAAAGAGGTTTGTGCTGCTTTCAAAGCTGATGTTTCATAACACTGCTTACCAATTATCAAATACAAACAGCTCAGCCAGTGAAAGATTTTTTCCTGAGTCTTCAAGTCTCTTAAGAAAGAAAGAAAGAAAAAAGACAAGACCTGACAGGTGTTTCAGGCTGCAGCAGCAATGCCAGCTGAGCACATTCACCTGACCAGTCCCTCTACTCTTTGATCTTGCTTAGGACAGTGTTTTGACAGGTGACACAAGTGCCAAGATGAAGAGCTTGCCCCTTAAACATGAAAGGAGCAGGAGTAAAAAGGGGAAGGAAAAAAAAAGAAAAAATAACCCTTCACAAAAAAAAAAGAATTCTGCCCCTTAAGACCAGCCCAGATTTCCAAATGAGAGCCTGCACTCACATCTGTATTATGGCAGATGCAGGCCTGGCAGGCCAGTGTTACAGTAGGTGTTGAAGGGGGCTTTGAGCTACCTCATGGCCACCCTTCCAAAGCATTCCAGATCCTTACAGGGGCAGATACAACAAATACTTTCTTTGCTAACTTTCAAGAAACAAGCAAGCACAACAACTTCCAATCACCACCTCCTTCAGCTACCACCTCAAGTTAAAGAAACCACATCTGGTGCTATCCAGAACTGGCCCATTTCTTCATCATCAGTCATCAACATTCACACTACTAGGAAACCTTCTGAAAAGTAGCAGTAACTCTGGATACAAAAAGGGCAATGCCTAAAAGAGCCCTGTTTCTGTCTCTATGCTCTTTCCTGCATTGTACTGCTTGCAGCTGTACTTTTAATATACCAACACTTCTGTTTATAGAGTAACTTGACATATCACATACAGAAACAAAACAGCATTAGCAGTACCATTGAAACGGCTGTATGGAATTTCTGAAAGTGTCTGTGGTGGGAATTTAAGTGCTGCAGCACACAAGATGATATGGAAGTTATTTTTGCTGTTTTGACAAAGAGAGGAAGAGTTTTTATCATCACAGAGATTGCATCTTGCACCTGCCTCTTCACTTCTGTCTGTTAAGATAAGGTGGCTGGGGGCTACAATGGCTCCAGCCCTTCTTTCTCTAGGTCCATTAAGATCAGATAAAACTGCCTGGAAGAGGCTGATAGAAGTCCTAGTCAGTGAGAGAGAGATGGGATTGTTCATGTTAGGCTTGTCTCTGTCCCTTGTCAGCTGCCAAGCTGGTAAGCATCGTTCCATAAAGGTTTTATTAAAAAATAAGTAAAAGCTCATTTAGGGAATCAATTGCACAGCAAGTGACTGGAATGGGTTAACATAAGCATGCCACCCAGTCCCTCCCTAGGCTTTGGCAGTCCTGGAGCAGGGCAAACCTCCACTATGGGCTCCCCACACAGCATGGGGTTGGTCCTGATGGCACAGCAGTGCTGGGTGAAGCCTGTATCAGCTCTGCCAGCACTGTGGTCTTTAGCTGACACCTTGTTAAAGGACTGTAACAAGCTGAAGGGTCAGTTCTCCTTTCTAGTTCAAGAATGATCCCATGCCCAGAGGCATTTAGAGAAACACATTAATTATACCTCAATCAGGAGGGGAAAATTGCAACAGCAAGCACAGTGACATACTCTGAACCATCCCATCACACCTGAATATTAGGTCAGAAAGGGAAAAGTGTGACAGAACAGTTACACTACAGTAAAGCCATTTGTTATGTAAACCCCATAGCCCCTCTTTATCTGCCATGCTAATTAGGTTAGAGATGATTTTGTGAGGGCACAGATGTCATACCTGAGGATTCCAGGTTATTATCAGGCCTACTGGGAGATACACATAAACCACAAGAATAAGCCAGGCTACAGGAGGACACCCCAATGCATCATCTCCTCTTGGGGGTCCCACTCCTCCCCAGCCTAGTTCAGCATCCTCCCTCCTGTGCAAGAATGCAGCACTGCATTCCTGCCTTAATGAAGTTAATATTGCTGGAATGCCAACCTGCAATGTAAGCCTCCATCTAATAAACAAAGAGCTATTTCCCTCCCCAGCCCTACTGCTTTGTGGATGGCTTTGGTTTGTTTTTTATTTTTACACTGTGTTAGTGATGAAACCCTAAGAGATCTTTTGCCAGATGCTAAAACTGTCTGCTTTGAAAATAAGCATCTCTAACAGATACGAGGGCACCAAACTGCAGCACCTCTGAGCAGTGCCATAAAGGACAATATAGAAATGCACAGATGGCCCCCTTTCCAGGGAAGAATAAATTTGATCTGTGGATCCAAACAGGGCTGGATACTCAGCAGGTACAAACTGTCATTGCTTCACTGGCCTCATCTGAAGGACAAGTGAAAGGTACTGAGAAGCTGACTGAGAAGCATGCATAAAAAAACCACTCTCTACTGACACAGAGCTCATGAATCTCAGCACTGCAGGTGATCTTACAAATACATCAGCTTCTCTTGAAAGGTTCCCCCATGTAGGTATGTACAGATACCAGTCCTGGCACAACTCACCAGTGCACTGCACTGCAATCCCAAGAAATGCATCTGGACAGCCAGGTCCTTTGCAGTAAGGCAATTTACATATTTCTCCTAATTTCACCTTTAAGAATTCTCAAATGAGATTGAAAGTTTATGCTGTAAAAATCACATTTCAAAATAAGCAGTTCAGAAATGAAAAATACTTCTACTCTGCAAAATCAGCTTAGCACATTTTATGTATTAAAAAAAATATAGGACACGCATTGTTGCAAAAAAATAATGTGCCAGGTCCCCAGCTAGAAAAAGGTGACATAGTTCCAGTGAGTGATGCAGACTTACAATAGACATTATTTACACTTCAGGAAAAATGGGAATAGAAAATTATGGCTGTAATACAGGGTCAAATCAATTCCGAGTCAATGTTAAACTAAAGGCCATTATTTTGCATTAACCAGTTCCTCCTCATCTCATTTTTTATGAAAAGCAAGTTCTCTGCATGCAGGCTAAGTAATGGTGAATGCCAAAAACCTGTTCTCTGCCTGTGCCCATTGTGGGCTAGGAGCACCAAGGAATTCCACAAAGGTGTCCTTAGGCCCCACAGGCAACGAGGAAGATCTCATTAGCAAATTTGGCTGAGTCATGTATTTTAGCAATGCAAGTAGACAGTCCAGAAGAATAGGATTCAAATAAAATATGAATTAGTGCAAAGCCAAATTTCTACATAGCAAGCATTTTATGCCTAAAAGAGAAGGGGAAAAATTATCCATGGCTATGGCGCTTAACTTTTCCCAGATGCTTCAAGAAGGTTTGTGGCAACACCACTATGTCCCCTGAGGGGCAACAGGAAAGAGAGCAGGACGGGGGATGCTAGAATTAGGAAGAGCTGAAGCTTAAAAAAACCAGAAACCAGTGAAACCTCACACTAAAAAATACCTGACAACACATGCTGTAAACCTCACATAACCTGAACACTAGCATGGATTTTTTTTTTTGTTTATTGAATAAGAGCTGGCTGCACACTCCTTTTGCATGTGGATTTCCCCAGGCTTCCAAGCAATTTGGGAAAATCACTACCCACATGGCACCTGCTCCCAACACCTCTGCATAACTTCTCAGTGCTCCTGGTGTCACTTTTTAAGCCAATAGAAAGAAATGTTGTCCACTTTCTGATATGTGGTTGATTAGTTTACTGAAGGGTCTAAAAGAACTTGGTTCAGGATAACCTTAGCTGGAAAAGTGCATGTGTCCCAAGTGAAGGGAAGAATCACAACAGAGGCTGGGAGTAAAGCAAGGGAGGTCCTGGCTGAGGTCACTTTACCTGGGATGGACACAAAGGCATATGGAAGGTAGCATGAAAAGAGACAATATCAAGAAGCCTGAGTTCATGTGCTGTTAGGAGCTGTTGAGGTCTTAACACTGAGCTAAAGGCTCAGTCATTCCTAGTAATGGATAGGTACTGCAAGAATTTTATGTTGGTATCTTACATTTAGCAACAAGGCATGCCCAGGCAAAGATCTTCAGACTTCAGCAGTGTCACAGGGGATTCTTCTGCACAAGAAGAGCTGCAGAACCATTTCCAGCACTACACATCCAGGGGCAAACAAACCCTTTGCAATTCTCAGGCAGGAGAGCACTTGGCTGGATGTTGTATACCGAAGGATACCAAAGGAGAAATGATTGACAGCAGGTACAGGCAAAAAATTGCTTTCATAGAAAGCGACCATAAAGTACTCAAGGAGTACTTTATACTCTCTGAACATCTGAACCCCTGCAATTCCCTCTAGGTGGTATATTTCTGCAGGTGTTTTTCTTATATTGCATTTAACTTGTCTGAGGTACCAAAGTTAATGTAACAGAGTTCTACCTTAGGTTAGGATACAGGAGAAATTCATAAAGGAGATTCAACTATGCAAGCAGATTTAAGAGAGGACAGGCAAGAAGCAGGGATAGTGAAGAACTGGTGTGTAGAAATTATCATAAGGTTTTTCAGAGGACTTTTGTTACTTGTCTTCTAAGAGACCCTTTGTTATAAGAGATACTCATGTAATAGAAAGATAACCTGGTAGCATATCCTCTCATGAACTTCAGGACTGGAGGATATACAGATGCAGAAGAGTTAACTGGAGGCAGAGTGGTTTTGGCAGAGTTAATCACTGAGCTCCTTGGCAAGCATGTGCTGGGAAGCATGGGCCTGGCAAGGTGAACAGCCATAGCTTTAAAAAACAAAGTATCTCCTTGAGGCAGGGGAGCTGAAGCAAAGGGATTCAGTTTCGTAAGAAAGTCAGCCTGATAAATTCAGAAGAGGACAGAGAGACAGTGGCAGGGTATAGGAGCTGCAGTCTTGAAGGCTTCCATCTGCTTAGGTCAAGCAAGGTTTGCTCCTAGAAAGGCATCACCCCAAAACTCAGGATCGAAGGGATCTGGGTTATAACAACAAAGGAAACCTGGCTGTTCTTTGTCTGCTGACAATCAGTTTTGTTTTAGAAGACTGAATGTGCTGCTGCACACACTTTCTGATAACAAGGGGGAAACCTCCTGCAGGGCACTAGATAAGGTTGACCCCACAGGAGGATTTGCCATATGAGACTCAGCTGCTGAAGCTTATGGAACCAGATTGAACCTGGCAGGAGTGCAGGATCTTTCACTGAGCAAACTACAAGTTAAAAAAAAAAAAAAGCACTTCAGCAGAGCAGGAGCACACAAGGTATAGCCTGCCTGATGATCCATGACAAAACTAGAAGAGCAACATGTCCCAAGGTTTGTAGGACCTCCCATTAATGCACATTCCTGAACTTGATTTTCAAAGTGATCAACTTCTTATAGACACCAGTTTTTTTTTCTCCTCAGATGTATTTGGTTGAAGCAGTTTTCCTCCTGAGAATAAAAAAACAGTTCAAGAGCAGAAGAGATAAAAAATTGTATCCTGACATAGATAAATTCTATCCTGACAAAAAGCTCTATCCTGTTGCTGTTACCCTTAATCCTGACGCTTGCACTCAGCATCTGCAACAGCCAGAAGAAAAGGCAACATATTTAGGCACCAAATGCTGGGAAACTCACTCCAAGACCTACAACTTGATCTTACAGCATTCGTGGTTTGCAGCTTGCATGGTGCTTTAAGGCGCCATTTCTCTTTTTGGCACACTTAGGGGTTAAATTTCTGTTTATGATTAAGGACCTCAACCTCTCCCCCTCACACACATACTTACTATGAGACCAACTGAGCATTAGTGTATCTGTACAACGTCTGCAGGTCAAATGGGCTCCTAATCCAGATAATCCATGCAGTGTGATTGGCTACAGTTCTGTGGAAATCCTTTAATTTTCATTCTCTTGCTACTGCTGACAGTCAGGGTTTTGTTGACAAATTAGCAGCAAAGTAATGGATGCAGGTGGATTAGAATACCTTGTTTTGCATGTGGCAGTATCAGACTGCCAAAAATAAATACACATTAGGAAGCCGGGAAAGATATCATTATTGAAACAGGGTGGCTGTTTTTTAAAAAATGTCTTCTTGAAGGTGCAGCACAGAGGTGAAAGCACGATGGAGAGGTTTACCTTGTTCAAAAATGCAGATGCTTCCTCTCCATTTTTTACCTAGCTCAGCCTTTCCTGACAGACCAGGTCCAGGCCTCCCCTTCCCAGCCTCTGTGGAATGCACACGGACTTGATACTCAGTCAACTCAAGCATCCACAAGGCAACCCTGGGAATGCAAACCTTACCCAGGCCTCCCCACTGCCTGACCTGAGCGCTTCCCTTTTTTGAGAGGATGGCTTGTTGTGAAGTCAAAAATCCCTGAGAAGCAGGCAATGCCTTAAAGGCTACTTCCAAATGCCAGACTCAGTGCTATACTTGCTACAGAAGCAAGACCTCAGCTAGGACAGGTAGCAAGGGAGATCACCATTCTGTTGTTTAAAACAAGGCAGAAAGAGACCAAGTTGTGGAACAGAAGAAGTATTTCCATTTGGGAAAGCAAATAACCAACCCCCGAAACAAACAAAAAAGAGATGCTAATTCAGGCTATTGGACTCTTGTAACTCTTTTCCTTGACTTTTTAAGAGCTTTCTGGAAGAATTAGCTGATATAAAAAGGAAGAATACTTTCATGAAGTGAGAAGACTGCTTCCACTTAAAGCTGTGGGCAACATACTCTAAAGTCTAGTGACAACAGCTTTTTTATGCTCTTTGGGATGCAGTGGTTACAATGCATTTCCAACAGGTTGAAAGGCATCTGCTACAATAGGGTATTTTGGGACCAGAACCCCTGTGCTTGACAGGGTAAAGGAAACTGCTTCACAGAAAAGTGGTGAGGAAAGGAAAAAATGAAACAAGAAACATGTGAAGGGGGGAAAAAGTGAAAGAAACATGGGAAGAACAGGAGAAGAATTCAAAGAAAATAGGAATGAAATTGCCCGTCTTACAGGAGAGGACAAAGGTTCCAATTTCAGCCAAGATGTCCTGCAAGTGGAATAGGCAAAACTTGGTGTTAAAAAATGTTGCAAAGGGGAGGGCTCAGAAACACATTTTTGTGAAAAAAGAAGACTCAGGTCTCCTCACATTAAAAGAAACTGCACTGGTTTAAAGCACAGGTATATTAGGTTTAAGGAATCTCTTGGAGACTTTACAAACCTTGTGGAGATAAAAAGCTTATGTTCCTCTCAGGTTGAATGTTGCACTCAAAAAAAAAGTAGTTCTTGCAGAATGAGAGCATAAAGGAAATGAGACAAACGTAGAAAAAACCCTTATTTTATCCTACATATTTATAAAGAGGCAAAAAACCCCTTATTTAGAAGGACTTACAAAAGACTACTGCAATTTCAATGAAATATCTAGAACTGCAGTAGTAAATAACATACTTGAGAAAAGTTTTTGGAGGAGAGACAAGTCTTTTAGTGCTTTTGAAAATGTGGGGAGGCAAGATAAACAAGACAACAGATCCATTTCTAATTACTAAGAGTTGGGGTGTGGGAGGGAATGCCAATGCTTACACCATATCAGAAATGTGATCTCTCATATCAATTTGCTTCTTTAAGGCATCATCTTAGCACCATTTTCTGGCCAATACTTATCCATACGACCAAGCAAACCAGAATTTAATTCATGGACTAAGAAGTTTTGTATTTCCCATGTGATATTTCAAAACTCAATGTGTCCATTACATGCATTCAGTCCCTTAAATCATTTGAGTTTACTCCCCAGTGCCACATTCTTCATTTGTGACTTCAGAAGATAAGTAACACTTTCAGCCCCAAAGTCCTTTTAAAATCCACCTCCTGTTCAATACCTATAGTTTTGACTATAGTAACAAATATGTTGACTAGCAACTCCCACTACAGGAGAGAAAGAAAGCCCCACAAAGAGGTGGAATCGAAGAACAAAGGTGGAGAACAAAAGCCCCCCCTTTACTCAATTTGTCTGCCCACATACCAAAGATCAAAAGAGCTCTGGGAAGGCTCTGCATAATCTACATACTTGGTGACCTTATTACAATCCAATTCCCCCTGCAGGCACAGCCACTGTGTATATATGCACACACTGTAAATACACAAGCGGGTCTGTGGATGTTTGCCAAGTCACTTGCTCGTGCATTGAGTTTGCTTACTTTTAACAATGCTGAGGCCAAAGAAGTGAGGCTCTTTAATCTTCACTAAATCACAAACTTGCTGAAAGAGCTCCTGTCCAGTGGCTTTGACCTGAAAGACACAACCAGTCCAACATTACAGATGGCTCACACACCTGGATGGAGCAACTCCAAAAAGAAGAGTTGCAGGCCAATACATTTTTGGGTATCAAAGCAAAATACCCAAACACAACCACACTAGAGAACATGCTTTGTTTTCAGTGTTATTGCTATTATCATGGAATAATAATCATTAATACTTACAGAAATGAAAATACTGCTCTCTTGCATATTTTTTTTTTGAGAAAACAACAACAACAACAACAACAACAAAAAAAAAAAAAAAAATCCCAAAAACCTCCCAAAAAACCACCAAAAGTTTTAATCCAGGAGAACTAGGAACAAAAGTACCCAAACAAACACAAGACTCTGAGTAGCTCATAGGTTAGAGATGTGGCTGTTCTGTACCCCACACAGAAGAGCTTGTTCTGTCTCCTGCTGACTTCTAGTCACACAGCCATTAACATCTTCATCTTTGGCAGCTGTTACCAAAAGCCTGTAAGCCTTTTCCTGTTTCCCTGCACACTGAGACCATCCGACACCCCTGCCTCCTGTAATGCACAGACTCCCCCAGAAGGAGCATGGTTCTGATTAAATGCATGTACAGACCTGATTGTGTACCACGATTGGAAGATTCCCCCACTAAATGTCCCCCCATCTGTAGCCTCATTTCCCCCTGTCCCACTGCACCATCCCAGGAGTACTGACAGGCAAACCACAGGCAAACCACAGACAAACCCTCCAGCCCACAGAGGCACAGGGAAAGGAGTTCAGAGAAGGAGCAGATGAGGAGAACAGAACAGCACTGACACGGACAACCTCAGCTCAGGCCATGGTCCAGCCAGGTGCAGCTGCAAAATGGGCCAGGACCTTGGAATTGCAGGATGATGCAGATTAGCAGTGCCAGGAGCAGCTGTCTGCAGGGGTATAGTGCAGTGCTACCTACCCACAACAAAGATGACAGGGCAGAAGTTCACTGCTTAATTCTCCTATGAACCAATCACCATCCTAATTTTTCAAGCTCTTTTAGGGTAGGTATGCCACACACCCCAAAAACTGGCTTGCACTTGCCTCCCTGCCCCAGGATGTACCATGTCACTAGACATGGACAATGGGAAACAGGAGGTCATTTAAGTACTCATTTTCTTCTACTTGACAAGGCATCAGGAGCCAGACACTCACTACTGTTTTATCAGGAGCTTTGAAGCCTGCACTACACCAATGCAAACATGTGTAAGCTTTCAGCAGGGAGGAGGTAGTGCACACTTCTGATAAGACCCAAAACCACATCTGGGCCTTACTATGAGTCTCCATGTGAGACTGCACCCTTTCAGTCTCACACCTAGATGCAGTGTTTGGTCAGACACCCAGAACACATATTTGGAAGGTAAAGTTGGGCACAGAACAGTATCTTTTGCCAAAGAAGCAAGCTCTGAGCAGGTTCTCCTGTCCGGGAAGGATTTACTAAGAAAGATGTGACCTACCTCTAGCCAGAATGGTTACAGGCATACAAGAGTCACTGGCAGCACAGGACTCTGTAAATGTTACACAATGAGATGCATTTTCTAAGTGGCAAGCTTTCATACTCAACGGAAGAAAAACCTGCTTTAAGAAACTTAATTCTAGGGAACTGAGCACTTCAAGTGACAGTTTTGTGGCACTCAGCTCTAAAGAGTGATTTAGGCAGATTTCTTGCACAACAGGTATGTTACTAGCACCTTGTCCACTCTCCTCTTGGCACTTCCCTTCGGTATCAAGTTCTACTCCCAACCTTAAAGGCTATGCAATACCCATTACATTTGCAATTGCTGCTCCCTCCTCTTACTCTTCCCTCTGCTCAAAGGAACCAATACTTCCCTTTGCATTTTTCATCTGGGTGCTTCTCTTTGGACTTTCCTCCCTATGCATGTGGCCCCTGTGCCAAGACTGATCCCAGAAATACTATGACTCATTCCTTCCACTGATACTCAGCTTTGCCCCATGTCAGGCTCAGGGCTTCTTTACACGTGAAATTTAGTCCAAAGTGAAACTGAGTGCAAGTTTACAGAAGGTAACTGCTACTCCAAGGTCATTCTGTGTACAAATATTCACGTGCATTAGTTGCCTATACCTATTTTTCTTGGTAAATATGCTTTGCAACATTGGCTCTCCTGTTCACAGAGCAACTGAAAGACTTCAGACCTATGCTTGCCTTTCATCAACACACAGGACCTCACTAGACTTCCTCCACTCCAAAAATTTCTCCCATTTTGCCTTGCCCTCCTCAGGGCAGCTGGTGAGCGGCAGCACTCACTAGTCTTCCTCACTGCTCTGCTTCTCCTCCTGCTCACAGTTGATCCCAAGAAGGCAGTTTTACTCCTCACCATCCCCCCAGATCCACTGTACATTCAGAAAGGTAGACATTGAAGCTAATTAAGAGATACTTGAGTGTGGGGAAGAGAATTGAAAATGGCTCCTGCTCTTCCCTCTTCAACAGCACTCTCTGTGAATGGTGTAAGACAAATCCATTTTAAAGAGCAAGCTTCAATCTATATGTGACCACATAAAACACATATAGGTAAACTCTTATCTGGAAGGGTGGAATTTATATGGGAGGAGGGAGGGAGGACTTACCTGCATAAACACTGTGCTTATCATGGGAAGGATCTATAATTTATTCTGCTGGAAAGATAACCATTCCTACCTACCTCACTGAGGTGCAAGCTTGTTTAGTATTTGCATTCCACACTGAAGAGGTTAAAAGGCTTTGGAAATCTTTAGTAGTGGCATTATTATTCTAATAAATGCACAAAGTATCATCTGTGGTTGTGCTAATTACATTTGGGTTCTACCAACATCACTAGAAAATTGCCTTGATGTTTCTTTAAAAAGAAAGATCTTTCCAGCTGTGAAATCTTAATTTTTGTTGCTGTTTTGAATAAGTGTTGTGGTAAAGTCAGAAGCCAAATGAAAAGCTGTTTCTGGTGACTTGCCCAGCTGTAACAGGTCATGTTTCACTCTCTATGCAATTAGGACACAACTGTGTGTTGAGGTCTCATGTTTTGGCCCAGGCAGCTATTCCCTTTCACACGCAGGCATCTCCAAGTACACACTTTCCCAATTTCCCAGACACGAATTAAAGGGATATCAGAAATGGCAAAAAAAAAAAAAAATGTCTTTCCAAGGAATACAAAGGGGTGCTGTGGAGGATTCCTCTGCAGAACAACATGGTGGTGCACAAGGCACCCCAGTTTTTGGAGAGGCAGCAGGCTGGGACAGGACAGGGGAACAGGAGGGGACACAGAACTTTTCCTCCATCCCTGTCAGCACTCAATGCAAAAGACAATTTCTTATGTTTATTAAATATTTTGGACGTTTTGAAAAAAGATAGGCAGATGCAGCACTTAGGCACCTGGTTTAGTGGTGGACTTGGCAGGGTCATGTTTGCAGCTGGACTCAATCTCAAGAGTCTTTCTCACCCCAAATTTATTTTACAGTAAACTGTAGGTTTTTGTGATTTACTGCAGCACGACCCAGTGGTGAAGGAAGAGCTGAATGCTCCCTTCAGGCAGAGGCACAGCGAGGAGCAGTGACAGTGTCAGCCCTGCAGGCTCACTGCCCTCCTGCACGCCAGCCTGCACCTTCCTCATGGTCGGCCAGCTCCGCTATCTCCCATCTTTATCCTCCCTGATAAGAGCCATAAGAAGGTGAGATTTAGGGTCAGCTGCAACAGACCATTACCCAGGCCTGTACACCTGCTGCCAAGAACTTAATTAAATCATCATTTCTGCCTTGCACAAACGCCAGCAGATTGCAGAAGCCTTCTGGGGCAGTGGATGGGCTGGGTTTGAACCAGTAACCTAGAAGCAGAGCGTCCCAGATTTTTCTGTTAAAGCTTTATTCCATCCAGCCCTTGAGGCTGTTTCAGTTAAGGACGCTACACTTACACACAGCAGGTAGGAAAATTCCGGCATGGATTTTGAAGATTAGCACGCATAGTTTCAAAAGCCATCGTTTCAATCAAGTACTTCAAATAACAGTTCACCTCAACTGTCTTCTCCCCCTCCTCATCCCCAAGCAAGGGAAAAAACCTACCCAAAACAAAGCCAAATCTCCCCAGCCCACACATGAGTGCACACACACGCTCACAGGAGAGCACTTGTCTTTGAGACTCGCTTGTCCTCTGAACGCCAAGTGCCTCTTGTCAGCTCAGTTTCTCACAAGTTCAAGGAGCAGCCGGCGTTGCACAAAGAGGCACCGTGCTGTGCAGACACCGTGCCACCCTGAGCAGCCAGCTGAGCTGGCCCTGCTGCCACTCATCCACACTTGGAGACAGTCGAGGCAGCAACCAAAGAAATGAAGCAACTTACCTCGATTTTTTGCGTGTACAAGTAGTCAAGAGGAGGGAAAAAGCCCCACCCTCAGTGGCTGTTTGCCTTGGAGTCTTTGAAGGGATCTGCAGGCTATCAAAACCAGGGATAGCTGGACTCTTTACAAGAGTAAACAGTCATATGTTGGGTACACTTGCTAAGTAATCAAGGTATTTCAGGTTCAATTTAAAAAAAATTGTGGATTATTACCATTATTATTACCAGCAAAACCAAATGTAAATAACAGGAAAAGAGCAGAGGAGACCCCCACCCTCCAACACAGCAATGACTTTTAACGAACTCTGCCAATGAGCTGAAGCTGCCCAGCTAGAAAACAGAGCACCAATTACCCTAAGCTGGCTAATAGCCTGTGGGTCAGCAGACCTGCACCAGGCTTTTGGGAGAACAATGGGAGCTAACAGAACTGAACGGGGGCCGCGGTGCCGCCAGCTCCCGGCACTCACCCCAACGGCCAGGCTGAGCTGCTCGCGGGTGGGCAGGAAGACGCAGACGCTCCGCACCTCCGGCTGCATCCTGCCTGCCAGCAGTGTCCTGCTCATGGTGGGCAGCTCCACAGGGGCTGGGGACTCCTCTCCAGACAGGTGTCAGGCTCCCTTCATCCCATGGACCTGTTGGAAAGGCAAGAGCATCAGCGCCGTGCTTCTGTTGGCGCTGGGAGCAGCTCACAGTGATGAGAAGTTTAAAAACAAAAACACTACCAACAGTCATCCATTTTCCAGGGCCAGTCAATGTTTCCAGCAGCATCACAACACAAACCTTTTAAACAGCTTGAAAGTCCCAGGAGACTGCCATAAAGCAATGAGGTCTCCCTGGAATAACAAACCAGACTCAAGGTTTCCAGACTCATATAAGTGATAAGGCAGGTGGCACCTTGGGTTACTGCCTGGAAAACTCCATGACATGTGGGAGTGCCCCATCTTTCAGCCAGGCACCTCGCTCACTCCCAAAGCAGAGATTGCAATGGGCTGTTAACAGGTACATGTCAGTGCAGAGGACTTCATCTGTGCTGTCCCTGCCCTCACTCCATCCCTACTCCCTGGGAAGCCACTGCCTGAAATCCTCTACACCTCAACTCAAAGGAGGAGGTGGAACACAAACTCAAAAGGCTGAGCCACTCTATGACACCTTTGTGAGGTAAGCACTGCCCTCCTCTCAAGGATTGAGCCCAGGCTACACAAGCAGCTCACAGCAGAAGTTCAGATATTAACAGAAGAAATAAGAGATGGAATTTCTCTTTGTGGCCAAATGGAGAGTAGCCAACATCACCTTGACTTTACAGCTAGGTTAGACAGTTTCCTCAGCAACTTGTACCATTTCATGTATAGCCCTCTCCTCTCCAATGCTCTCAGCATTCCTCTCAGGAAGTAACCTGTGGCACCTGATGAATCCATCAGGAAGGGGAGAGGCTCCTCGAGGGTGGGTTAGGTATCAATGCCAGCAGAGACCTGAACCAGCAAGATACCAACCACAGGGTCCACTCCATCCCCATACAAAATTTGATGTAAAGCTGCCCTGAACAAAGGGGTTGACTCCCTTCCACCAGCAGCACCTGGACACCCACCAGCAGCACAGCAAAGAGGTGCTGCTGGCTGATGCCTGTGCCCAAAACCCCACACACCTGGGGACAGGTGAGACCCCAGCAAGGGCACCCAATGCGCTGTGGCAGTGCCACCCTTTCCCAGCACCCAGAGCCCAGCCCACCTTCAGGGGACAGGCTGTGATGGGGGCCATGGGCTTTCCCTTCACCCTCCACACCGCACAGAAGATGAGGGATCACAAGCAGCAGGGCAGCAGGCCATGTTATGCTAACACACATACATGTATGTGCACGTACATGTGTGGGTGTGCACCACATGTAAGTTTAAAAAGCTTGTGTTTAAAATCATCTTTGCCCTGGTTCAGGAGAATATGATGGCAGAATCAAATTGTTGTGTGGGAGATGGGAAAATCAAACAATAATGTAGAGTACAGCAAATAGAACTTGGATTTATCCCTCTCCTTTCAACTCTGTATTCAAGCATCAATTTTTTTTAAATTATTTTTTTTAAAGCAAATACCGGATAGATCTAGGAGCATCCTTTTGCAAATATAGAAACTGTTCCATGCACCTCCTTCCCCAAGCATATACAATGCTTCTTTATAAAGCAATTTTTGATTCAAGTAACATAGAGCATTCCTTATAACACAGAAGTGCACCAAAAAATGCAGACAAAGGGGCTAATAAGGTATCTTTTCCGAACAAGTATTTAGTTTAACAAGACCTAGGAGTTTTTAAAATATTGCTTTAAGCTAAAAGCAAGTGAGAAAAAGAAATTTGACTTTATGGGACATGTGAAAGCTGCTATTAAATGAAATATTAAGAGGAAAATTCTGATTTATCTTCTCTTATTGAAATAATTATACTGACATGGTCTCTTAGGCTCCGGACTACACACTATTAACAGCTGTATATAAATTACAGATGTCTGCAGAACGACTTGAGGGCAACAGGTCACCACTATTATTGCCAGCTGATGTAATTCATGCCATAAACTTTATCAACAGCATAAAGACCTCGGAGTATGAACTTTTCAACATAAGGAGTTTTATCTTAATTGTCCAACGGCTGCACTGGCCAGTACACGTTCCATCTCACAAGGGGATATCACAGCCAGTGAAGACATTCATGGGGCTCAAAACAGAACTGAAAGTAGGACAAAAAAGTGACCATAAAAAAAACAAACACATGCACACAGATTCCTTCGGACAGCTGAAGAAACTGACTCCCACTTCCCCATAGCATCTATAATAAAAAGTTTCTGGAAAGTTTTTTCCCACATCTGCTTTTTCCATTTGAATTTTTAAGAGAACAACTGTGGACCCTCAGAACAGGGAAGTGGGAAAGGCAGAAGAGAAGGTGTTTTTCTTCTTCTGATTCAAAACAAATGAGCTTGTGGACCCTCCCACGACAGGTAAGGGGTTAAAGAGAAAATGTCCTTAATCTGAAAGGGGGAGGTCAAACACAAGCCCAGCTCAACCTTCTCTTCTTTAGAGGTATGTTAGGATGTGATAAAATACAATGAATCATTAACTTGCTAGCAATGTGTGTTTACACCTTTACGTTTTTTTTTTTTTAAGTTGTGAGTCAAGAGTAACTGCCCAATGAAAACAAGTGACCAGAAGGAATGCTCTTACTTAAGCATACACAATTTCAGACTGCCCATATGCCATTCTTTTGTTTACCACAGATTCCAACCTCTTAACCTCAATTAAACCATAAAAGCTCCAGCAAACGCACTGCAGATGAATTAATAAAAACTGAAATCAATCATCAGCCTCTAGGATACCCTACAGGTTGTTTTTGTTGTGTTGCTTTTTTTTAACTAACATCACTTCATGTTTTAGCTCCTGCAGAAGTGCATTTTGAGATGTTTTTGCTTGGCCAAAGCCCAGCAACTCTATCAATTAAAAGAGTCAAAGGCACTATTTATTTGTATTCTTCTGGTATCAGACAGGAGGCTTATTAGTGCCCAGAGTAGTGGCACAGCTTATTTAGCAGTGTTTATTTTACCTAAACACACATGCAGAGGATCTTTGGAAAACATGCCTGTCATTAACTTCAAGCCTTCTCTCACTAAGCAGCTCAAGCATGGTCATAAAAACTCAATTAAATCTTCCCCTCCTCTCTCGATAGACCCTCAAGTTGCCACCCAGGACAGGGCCAGAACCTCAGCACTTGCTGGGTCAAAGCAGGAATGGATGAGGTTTGCCCCAGCAAGGCAGGAAAGAGCAGCAGAGCCCTCCATGGGAGGAAGAGGAGTTGAATAAGAAGAAAGGAGCTTCAGGCAGGATGGCTCACTGAAACACCTCACACCCCACCATATACCCCATGACACAAGGATGTCCTGGCACTGCTAAATTTGGGGTCATGCTACAGCCACATCTCAAGGGAAAAAAGGGAATAGATGAACAAGCCATAACTTATCAACTCAGAGTAGTAAAACAGAACAAAGTTCTTATATATCAAGAAAAAAAGCACAAGTAATTCTGTGCAAACAAACACCTGGAAACATGCTCTCTTAAGGTTTCTGACAGTAAAACCTCTGCTTTTGCTAGAGGTGATAGAGAACGAGCACCAAGCATCTTCCTGATGAAACCTTCCCACAGTGGCCCTATGGCCTCTCATCAAAAATTGTCCAGAAACATTAAGACTCTTCTTAATATTTTCCAGACATCATCCAGAGTTGTCTTAGGCTTCTAAGAACACTAGACTCTTAGGCTGCAGTTTCACAAACAGCTTAAGCAGCTTTAATCAAGGCAGTCCTGCAGCAAGACAGACAGACAACTGCCTGGAAACAAATCTGCCTTTGGCAGCAACCCACACTTGGGCTGCCTTGTACTCATGATGAAACACAGTCATAAAACTGAAGGCCCCCCACCTTCCAGGTGTTTTGTCCCCTCAGATGCACACTGTAGGGCACCAGTACTATCCACAAAAGAGAGCAATAAAGAGCCTGAGCAAGTAAGAGATGTCATGATGGCATATATAAGCCTTTGTCAGCAATTTAAAAAATACTCCACCCACCTCCTTTGACTAACTCCTGCAATGATGAAAATTTCTCCTAGAAGATGCATCAGCCAGGAAGGAGAGGAAACAAAGTTGCTTGTCAGGGCAGAAAACAAGATTGCAGCTAAATAGCTTTGTGTCATGGCTGTAAGATGATGTGAAAAGGGCCACCTGTGATCAGCAGTCAGGACAACTAGGTCACATCCTGCAGCAAATTCCCAGAAGCACAATGACTTTTCAAATGTGTCTACCTCAGCATCATTCCAGGACTAGCATAACACATCCAAGGGCAAAGATGCCACAGGGGGGTAAGGTACCAAATTTGGTATCCACACACTGCTTTTGGGGTAAAATACACATCTGTCTTCAAACACTGCACTCTTCCTACTTTGTAGGAAACCCCCATTCAAAGCCAAGACACCTCCCAGTCCCTTGGGTGCTCTGAAGAACTAGATTCCAGAACTGGTGCAGCTTGGCTGTGCACAGGTGCAACACTGGCAGCAGAGACAACCAGCTTCAGCCCATGGAAATGGAAGACGCAGCAGCCTTTCTGCACCTGGCCAGGTGTGACCACAGTCCTCTCACAGGGCAGGGGTATGGGCCTGGCCCCCACCTTCCCTTTAGGATTTTTCAAGAGGTGCAATGCGAGATGCCTTCAGAAACTCCAGGGCTGTGAACCCAAGCAGATGTGACAGATGGGGAAATCGCTGAGCAGGTCTTAGATACCAGCCAACATCCTTTTTTCCTTTCTTCCTGTACAAGCAGCACTCCTTGGCGACACTGAGCTTTAACAATAGCAAGTCCTAGCAATCCTCACTAGTCTTCATTGCAGGATTAGTTGCAGCTCTTAGTTAGGCACGACTGCTCAGGCTCCCCACCTTTGTGCTATGAAGCCTTCCTGCCCCACATCAAGCAGCACAAGCGAATCCTAGAACAGGAAATGTGCCCTAGTGCTTGCAACTCTTCTGCTCCGTACCCCTGCACAATGTGCTTAGGAAGAAGGGATCTCCCAAAATTCTGTGGATACCCATTCCTAACCTGAGACTGTGCTGCTGTGATACTCTGTAGGCTGCCCTAGACCTGAAGCTCAAAGATAGGGACAACTCTCCTAACCCAGGAATGGTGGCATTCTCTTGCAGCCAAATAAAAGTGACTCATGTTTTTGGGTGCACTAACTAGTCCTCAAGGAGAGGAAAAAATGCTCAACAAAGGACAGAGCACCAAAGGAGGAGCTCCTGCTAGGGCAGGGCAGCAATGGCAGGACCACGCAGGGAAGCTGCCACGCTTCCATCCACCTCTCCCATGGGATGAAAAAAGCTCCTCAGCAGTTTGCTCCCTTTGAGGACAGCACAACATGAATCACTTTATGAACTTAATATTTAGCTGAAAAAAAACTGAGTTCAGGAGCTCTTTGAAAGAAATAGACAATGAATATTAAAGGCTTCAGGCAAAAAGAGACAAATTAGGATCTCACAGGGATTATGTTTTTCCATCGCTTTTAAGTGATGGAAAGCAGCTTTGAACTTTTGTACACAAAAGGAGACAGGCTTTTAAAATACATTATTTTATCAGTACTACATGCAAAAGTTAGCAATGTACACATTTTACACAGTCTGCATCGAGATCATGCAATTCCTTTCCAAAATGCTTTTTTACCTGGGAAGACAAACAATCTTCTTGTGGCAAGATCAGTGGATCAACTGATCCTTTACCACTGACTGGTAAAAGTAGTAGTAGTAGTAGTATGTATCCTATTGCACCTGAGTACCAACAAACAGTTTCTCATTGCAATGAATTTCATTACTGCTTCATAATCTACTCATGGACTTGTTTATTGCATACCAATCACTCATAAGTCTTCCTCACATTCCATAAATCAAGCACATTAATTAAAGTTTAAGAGTAAGTGGCAATTTAAGATATCAATTGGCCTAGGCAACTGCAGAAAGCAAAATATGGCATTGAGCATGAGCCAGCCTCAGTATCCATTACACCTCACACAGAGCAGCTGCAAAGCAAGCCTGGTCAGAAATGCCAAGCTCCATTTTCACAGCTGGATCCCAACACACATGGCATGAGATCTTGCAAAAGTTAAGAGAAGTGAATTGCTGGAGTAGCCATTCAGTAACAGCAATCCTGTCACCCCCAAACACACCAACATGTCTCTTTTGAGATGGACCCTTGGGGAAATCTCATTTATGGGCACACATATGCACAGCTGGAAGTGCAGTAAAGACAAAGCCAGTCCAGAGCCCCGGTGTAAGAACAAAAACAGAGATATTTCAATTTAGCACTCCAGTGCTTGGCAATTCTGCCTTGTAAATAGCAGATCTTCATCTTTTCTATCTATGGGAAATGGGAGAAGCAAAGTACAAGCAGCAAGTTCTGCCAGGCTTCCTTCACAGGCACTGCAGCTGTCAGGAAACTTAGCAAGAGCAGGAGAGCAGCAGCAAGACCTAGCCTCTCTACTGGCAACTTAGAAGAGAAGCACCTTCCTATATCATGCAAATTGCAAATGCACGACACCTCCCCACCCAGAAGCCTATCAGTTAATTCTCCAGCTGGAAACATATTCCATTTTTAGTCTACCAAGGCTATAAACAGGATTTCTCCCAAGGGGATCCATTATACTCTTGCCTCAAGCACAACAGATGAGAGATACTCTTCTACAAGCCTGTCTTTGCACAACTTATTTTACAGGGATAGTATTTTCTCACTTGAGCTGGGCTAGACTGATTTGGAATGTATGCCCAAGACTCCAGAAGTCTGTTGCAGAACTGTCCAAAAATTTCTTCATTTCTATGCTCACCAAGATCTTGTAAGTTATAGAAGCAGCAGACTACAAAGTCTTTATTAAATAAATAAATAAAGAGCAAAGCATAATTATAATTTCACAGGCAATACCTTGAGTTGCAGGACAAATAAGGAGAGACATGCTTTTTTTTTTTTTTTTTTTACAATGTAACAAATTCTTCTGAGTCGGAATAGCTTTGCTACTAGTAATAACCATGTAAAAAAAATAAATTGGCTTGCTTCCCCTGAGGAAGGGGAAAGTCCACTGCTGATCTCATTGCATTTGAATCCCTATCTAAATATTCAGACCAACCAGGCAGCTTCTGCATCAGTTTGCTTCTAACTTTTTCCCCCTCAGTGTACAGCTAGTCTTGAAAATATTCAGAGCAAAGAGGAATATTGATTTATGTGAAGTGGACAAAAAGAATAGATAAAACTCCACCTGCAACACAGCTTGCCTCTGTTACAAGTGTGAAAATGCCAATCTGCCAATACCTTGATAAAATTAACACAAACAGCAGGGTCTTTATGATTAGATGCAGTTTCAGAGACTGCACACAGCACTGCCAGACATCAACTTCAGCAAAGCAATGGGGAAGACACAGAGAAAAAAAAAGAAACAGAACAAACGAACAAACAAAAAACCCCCAGCTTTACAGAGTGCTGCATTTTTGAGGTGATGCTGAACTGTGCAAAGAGGAAGCAGAGAGGAAAAAAGAAAAGACAAACATAATAAATTGTTAAACAAGAAGAGAATTATCTTCTCCTGCGATTCTCCAGGGAGCAGCTCCTCCTTGTCACAGGATCTTGCTTGGGCCAAGCTCACCGTTTGTCTGTGCACAGTTACTAACCACACACTCCGAATTAAGGTACCACTGCCTGACACCACCAAGATAATCAAGCAGCAGCGCAGTCACAGGGGACTTTCTGCAAGAAAAGAAGTGTAGCCCTGGAGCACAGTAAGCATGCAAGTCATTTACATTGTCTCACTTTGGAGGAACAGTGGGACAACGACTTTACTACAAAAGCCAGCTGATAGAGAGCTAATCACTGGATTCATACGCTTTTTACCTGCAGTGTTGGGAAAAGTGCTGTAGCTTTAAAGTACTATCAGCTTTGATTTTAAACAACCACAAACAAAAATATAACAAGCGAAAAAAAAAAAAAAACAAAACCCAAACCCAAAAACCCACAAAAATTCACTCATAAAAAACCTAAATGATTTGGCCCTCACCTGGGTCTAAAAACTGCAATCAAAAAAAGATGAGAAAACCACATGTAAATCCAAATGGTTTTGGTGTTACTGATGTTTATTTCGTTTTACCAAGTTTGTATAAAAAAAAAAAAATCTAGTTTACAGCAATAAAAATTCTAAGGGGAAAAAAAAAAATGTCCAAAAAGCACAGACAGTATTTTTTGGTAGACCACTGTGAAGAACCACTAAAACTGATGTTCTTCAACAGCATTCTGTAGACTTATTTCAGTCTTACTCTTTTTTTGTTTCCTCCCCTCTTTTCTTCCTTAAGGTGATCTCTTCAAGAAACCCAACTCTCACCCCCTTTCTTAGATGCCATTTTTTTCAGATTTGGCACTTCTTATCTGAAGCCAAAACACAGGCTACTGCACAGACTCCCACCACCACAAATGCTGAAACCAGAACACTTTGAGTAAGAGTGTTTAATTGTACAGTTAAACGGGAGGAATAAACAACAGTAAGGTCAAGGCATTCTGTTGTCATTCCAAATTTTCCAGGAACAAAATAAAAGTAAAAAAGATAAACAAATTAACAAATGTTCAAACAGTTGTGGTTTGTTGGTTTGGGGTTTTTAAAAACATTTTTGAAGTATTTTTTGTCAGGGCCCGAGCATCACAGCAGTACTCTGAAGAAGGGACAAGGTTCATGCAGTGTGCTAGTTTTCTGGTGTGGTGGAAAAACACAGATGTGCATTTTAAATGCCACAGGGGAGTAAACCTGAGAGCCTGTTACTGCCGAACAGCAGGAGAAACACCTCTCGAGGCAGACGATGGCGACTTCTCAGCATAGAAAACCCAAAGCCTTTCCCTGTAAATCGTTCCCAAAAAAAGAATTCCAAGAGGTGGAAAAACAACGAGGTATGGAGACTTCTGCCTTTCTGACGCCCACACACCTGCTGGGACGCTCTGCTCCTTCCCCGTCCCGCCCGTACGGCTGCATCCAGCTCCCTCCCGGCTGTCAGACCACCCGAGATGCTCCCAGCCCCTCGCTCCCGAGGCTGCCCCACGGAAGGAGGCGGCCCAGGTGCTGCACCACACGGGGGGACCCGCGGGGCCGCGTCCCTGTCACTGTCCCTGGGCGCCTGCGGGGCAGGTGGCAGCCACCCGAGCAGCAGCTGGGACACGTCCCACATCGTGCCAGGGTATGGGAGCTCTCTGGGACACGGCCAGCCGCCCCGGGTGACTCCCGTCGCACAGCCGGTGTATTGCTGATCCCAGCATCGCCCGTCACCCAGCACCGGCGAGACCCACCGGCGGTGCCCGGCGCACGACACCGAGGGACGGATAAGTCACCACGACCCCAGGCTCGTCCAGAGCCCCTGTCCCTGCTGTCCCCACCCTGTCCTGCCTCCGCCGGAGAGCGCGCAGGGACACGCACGGCGGCGGCTCCGACGGGAAACCCCCTGATAACGTGACACAGCTGGAGATCGCCCCGGCCGAGGCTCGCACCGCCCATCCAGCCACAAAGTTGTAAATACACTTTCGCAGCCGCTGCCGCGCGGTGGGACCGACCGCCGCAGCATGGAGCCTCTCCCGGCTCCGCGGGCAGCGCACCCCGGTCCCAGCGCCCTGGCCCCACATTCCCGGGCCCGGGCGATGGGAGCAGCCGGGCACCCGCGTTTCTCTCCGCCCGCAGCCGCACCGCGCCCGCGGCTCCGCTCCCCCCGGGACCCGTCCCCCTCGCCCTTGTCCCCCGGCAGCTCACCGGGACCGCGCCGCCTCCCCCGCGCTGCCAGGGAGCCCTGGGACACCCCTGGCCGCTGTCCCGAGAGCGGAGCCCGCACTCACCGCGGGGCAGCCCCCGGCGCGGAGCCTCTCCGGTGCAGCATCCACGCCGGAGCCCGCAGCAGGACCGGCGGCGGGGCGGGGCCGGCGGGGCGGCACCGGGGAGGGGAAGCGCGGGGGCGGGACGGGACCGGCGCTGTGAGCCGGCCAGCAGCGGGACCGACCCGCTGAGTGCGGCGCTGAGGGGCTGGCGGGGCTGCGAGGGGTCTTGGTTTTTGGTGGGCACTCAGTGCAGTTTGCGATGGGGAAATTGCAACTCAGAGTGACCACAGCAAGTCACTGGAAGGCGGTCCGGGTGGCTGTGCCGCACCAGGGTAACTGAGCGGTGCTGGCACAAAGCGTGAAGAGATGCAGTGAAAGAGACGAGAGCGGGTCTGGGAACTCCGCGCCTGGAGTTTCGGGCGCTGAGAGCCACAGTGCTCGAGGGGAATGTGCTGTGCTGCACGCATGGCATAAACCTCCTTCTTTCCCTCCCTATTCTTTGTTATAATCTGCTTTTTAATGTAGTACTTTTCTGAAAGAAGGCAGGCATCATCTCAAGTTCTGTTGAGTTGCTCCCTCATGAGCAGGTTGTTGCTCAATTTCCCCACATATCCAGTTGCATGTGAGGATGCAGCCGGCATAGGAGCTGGGCTGGCAGCAGGCTGGAAGGGGAGCAGGTGGGAAGGCTTTTGCTCAGTGTTGCACAACTGCATAGCAAAAATTTGAGATTTCCCAGGAGGAACCACAAGAGCGAGCCTGACTTGTTGGTCTGATATGGCCACCTGACAGGGTGATGTGAGCAGGGCACCAGGTCACCTGTACTTACCCCCAGGTTTTCATTTGAGGTTGGACATGAGACTGGGTAAAATCTCAGCCTTGCTGAGATTATTATCCTTGCATGGATAATAAAGAGGACAGCTTACTTTTGCTTCTTCCCAGCTGGACTGTAACAGTGAGACTGCTCTATGAGCAGAGGGAACATCTCATCCCACAACAATCTTCTTAGAGAAAATATTGGTGTCTTACTCATTGTCTGAGCAAATGGGCAGGCACCTCATTTCAGGAATGGTTCCAGGGCTGTGGGTCCTAACTGAATAGAGGCAACTCCCAATGGCCAAGGTGAAGTCTTTCATGGCTTGTCCATTTCTTAAGCCAAGGCTGATCTGTGTAGTTGCCTTCTCAGCACACCAGCTGTTTCTAATGCTATTCCGAGGTGCCTAATGTGTGGTTTCACGGGCAGTTGACTTCGCATGACATCTTCCTTCTGTCCATACAAACATGTCACATTGTTCATTTTTATTCTTTACCATCTTCTGTCTCCTTCACTCCCTTTGCTCATGGCTGTAGCACCTTCCTTAAACCAGCACTTCAGATTGCTCAATGGGTCAATTTCACTAAATGGACAGAAAAATCCCAGCTTGTTTGTTTGTTTGTTTTTGTTTGTTTGATTTGATTTGGTTTGGTTTTGGTTTTGTTTTTTTGTTTTTGCTAGAAGAGTGGTCTTCTGTGTTTGTGGATTAGATTGTGTCATGGAGTGGTCCAGTCAGTGCTGGAGTCAGCATCTTGTAATATCACCTACTCTTGTTTTCTAGCATGAATTTGTAGGATTGAATGCAAGGGCACAGAATCTAGTGCTCAAGTGTAGGCTCTGTTGTTGAACCTGTTCTTACTTAACCTGCCCTGTACCATGCATAAAGCCTGCAGTGGAGCGCAGTAGTCTCGTCACAGTAGGACTTTCTGCCATGCTTTGACAGCTAGTAGAGAACTTGAAATGTTAGCAAACAGCTCAGAACAGTTGCTGCATTCTTCTGGGTTTTGAAAAAGAAAACGTTGCAGTAGTTTGCAAACTCATGGATCCAGTTTCTGTGACAAGGTGCTTTAGCTATTACAGGAGGGAAGAATCATGTCTAGGCTATTGAGACAGGGGTGTGCTCTGTGGCACACCACCTTAACCTGCTGTCCTCATCATTGGCACTAGAATCCTTAGGGCTGTTTCCTTCACACAGAACCCCTGAGTAGGAGAGTAAGAAAAGTATGGGTCTTGCAGGTGATGTTCCCAATGTAGTTGTGATCATAATGGAATTTAGTACAGAATGTCAGGTACCATTACCTTAATTGGAAGTATAGTAATTATTGCGCATAGCTGGTCTTCTAGGATTGTGTGTCACCCTAGAGAAAACAAGATGCATTTTGAGAAACATCAGGACTGCAGGAAAATTGAGATAGTGTCAGCCTGTTTGTTTTTGAAGGAGACATCAAAGTGTTGGAGTTTGAAGATATCTGTGTTCCAAGGAAATACCACTGCAAGTTTTCAAAGCATCAGCTCCAGCTCTCCTTCTTGCAGTGCTGATAAGCAGTTTCACCCGGCTTGCTCTGTAGAGTGGAAGCTGGAGAGGGGGATTTGTGGATTGGTTCTTAAAAGCTGATATCTTCAGAAAAAAGAGCAGCTTTTGTAAGCCGATGTCTCATGCAGAGTCATGCTGGAGTCAGAGGGACCCCATGCAAAAAATAAAAGTTTGCATAAGCAGATGTCTTTACTCATGGTCTTGTCGGCATTGCATGTAGACAAAGAGATCTTCTAGTGCAAAAGGGAAAGCTGTGGCTTGCCTTCTCTGTCTCGGAAAAAGTATCCCTTTCCTTTTCTTACAATAATTATCACAGTGCATGTAGGAGATAATTTTGTTGCTACTATTTATTGTCTAGTTCACGAGCAGCACTTCAGCTTGGAGAGAAATGGGTTGCTTGTAGAGTTTAAAAACAAAAGGAGTTTTCACTAATGATGTCGGGGAGCTGAAGCTGGCTTCAAGCTGTTCAAGTCATGAGAGGATGACTCAGAAGTCAGAAATTTGAGGCATTCCTATGTCTAGCGTTTAATCAACAGGCAAAGCGTTGGGAGGTAAGCAGAGGAAATCAATGGCAAATCAAAGAAGAATAGGTCAGCTATTCATTAGAGAAAGGATTGATCTCAAGGATATTAGCAGAAAGGAGGGCATGAAATGAATCCTAAAGAAAAGTTTGAACTAACTGTGTCTGCAGCGAGCTGGCAGTCAGAGAGCCTAAAAAAAATTACTTGAATGTCTTGCATGAAAGGCTATTTGCAGAACTGCATTCTCAGAGTCAGATTTAATCAGCTGCATACAGAGACTTTCCAGCCATACTGCAGCTCTTGCAGGAATAATAATTATTTGTGTTTTTCATTGTGTATATAGTCATCATAGGTATTACACATGAAATTATAATAATCTGCTTTCTGTTAGTATACATGCTGAAGCAAAATCATATTTGGTGATGTTCTCAGTGCATGTTACAGCTTGATTTTGCTGGCTCTTGCCTTATTCCTAGAAAATGATCAATAGCTTCAGTGGGACTATTCATCATGCTATGGCTTTCATGATTAACATGTTGCAAAATCAGGTTTAATTTTGAGCTCTGGGGTCCGGATTTTTTTTTTTTTTTTTTTTTTTTTTAATTTGTGAAATATTATATTTATCTAAAATATAATGTAAAAATTAAAAATAAATTTGCAGTTTGGATTATATGCTAGTACAGTAGTGGTTACATTATCAATAATAATTAGTCATTATACGAAACGCTGTATACAAGGTATAGATATAATTGGTAAGGTTTAAGACACCAGTTTACACTAAATAAAAGTCAAATGCTGTTGTGCTGATCATTGACCACATTACTCTGCAAGTGAGGCCAAGGTACAGGTCTGGAGCCATAAACTGCTTCTGGGCACTTGAAGGATGTCTCCTGTGTCAGGGATGTGCCATGTGACTGGGGAGGACATGGGAGATTTTACTTTACACCCTGTTGTCTCTGGTGCCATATATGTGTATTGTATCTTTCATCCCAGAGGATCCTGATGTACCTCTTCAATAAGTTTTTCATTTGACATTTCAACAGAGACACCTTCAGGTAGTAAGGGAACAGCTACATAATGTTGCTCCGTCAGCAACCTTTGAAAACCAGGTGGGTAATCTGGGTAGGGAGAATGGGTTCATAAATCAAATTTGGCCCTAGAGCACAGAGGTTGTAACTCTTACCCTTGGCAGAGTCGCTGTGGGACTGTATTTACTAAAATGGTCACAAGCCACATTTTATTCTAAAGAGAAACAGAGTCTTTCAGTAACAGGAAATCATTTAACATCATTATAGGCTTATGATTTTATTCTAACTCTGACCAAATTCCCAGGGCCCTTGGTTTCAAGATTTCCTAACCCAAGCTCTAATCAAGCCCAAACCTGCGTTCATTACACAGCCTCCTGAGATCCCAGCTGGTGGTGGCACAGCCACTGGCCATGAGTTTGTCAGGTTCTCTCTGACAGAAGCCATTTGATGCATCTTTGCCTATACAGGTGCTCTGGCAAGTTGGTATCTGCCAGATAAATACACACAAAGTGCATAAGCTTCTGATACAAATTCCTTTCTGGGGACAGGAGTTGTCTGCTGATTTCACCATACCCTGAAACTCAAACTGTGAAGTTTTGGTTACTTTCTGACAACTTTGAAACAATGCCAGAGCTGTAAAATTCCTGCCTGGAGTTTCACAGTGCTTATCGTGTCTGTGCTAGGCTTCCATCACAATGCTAAAATAATTCCATGTCCTCGGCAGGGCAAACATACACACATTGTCATTCACTGCTTAATAAAGAATTCTTTCCAGCTGTCTGTTCCCTGCAAGTTTTCCTCTCTCAGCCCCTAAAGACAACGATCCTGCCAAAGCATACCTTGCAAAGGAGTAAATGGCTTCTGCTGTCTCTGAATGTGGGTTTCACAAAGGCTTTTCACTTCATTTTACTTCCTTTCAGCCTTGTGTTTTGATTTTTGTTCTGATTAGAATTACTGTCTGTCGTAATTTTTTTGTTTTCCTATTTTTAACTTTTTCTCTCTAGCTGACATATATTCTTGGTCCAAAAGGAAGAATAACACCACTAGATGATGGGGAAGAGTGGATTTATTTCACATAAACTAATCAACTTTGGAAATACTTGTAAGAATATTCCATAGTTAAGCTTTTTTTCTCATGTTAAATGGAGATTTTTCTTTTTCTTTTTTTTTTAATCTATATTTCTCTGTTCTTCCCTAGATCTAATAATAGAAAAGTCTGCATTTATAAAGTGTTAGAGCAATAATAAAAAAGCAGTAGAGTCAGGAAAGATCCATCTACAAAGGCAGTAAAACCAGGAAAGAATTTTTTACAAAACCACAGTTTTTTTCATGCCCGAAGCATTGGCCTTTCCTCTTTTTTGAAAATCCTGTCTGTTCCCTCTGATCCCCATCCCCCAGCAAACTGGGATGGGGAAGAAATGTAATCTTGGCTGCTGGGGTCCTGCCTGCAGCCCTGCCTGGGGAGCACCTTGTGCTGCCACACAAAGGAGAGCTGGTGTTTCTGGCGGGGGAGTGGG
>JAOTQP010001546.1:38784660-38850326 GCA_026413545.1 Cichladusa arquata
TTCATTTCCAGGGTATTTTGCCAATAAAATGAGCCAAGGATATGTTCTGATCCAGGAGTGAATTTTCCACATTCTGGGAGAAGAATGGCCTCAGTGTTGAATGCCTATAGTCTAATTTCCTACAGTCTTTTGGCCCAGGGCACCCAGGCATCCTTGGCCAGGCCCTGCTGTGGAAGATTAACACCTGGGACAGCAGGGACACCGACTGGCCATGATCAGCCATCTGCCTTTCCCAAGCCTCCTTCTTATTTTTCCTGCACAGACAGATTACCACCTTACTCTTATTAGAGTGCCAAAACTGGCTGCCCCCAGAGCCCCTATTCACAACGAAGCAGTCTGATTATTTACCACAAGGTAGTAGGCTCTGGATATCACCACATGGCTTTTGTGGGGGAAAAAAAAAAGAGCGAGACCAAGGAAGGCAAAATGCCACTGAGGACAATTCCTGCTTCAGGATTCACTAAACGAGAGTGCATCAATATGGGACTGTGTGGAGGTCTCACCTTAGCCCCCACTTAGGGCAGAGCCAGCTTCAGCAAAGGCAAACCTGACTCATCTCTGTTTAAAAAGAAGCTAAGCAGTAACTTCATTGAGTAATTCAAGGCACAGCCTCTGTGTCTGTGTAGCACATTGGTGTAGCAGAAGGATCAGAGATACGGAGATCCTCTTAGCAGGATGCATTAGTGAGCCCAGATTTTACACTGTTCATGGACCTCTAGTTAGTCAAGGTGTACATGTGCAGCAGTGACTTGTGGATTTTTTCTTCTACATGGAGAAAAACTTGCAACATCCCCTATGTAAGGCAAGCTGCAGTTGCACAAGGCAGCTCTCATCATTTTGCACTGAAGTATTCCAAATCCCCTCTGTGGCTGGTTCAAACAGTACCTTTAGGAGAAGGGATGGATAGGGTTTGTGTAGTTGGCTTGTAGTTGATGGCTGTTGGGGATGCAGGTTCAGTCTATCACTGACATTGGTTCTCAGATCCTGCAAGTCAGTGCCTATTGATGCAACTACTGGAAATAAATTTGGTGACAGGCTTGGGGGTAATCCAGTAAATAGTGTCTGTTCCTAAACCAGGATTTTAAGAGACAGCTAATGCTGCTGCACCACATGGCAAGCTCTTTAAATGAACATCAGTTTCAAATCTCTCTGTCTCGTCTGTGCTGTGCTGATGCTGATAGCTGCATGCTGTACACAAGGCTCTTTTAACTAAAGATTTGATAGAAGGTTTGCTTTTGTCTTCCCAGATTGTTTACTTTGTAAACATGATGTTATGCACTGTCAGTTCAGCTATTCCTCCCCCCACCCCAAGTGTTCTTCTGAAGATTCTTTATATGTCGCTTTTACACAGCATCTGAGGAGGGAAATTGCTGTGCCATATGTCTGTAAAACTGCTACACTTAATCAGTAGGCTGGATAGTAGATACAGTGCTTACTTCTACTTCACCCTTCCACCCTTTTTGTAAAAGAGCTTTTTGGCATGAGGATGCAGCATTTTTGACCTAATCAGAGTGCTAAAGCTGTATTTACAACATCATCAAGCTATGGCCTGGATTCTTCTTGGGGCCCTGAAAAATCTGGGGACATATCTGTAGCAAATCCCTTACATCTCTAGTTCAGTGCTTTCAAACCATGTTGGTCATGACTGAATACTGCTATTGTTCCTCGCCTTCTGACACATCTCTTCATCCAGTTGATCCTCAGCTGAGTGGTTGCTCATCTTTGCAAGCTGCCTTCCCCGTGATGGAAAGATTCCTGAGCAGTGAGAGCAGCAGGACACAGATGTCCTGCAACAAGTCTGGAAGCAGTCCAGCGATATTTACACTGTGCTGAATTTGAGTTAACAGTTTCAGATGTCTCCATATCGTGTTCCCCACTGTGCCTGATTCTCTTCCCAGGGTGAAGGCAGACACAAAGAGTGTCTTACAGTGTTCACGGCACTCCCCAAAGCAAAAGGACAAACAGCATGGAAGGGGAGCCAGTCTTCCAGATTTTCTGCCCTCCAATCACCTTCACTCTCAAAAATTTATCCTGCTCAAAGTGCAGGCAGAGGCTAAAGTGTCCATCTGCCAGTCCCACACCGTGTCTCCATAGGGATTTCTCCACCACCTAAGGCACAATCAGCAAAAATGTGGTGTGTTTCAAAGAACTAGCATACAATTGCATTAAAAAAAAAGGAATGCCTGAAGACATCTTCCCAAGCGTTACCATCAGGCAAAATTTGATCCTAGGCCAAATGAAAGGCAAACATACTGAAGAACACATTTTCTACACAAAGTACCTTTCTGATGAGCAATCTTCCCCAGTGACTGGGAAAACACACTGGGGTTTTCAGCTCGAGGTCCTTCTGCTCACCATGGCCTTTTTGCCCATGCATTGCTGCAAAAACAGCTACTACTATTCAGAGCTGATCCAACTATGCAGCCCACCCCAGAGTGGGAGCTGCTGGCTGCTGCAGCTGCTGCCTTTCTGAAGTCCAGCAGGGACTGGGGACAGCCTGGAGAAAGCCCATCAAAATTTAGAAACAAAATTTAATGCAAAATATAGAGGCTGCTTTGCTTAACTGTGAGTGTAAATGTCACAGCATTTCTCTGCATGGAGAGATTGGGCTGGTCTATAGCTGAGCTGTTTGCTTTATGGCCAAGTCATTACTAAAGGATTCGGCACTGGGCTGAAGGGCTGAGTAAAGGAGGCAATCCCACCAGTTCTGGGAAAAGCACTACTCCATTGGTGAGGGTAAATGTACTGGTGCTGAGAACATTGCACAAGCACATCTCCTCTTGGCAAATAAAAGTCCATCTTTAGCGCACTCTCTGGAATTTTGTAGTATTTAAGTATTCAGTTCATGTAGCAGGATCTCTGATATTCCTGAGCTGCTGACTAAAATAAATCCAAAACAGATTTTGTTTGGCTTTCCCATGGCTCAGTAGTCCCCAAAAGGTGTTTTTATTATTTTAAGTATTAGGCATGTGCATGGGAAAGAATTTTGTTAGTTTAGCTCGACCACTCCCTAGGAGTTTTCTTGTCTCTCTCAGCGTCTCCTTACCCTCAGGCTGCTCATATCTTTCAACAGATCTCACTACTGGACTCAGCAGCTCTGCTCCTCATTCCCTGCCTTTCCATGCAGATCCCAGCAGGGCTGGGCACCCACCACCCTCACCAGGCAGGGGGAACCCGTGGCCTTTTACAAGGAAAGGGTCACTCTTTTCAAGGGCAGAAGCTTTAAGGGTGAAACTCATTGACTTGTGTAAATGCCAGTACAAAGGTGTGTGCTAGCTGGATCCCAAACAGATTTCAGACTCTTTCTCACTCAGCCTGTAATTAATATATAAGACTTGTGCTGGCCTTCTGCATATTGGTGAAATCCATTGCTTGCCCTTTATTCTATTCCACTGTTTCTTGCTTGTTCTGTTTCTTGTCTGAATAACAACAGTGCAGTGTAGTGCTTTCCTCTGGTTAAACAGCAGAGACAATGCTGCATTTTACACCATGTGAAGGTTTTTTCCCCAGTTTCTGAACAGAGTGGTAGGTGAGCTGCAATGGAAGAGGCAGGCAGGTAAATTCAAATGGGAAATAAAGAGCAGGTTTGAACATTCAAGCACCTTCAGGGTAAGGATATCAAATATTTCTTGAGCAGAAAGGCCAAAATTGTTCAGAAGTTTCTTAAGTTCAGCAGGAGTCTAATATACTGAAATTGTTTGTGAAAAATGTAAGAAGAGATGCCATAGGCAAACAGAGTATTGCAAACCATTTCCTTCCTATTTGTATTTAATACTGTTTGTATTACTTGAATGTTACGCCTCAATTCAGAAGAATGCATCATGCTGATTTTCTCCTGGGCTCCAATAGCTTGTCAGTCATCAACAGGAAGCCACAAGCTGCCCTCAGTCCCAAACTGCCCTTTGTTGGAGCTGGCTGGGTTCACAACATGGGCACAGAGATGAAGCTGCCCTCCTTTGTTGAGCATGTCCAGGTGCTCTTTGCTCACCAGACTCCTGCTGTGACTTTGTCTTTTGTTAGCTGGAAGCCCAGGCTCCCACCAGCCTGAGCTGATCAGGCCAGAAGAGCAAAGACTAAATATGGATGAAGAGATAAGATGCAAGAGAGGGTAAAAAGGAGGTGAATCTGTGGAAAAACTGGTCCTCTGGTGTCACCAGGGCAGTGAGCACAAGATTATTTGCAAAAGGTGAAAGGGGCAAAGGAACAAAATGCAGAGTGTGCGGTGTTACTGGCAAAACAGGCTCAACTCAGGGAACTTTTACTTACTTTACTTTATTGCCAATTAACAGAAGCTTCTAATCACTGATTTGGGTGTTGAGAAAAAGAAACCATGAACAATTAAGCAAACACTTGGGTAAGCAACTTTCTTGACTCTTCTTTCCCAGGCACTATTCAGCAGAACACCTTTCCTCCATTCTCCCTAGTCTCACCTCCCCCTGTTTTTAATGTGGGTTACACTGAATAATCCCAGAGTTTGGGGCCATATACACAATAGGTTTAGTCTGCTGCCTGCCTTTCCACTCTCCTTACTGGTATTCCTTTGGGTGTCTGTCATTCTTGCTGTTTTTTCCTCTGTCCTTCTTGCCTCCTACAGTTTTGCCTGTTGGCTACAGTCCCTCAGAGCTGTCCTTTCCCTAGTGTTGATCACCCATTGGCACAGTCCCACAGGGTTGTTCCTGCACACTCTGGGTTGCCTATAAGCCACAAGCTGTCTTCCTTTAACGCCTTAACATGGAGCTCTTCCTTCCAAGAGTGTGTCCCCAGCTCCATCTCTCCTGCCAGTGATGGACCCTTTTTCTCTTGCCAATTTTTATTTTCAGTGAATTTGCTATACTGATTCAAACACCAAGGACTGTAAATAATTCTACTGTCATAATTATTCTACTTTCGTATCCCATTTATATTTGCCTCCTGCAAAGGATGAAAAGGCAAAGAACACCTTGGCCCTGCTGCAGGAATTCCAGACATCCCTTCCCCATACCCAGCTTTTGTGAAGAGATTGTCAAGGGTTCTCATGGCCCTGAGGAGAAGGAGAGTGGGGATCCATCACAGGCTTGTTTCAGACTATTCCTCACCTGAGTGAACAAGCTTCACCTGTCCTCTTAGCAAATTTCCTAGATGAGTGGTAGATTTTGTGACTATTGCCAAAGCCCTTATTCTGCTGTCCAGAATTTCTCTCTAGGACTGCAAGACCTGTAGGGTTTGTTGGCACAGGATGATTGCCCTCCTGGAGTAGGAACATCTGATCAGATTCCTCAACATGGCTCTAGAAAGCAAATGTTGTTCTTACACATCCTCATCCATGCATGAGCGGCTATCATCAACAGAGTATTGACAATGTAGTGGCTACAGCAATCCCAGCTGATGTGGTAGCGGGCTCTTGCAATGAGACTTGCAGTGATCTCTGTCCTGCTTCTCCCATTTCACTGCTGTCATACCAGCGTGTGATGAATTGTCTGTGCCAGCTTAAAAGCCTTTCCTAAATCACAAATTGCTTTTCCATTTTTTTAATGATTAATGTAAGAAGTTGTCTATAATTGCCATAAAAAATGACGTAATGAGAGAAAGCTCTTGTTACCTTGGCTCTAAATCATCCCAGTGATCCTGATGTAATCACCTACCTCTGAGATTTCCCTTCCAGGGTATGTGATACAATCAAAGGGACTGGACTTGCTCAATCCCCACCTGGTACTACCCAGCTATGCCTGCTAGTGATTTGGTTGGTCCACCACTGGCATCAAACAGATTTATCTTTGCAATTTTGCTTTTTTCATCATAGCTCAGAGTTTTAATCTGTCTCTCTTTATGGGGAGTCTTCTTTGCTTCTTCCTTCAGGTAAGAAAATATATGATCAGGAATAAGATCTGCTTAGCTTTTGTTCTCTAACAGTTAAGAACTTGGTCTGTGCTACTTGTCTGTCTTATTAATCAATGAAGACAAAAACCTCCTTCAGAGGGCAACTAATTCTGTCAAAACAGATGTCTAGCATATATGGGAAGAACTGTCCTTTTGAGGTGCTTTAAATGTTATCTCCACTGACCGGATGAAACTCAGATAACTAGATTAACACCACAGTTTTAGATGGCTAAAGAACTGGTGATGCCTAGAGGATAGATAAAGCTGCTTTCTTTCTTACTGATTGAGAAAGCAAGAAGATTGTCCTTCAGCTGTTTTGTACACTTTCCTGGGCTTTTGTGAGGATGGAAGGAAAGTCACAGAGGAGGTGGAAAGCTTTCCAGGAGCCTGACCAGTACCACACTCCAGTGTTGGGAATTTTTAGGCTCAGTCAGGGGCTGGATCTCTTATGACACAGGGATGGTACGACCTGTGTGAGTATGAGAATTCCATCACATGGCACACTGGGGGGCTGAATGAATATGAAAAATGAGATGCAAGAGAATAACAAACATCTTGCAGCTGGCCCTGCTCCACACAATCAGACCAGGGATGCTGCTGTGCTGTAGTCCAGGAAGGAAATGCATGGAGGATAAAATGTGTAGAGCAATTGTTACTGGCCTGGAGCTGAAGGATGCTTGGGGATATGGTAGCACTTCAAACCAAGAATTTCACCTTATATAAAATATTTCTTTTGTACCTTGTTTTCAGTATTTTTGAAAACTTTATCAAATTATGTTTTAAAATGATTATGAAGTTTTAAAATCTAGTGTCAGTTGCTTTTTAAAAATTTTTGTATAAAGTTTAGATTCTGCAGAGGTGGAATATAACTTTCTTTCTGTAGTCACAAAGCTCACAAACATCAAGGTAGGTATTTTGTGCTGCTTCATTGTGATTCATACTTTATCGGTGGAGCTGAAGACAGTCACAATTGTTTTTGGCTGTGCTGGAGAGAATATCTGTTTTGCTGAGCCCAAGCTATGGTCTGCATATTATTTATGTATCCACATACTAAAGTAGAGTTGTAAGTAAGCTCTAATGAATTAAAGAAACACCTGTGGTTTGACCACCAGGAACATGGCAAATATCTGTAAACAACACTCTTGTCCCAAACCCTCTTTGCATTCAACACATAAGTAAACCTCTCCTTGCCTGACAACAAAGGGTAAGTCTTAAACTATGGATTCTATTTAATGGAGAAGTTTCACAGTTTTCTGTTGCCCTTCTTTTGTTTGTTCTTCAAAGCCTCAGATGAAAGCCTCCAGTGCAAGTACCTGTTTGGTGAGGTCAGGGCTACGTGCTCTCGGGAGCAGCGCTCTTGGCACTGATATCCTGCCAGGAGAACACTGGTACATCCCAAGTGAGCTGAGTGTGAGAGCCTTTGGCACTACTGTGGGGTATCCCCTGGGTGAAACCCTGCCTTGCTCAGCCTGTGAAAAATCTCACTGATGGCAGACAGGCCAGTGAAGACTTGAGGGCTATAGCTTTTCTGGCAAATTAGGGATGCTCAGGGCTGTTTTCTGCTCTGGAACTGACTGGCACAGTCTGGAGATACCCAACTGCTCAACTCCATGCATTCTGGGCTTAGAGTTTGCCTGCAGAATGCTCATAGGCTCACAGTGCAGGCAGATGAGCTGAAGCACTGCACCAGGGTTGATGTAGCACAACTGAAGCTGAAATTTCATAACACAAGGCAGACAAAACTACACGTAATAAAAAGATCCCAAGAACTTTCTAATTTTCCTTCGAGATGATCAAATAATAGACAAGATGACTAATTTGTGGTACTGAAACTTTGGTTCCCTTTGCCTAAAATTGAACTCCTGTTGTCTGTGATGCTTCCGAAGAGCCTTCCCAGACCTACACAGTGTGCTGAAACACACAATATTCAATCCTTTGGGCATTTAAATCTAAATCCTTTGAGCCTCACTGAATTCAGATATTTGTTAAAATGACAGTTATTTGGATTGGGGTTATCTCAACTTCTTGTCGTCTGAGAGGTGTGAAGGCTCCTGTTAGCCACATCTTGAAAACTTTTCAGATACCAAACAGTAAAAAATAATGAGGTTTTGGTCAGAACAGTTTCTGAGCCAGTTAGGTTCCAGGGCTGGTGCACCACATGCTGTGAATCCAGCATTCGAGGCAGTGCAGATGCTCAGTCAGGAGCAAGAGGAGGATGAGAGCAGAATCTGAATGTGCTTGTCAAAAGGAGCCAAGTGAGGTGTGAAACTTGGCTTTGAGCTTTAACTGTCCTGTTATAGCCAGGGATGTCTGATGGCCAGGCAGGGCAGGACTGAGGGGAGCTGGAGACCAGTCCTGCTGCAGGGACTGTATGGGACTGACGTGGGGTCCTGTGCCATGGGTAGAGTGGGAGGTGCTGGGGAGGCTGAAACGAGATCTGATGGGACAGGTACAACTGGCAGTGCTACAGCTCTGCATCCCTGAAACCAGCACCCCTCCAGTCCCTCTTGACAGGCGGTGAAGAAAACACTGAAAAGCCATTGCAATGGTCATTGCAGGGGCTCCAGGTTACACCTTATAACAGCCCCTCAGCATACACAGTTCTCCCACCTGTGTGCACTGTAAATGTACAGGGTACATGCTGTGTACAGGTGTAATGAATACTCCATATATTTATATTCCCTACAAATTCCCTCCTTGGTTACACATGGCCTCTTCCCAAATGCAGCTGAGGGACATAACTGACATAAAAGTAATTTTAAAATGTTATGTTTGAAGATATTATGAAAATGACACAATTTAGAAGCAAGAGATAGGGCTCTTTAATTTTTGGCTATATCTAGGAATCTTACATGTATAAGATATGTTCACTCACAGGCTCCAGCTATAGTCCTAGGAGTTCAGAAAGACATGCAAGAAGTATGAGCAAGAAGTTCAGACCTGAATTTTGTCATAACTGTAGTTACTACTTTTTTCCCCTCTTTTTTTGCACTACAGCTAAAGATACAAATATTTTTCCAGTGCTTTCACTGAAGGCTTTTCTGTTCTACTCCTCTCCACAGATGTCTGGGATTTGTGCCTGGCACATGGCTGATGCATTTTGTGCTGAACAACACTCTCTTGGGCTGCAGTTGAAGAGAAGTGAAGAAAAAAAGTAGCTTCTATGGAATGAAGGGACACTGCTGGCAGCTGGTGAGACCTGTGAGAGCAAGGACTAGGCTTTGCAAACTTGTGTGCCAAACTGTCACCCCAATGTGAGTGTGTGGCCCCACACATGCCAGTGCACTCTGTCAAGGAGGAGGATGTACAGACTCAGAATCACACCCTGGTTTTGGTACCATCTCAGTTTCTCACACAGACCTCATCTGTCCTCACTCCCACCAATGTTTACACAGTATAGACACAAATGCTTTCTCTCCAAAGACTCAAAAAGAGAAGTAGGGGAACTGGAGACCAGTGTCCCCCCAAGTCAATTCCCAGGCCTGGTGCAGATGTCAACAGCCTCATGCTCCAGTGGCACTACACTGGGGTGACAACCTCACAAGAAGTCCTGGTAAACCCAGTCATAATACCAGTGCTTCAAAGCACTAATACACACCAAATTGGGTCAGAAACTCTGTGGTTAAAATCAGAGCAAGTGCAGGTTTGTTGATATAGCCATACCTGTGTAGGAGCTCTTGATCAGCATGACTCTGGCTGTCAGGGAGCACTGTTCTTCACACCTTTGGCAGATGTATCATTGCCAAGCAGAAGTCTGTGCTGCAGACTTGGCCACACTCTATCCTTCATGTTTGTGCTCTGAGAACCACAGGTATTTTTCACACAAGATAAGAAAGCAGAGGAGGAAGCTGGAACAATGGCCAGTTGTTTTCCACTCAGGACGGTTTTGTTCAGTGGGTTTATCTTATTAGAATTTTTATCACATTACCTCTCAAATGTATCTGTACTACCTGCAATATCTCAGGAAAAAAGAGAAGAGGCAAAATTGAAAAAAAGGAAGATTTGGAATCACTTAACCCATTCATCTATGGGACTGGACAGCCCAGCTCTGGCTCTAGCAACTCTGTTCACAACAAACATTCCAGCTGTGAATGAGCACTGGGCAGATGGGCTGTGCTGCCATGCTGGAGTTGGCAGAGTGTTCTGAAGCTGTGCTCCAGCCTTGGCAATGACCATTGCACAACTGGGGTCCGTGAGGATGAGCATTGGGGCAAACATGCCTCTCAGTGGCACTCTGAACACTGTTCCATGTTGAAATAACTGGTGGAGAGGCAAGAGGAGATAGAAATCCCAGAAATCCCAGCTACTCTGCATTGCCTTGCTGTTTGTGCTGTACCTGATATCCATTTCAGTTACTGGAGATGGAATAAAGGAAGAAGATAATAAGGAATAAAGAAGTGTAATAAAATGCCAGACAGGCACCGTACAGAAAGAGAACAAGGAAAGCATAGCTGCCTTGGGTACAATAAATCTTATCTTTAAATACTTTAAGCAGCTTTCTCACAATGATGGATCCCTTGGAGAGACTTAAACTGAAATAGTTAGGGAACTAAAGTCCTAATTTGAAATCAGCTCTTAAAGGCAGAACTAAAGCCCTATCTGTATTAAAACTCAAACTGAACCTGGAGAGGCAATAATATATGTCTCTAGAGTGACTTTGTAGCCATGTATTTCCAACAATACTATAAAGAGCAGGAGGTGAGAATGAAGGATTCTCTGATGATGTTGGCATGCTGGCAATGGATAAAGTTTCAAGCAGTCTGAGACCAACACTTGTCAGCCTTTGAGAGCAAAACATATATATATATATATCTGTACTTCAAGACAAAAAAAAATACAAAAACGAGACATTTGGTAGACACAATCTCAGACTTCACCAAGATGAATTCTGATACAGAACACATTCTCTAGCTTACATATAAACACTCCTAATGTTTAAGTCCTGTCTGTGCCTGAAAATATGTTGTGACCTTTCCTATTCCAGTAGCAAACTTCAAGAAAAACAATGGAAAAGATTACACAGGAGAGCCATCACACTGCTGTGCCAAGAGAAATAATCTGCTGCAAACATAGACCAGCAGTCCCCACTGTGATATCTGGGCTGGGTGTGACCTTGGGAGCCCAAATTCATCACTCCCATGAGCCCAAGCAATGTCCCCTGTCGAAGCTGGCCCTAGCTTCAGCTGCCTGCTCTCTCCTAACCTGCAGAGCATCCCTCCCTCCAAGCACAGATGCTGTGCTTGCTTCTCAGCCAGCCGTGCTCAGTCCATGCCAGTAATGATTGACTGAACTTTGAGTGGTGAATGGCGCAGTTCAGCAGAGGACAGGCTACCTGTTCTGCCAGCTCTGCTTCTGTGGGAGCACTGATTGCTGAGAGAGCAGGACAGGCTCCAGCAGTTTGTGCCATCACATCCAATCACGACTTTCTGAAGCAGAGGTCAAACTCCCAGATCTAGCCACAGCATTGGTCATCACAGCAGTGGGACAGGGAAATAGCTACAGGTGGTTACATCATTGAACTACAGAAACTTTATCTGACAATGACTGCAAATCTGAGCTGTAATTCCCACCACAGGTAATGCATTTTTTACCATAGGTGTTACCTGAGATAAGGGTAAGACTCAAGAGGTGTGACTTCTGAATGTTTCAAAATACTTTCCTTCTCAAAATATACTAAAAAAGTATTTGGGGCTCTGGAGGAGGTATTGCCACAATATGGGCAACTTGTAGGCAACTTTTCCAGAACTCCTCCCCTCACACCTGTGTAGGCATTACTGATAATGCTGAATGATGAATGGTTCTATCCTCAACAAGGATAGAACATGCCCCTCAACAAGGGCATGTAGTAACAGACAAGGGGGAATGGTTTTAATTGAAAGAGAGCAGGTTTAGATTATTTATGCAGAACATATTCTTTGCTGTGAGGTTGGTCAGGCACTGGAACAGGTTTCCCAGAAAAGCTGTGGATGCCCCATCCCAGGAAGTGTTCAAAGCTAAGTTGGATGGAGCTCTGAGGAACCTGGTCTAATGAAAGTTGTCCTTGCCCAGGGCAGGTAAGTTGGGAACTAGACGATCTTCAAGGTGCTTTCTAACCCAGGCAATTCTGTGATTTGATGATCTGTGTGGAAATTCTGCTTACCAAATGTAATGTATCCAGAATTTAGTGAACTGCAGCAACACATGTTTTGAGGCACAGAACACCTGCTGAAGCAATACTTGCACTCATGTCCCTGATAATTTTTGCACAACCTGTCAACATACATGTGCAGCTACTGTGTGAGCACATTCTGCAAATGGCATGTCTGGCTTGGAAAAACAAATAAGGCAGCTTTTTTCTATATCTGAGTGTAGTTACATTTTGCAAATGTTTTTTATGTTTTAAGAAGAACATCTCTGATTCATTATGGAGTAAGGTTGACCAGGAACATTAGAACATTACCTTCCACCCCATGACTGAAGCTGAGTGACTAAAAATAGGTATGTTGAAGGAGGAATTTTGTGGGAGACAAAGAGAGTAGTTATTGGCCTCCAGAATCCAAAAAATTCAAAATCTAATGCTCTTTATATTGTTGCAATGTCAAAATCTCTATGGTGTGCCTTCCAGAGCCATGTGGCTACTGCCCAGAGGGCTCTAATCATGAGTTCCAAGTACTTGGTGTTAAAAGTAGCTCACCTGGAACTAAAACCAGTAGATTTGTTCAAAGATTACATCTTTACACACAGAATGGTGTGAGGCATTTTTCCCAAAGTTGCTGGAACTCAAAGTTTGAAATAAGGGCAAATTGGAAAATGTGCAAGGGCACCTTGATTTAAGTATGTTTGATCTGGTTTTTTGCCTTTCCTTAGGCAAGATGAGTTAGTTCAGAAGCAAATTTCATTATTATTGTGAGTTGGCAGCCAAATATGCTAGAGGTGTACTTATTTGTTAAATAAATACAGGGACTATGCTTCACTGATTCACCACACCCACACGAGCTCTGAATAATTGTAGGCTTGTTGCCAGACAAGCTAGGATTGTTGGTTTTGGGGTTTTTTTTTGCAAACAGAGGTCTTATTCATAAGTCATAAATAACTGGCTTTGATGGAGTTGATAATTTCTCACAGAAATGCTAAATGGTTGTTCTAAGTGCACTTCTACTACCAAAAAGGGGATTGTATTTAGTTATTGCTAGTAGTCGTTCATTGGGGAACCTCAAAAGGTCAGTTTTCTACCAGGTCTAAACCTGACCTTATGTGGAGTAGAGATGCTCTCTCCAAACTCCACTGCATGTTAACAAAACTTGGCTTCAGTTGTTTTAAAATGACTATTAACTTATACACAGTTCAGTGTGTCTAGCTGCTGTCTCAGAAATATCCCTGCGGCTTTCCAGTTGGCATCTTTTACCACACTGACACAAAAATTAAAAGAGTGGGAGGGATTACTTGCTCTGGGTGTCATTTCCTGGTTAATGTTCTTAGCCATATCTTAAGCTGTCCCTAATGGGTGGTCAGCAGTGGGAGCCTCAGCTACTGGCAGAGCTCCAAGCATTATATGGCCATGCTGCTATGGTATTCACAACGTAGCCAGAGGCCAAGAAACTGGTTAAAGGGTATTGCACACAGCCAGTGGACACCTTCAGCTTGCTGGCCTCCCACTTCCAACAAATCTGCAGGAATGAGGCCTTGTGGCAAGAAAGGGAGAAGGAATATGTTGCACACTGCTAGGGAGGACACACAGTGGGCATCCACTGCTGATCAGATACCCTCTGTGCTGTGGGACTGCAGCTGAGAACTGCAGCCGTATCCACCCAGCTCTGCTGTGTCATGCTCTTTTTTTACCTTTCATTTCTCTTATTTAGAATCCAGCCAAATAGCAAAGACTCAGCAATTCTCTATCAATGCCCTGTGGTCTGTGCATGTCTGCCCAGGTACTGCTGGTGAGAACAGCTAAGGCTAGCAGGCCTTGACTAGAAAAGTAGCTGACTGGCACAGTGGGGCAGAGTATTGCTCTCTCAGATTTTCTCCCTGTGATAATTACCTCCATGAGAATCAAAGGTAATTTACTGTTTCTTAATCCTTTCTCATACCTCTTTTGCTTGTTCCCCTATTAATATTTTTCCCATTTTGATAAAAAAGGCACATAAAATATGTCAAAATTTTACAAAGCATTAACACACTTTCTGCACAAATCATCAATTCTTCCTACAATGCTTCTAAGGATGGATGCACTGTGCAGTGAGTTTGAGTCCCATAAGCATGCAACTCTACCTCCACCTCTGGATTCTCTTGTTTTAGAAGCTTTCTGGGATTTTTGATTTGGATTGATTCCTCCCATAGTCTCATTATTCTCAGTCTGCTCTCTCTGACATTTCATTATGGTAAATATGAAAAAGCTGTCACTGCTGTACAATGATTATTGTTTCAATCACCCTTTATCTCTGGCTGATTTATATTTCTAAAACTTGGGCCAAGGAATAACAGTTGCAATAATGTGTAATGTGTGAGGAACAATGGCATCCAGTGTCTCACAGAGAGAGGCCGGATCACAGTCAAGAGACTTGGAGGTAAGCCACTCACTAGATTAGAGTTGCAAAGTCTACAGTGGGTTGGATGGGAGAGGTGGAGGGGAAGCTGTGAAGAAATCTTTTTCAAAACCTTTAATACCTGGCATTTTTGTGGCTTTTCCTCTCCAGGAGCTGATATTGCTAATCCCTTTCTAAACGGTGTTTGAACACCGCTGTCCTCAGGGGTCCACCCATCTCCCAGCTCCACCTCCTTGTTCCCTGCTCCTTTGTTTCTGCATCCTGGTCTAAATCCTTATGGGATTGATAAGGAAAAGAACTGCCTTGGCACTGCACACTGCAGCACCAGAATGCTTGCTGAAGTTGATTAATGCTGGTCAAAGAATATTTTAGAGTGACTACTTGCCAGGCTCTGGGAGTAAGCCTGGCAAGTAAGCTCCCCTTTCCTAACAGGGAGGCTTTGAAGAGAGACATTGAAGGAGAGGGCAAAACACCGTGCTTGTCATAGCAAAGCTATTAACTATTCCCACATTAGTGAGGGCCCTTCGTTTTGGAGGAATAAGTGGGAAGACTGACCATAACCCACGGTGATATCTAGCTGTTAGAGATTAGACATTTTCAGTCTGATAAGTTATTCTGCTGCTGAACACGATCTTTAGTCCAAAGGGACAGAGTTTCCTCCTTTCACATCTTTGCTCAAGTTAGTGGAGCTGACCTCTGCTGAAGGTGTGGTTTGGAGCTGTAGTCTCAAAATCTAGCCTGACTTTTTTCGTGTTGCTTTTTATTTACCAGTAGAAAATGAATCCTCAATGGGATATAAACACTGTGCTGATATAAATCACCCTGAAATTTCAACAGGATGTGGTATTCCCACTCTTTTTCATGTTATCTGTTCTACTGGGAACCATATTTACATCTGAGAGATTATTAACCAAATAAATATTGTCCACCCTCAAAAGAGAATTGTCACAAATAGATTACTAATTACTGGCTTTTTATTATCATTTTTGTGCCCCTACAAGTTTTGCTTACTAAGTGGAAATATGCTAAGTATGTTAATATTAGCAAGATACAGAAGTGTGATGGAAATCAGGCAAGTCAGATATTAAATATGTTTGTTTTATGATAGCCAGTGGGAGCTTATTGTATAGGCAAGAATAATTCTCTTCAAAACAGGATATGGGCATCTCCAGAGACTTACTGAAGGAGTGTCCAGATGCTGGGCCCCTCTTCTTAGCTGTAAAGATGGTTAAAGGCATACATTCATTATAGCTTCCTTTTATTTTATAACCTCACTCCACAAAGTGATAAGATAGCAAACAGCACTGTGTGCATTCAACTCACTGGCAAACAACACAGGGTAAAGTCAGTCAATAAAGCTAATTGTACCTGGACAATCTGATTAAAAGCATCATTAGCCAGTTGTCAGGACTACTCCTGCTTCAGTCAACAGACTCAGCTAGTAGATATATCACATTTGGACATCTCTGAAGTTTAGGATTAGGTCTAGCCCTTCAAACCAAAGCTGCAGACCTCTTTCAAATGGACAAAAGCAGGCTGGATTGCACTGTCTGCTGATATGTGCTCTGCAAGGACATGCACCCTCATTCAAACTAATGACAGTAACAACAGTGATGTTAGTAATAATACTATCAATATATCGAAATGTGAAAGAACACACCCTTAATACAAAAGTTACTCTACTTAAATAAGTATGTCATGCCTGTGGATTTATTTGCCTGGTCCAGACATTTCTAAACACTTTTAAAATAGTCCTCACTGGACGTAAGATGCCATTTTTGTCTCATTAAGGCCTGTGTGAAACTGAGGAGCTGATGATGGGTAATAAAGTTATCAAGGATTATAGTTATTGATAAAACTTCTGTGAGGGAGACACTGGAACAGGGAGGTGGAACACAGTGTGGATGCCCCATCCCTGGAAGCGTTCAAGGTCAGGTTGGATTGGGCTTTGTGCAGCCTGGAGTAGTGGAAGGTGTCCCTGCCCATGGCAGAGGGGTTGGAACTGGAAGACCTTGTAGGGTCCCACCCAAATAATTCTGTGATTCTATGTTTCTCTGATTCTCTGATAATGAGTGTTTTGGAAAAGATAAGGCAAAAGAGATATATCTTCTCCCAGAGGCTCCTTTGGGATGCTCTCTTCTGGGTCCTCTCTGAGACACCACTGAGCACTGCATCTGCAGCCTGACATAGTCAGTCCCTACCTAAGAGTACTTTGTTTACTAGTGAATTGCTGAAGCTGTTTCCTTCAGGCTTGGCTTTGACCCCATAATCTGTTTAAAGAGTTGAAGAGGAAGGATGACACAGAGAATAGAGCGGCACTAAACCAGAGATGTTATCAACAGCACCAGATAGTCACCTCCTGGTCTGGGAGGCAGCACAACTGCTTAGTTTGGTACTCAGGCTGGTCTGGGGATCTCCTCCTGCCACCTTGCCTTTGCAGACAAATCCTGGCCCCTTTGCTTTCTGAGGTCTACCAAGGTGCTCCAAAGTGATGGGGCTGTGTAATAATGTAATGAGAGCTGCTGTCCTGGCTGTGACAGCTCTCGTGGCTGGGGACATGGGAGAGAAACGTGGTTTGCTGGCATGCAGCCAGACAGCTGGGGCTGCTACTAGTCTTGCCTTGAAGGCCAGAGGAAATTTTAAATAAATATTCTCTTCAGGAGGGCAAATGCCAAGGCTCGGATTTAATGGAAACATTAATCCCAGAGGGAAGTGTGCATCATGTGGGGCTCTCAAAATGAGACACAGACTTCTGAAGATATTTCTTAATGACATTATTTATGTTTATTTTTCAGCACTGTGGTAGCTCCCAGGAGCTATGAACCAAGTGCCTCTTAACCTTGGGACTCTATAAACACAGGCTGAAAGGGTGATCTTGTTCCAGAAAGCTTTCTCTCTTTGGCAAGCTGACATCTGAGCTGATGCTGTTTTACTTAAATTGAGCTAGCAAAATATACAGCGAGTGCCTGTTTTTCCAGCTGGGTGCTTACCTGTCTCTCACTTTCCCTCTCCCTCTCTCTCTCTGTGTCCTATGCTTGGCCACATGTCTTTCACCTTTATGCACTGTGGCATTTCTTGTGTGGTTTCCTCATTTCCATTTTCAAGTGTGTGCTCCTAAGGCATCACAGTCATGCCTGACAGTCACTTGGGATAGTATAAAGAATTTTAAAAAGGGAGGGAAATGCATTTCCCCCCCACCGAGTTTTCCTGACTTTGTTTCATCATGTTAGAAGCTTTCTGATGGGGAGGATGATGGCTTGTGAAGGAATGCATGAAACTTTACTCTGAGCCTTGCTTCAGCACAGTCTCTGCCCTAACATGAAATAGGGCAAAAATGAGTATCTTATAAGAGCATCTTTTCAGACTGGATATGTCTTACTCATTTTCCCTGCTATACACAGTAAAAGATATAAACATATAAAAGGCAACTTCTGCTTTGGTCAAAATTACATTCAAGTGTAATTTAGTATTCCTTTGGGAAATACAAAGTCACACAATCTTGATGAAATTAGGTTCCTTATCTGTATAAATTAGGTCCAAACTACTTTTTATGGTGGCTGGAAGCACCACTGTCACTAATAGAAATATCTCATGAAGAAAAGGTATTCAATTACTGTCAGTTCATTATGTATGTAATTGCTGTAGCCTGGTTTGGCTTGTTAAAGTTAACCTGGAATTAGTAATTTAGATGTTAGGCTTTAAATCAGTGGTTTGAGACAGCTGTTCTGTGACTGTCTGAGCAGTGCTTGTGGCCCAGCTGATGACTTTGAAAGCAGAGCTGGGATCAAGTATTAAAGGCAGGAGCTGTTTCAGACACTCTCAGCACACCAGACCCTCCCGGTGGTACAAGACACTCCCAGCAGCAGGTCTGTGAGCAGCCCTGTGGTCCTGCCCATCCATCTCCCTGCATCCCTGCCTGCCCGCTCAGCTCCTCTGCCCCTTAGTGGCTGAGCTCAGAAACCCAGACAGGATAAAAAATAACCCCCCAAATAAAGCAAATAGGCTGCAGTTGGTTAAAATCCCTGAGCAGATGGCAACAGACGGTGTGGCCTCATGGTGAGGGAGCAGCAAAAGAAAGCCAGTGACAGAGATAGGGATTACATCAGGGCAGCTTTGGATCAGCCACAGGTGCTGTGCAACAGCACCCTTAGAGACCCGGGGGGGATGAGAAATATGGAGAAGGAAGACTGTACTGCACCCAGCAGAAGCTGGAAATGTGAACTGTAGTTTAACCACATGCGGAATGGGAATTCACTCGAGTGTTGGCCACACTAACTCAGTAAAACTACTGATGTATTCAGCTCTTCATGAATCTCACGGGCTATTAAAAAATGTAATTGAGAAGGAAATACAAGTAAAACATAAAGCACCGTGAGAGGTATGGAAAAGAGAACAATTATGTACCTACTAATTACATTAGAGACTAAGAGGCACTCACTGAAATTATCAGGTAGTGAATTAAAAGGAAATGGAAGGACTATGCAGAACTAAACTGGTTGGAAAGGGGCCACAGAACTCAGATATCCAGAGCCCCAGAGAATTGCTCCCCACAGCAAGCTGCACTGGTCAAGCAAAAATTACAAGAAAAATCTTTATATATCCTAACATACTTTGGCTTGGAGAGGGTCTCGAAAGTCACCTGGTCCAAGCCCTGCTCAGAGCAGGACCAAATGCGATGTTAAGTTACATTTTTATGTGATCGAGTATAATGAAAATGTCCATGTTCTATTGTTCTGTATGTGCGTGGACTACTTTTGATCCTTCCTAACTTTTGAGTGCTTGAGCTGCTAAGAATGCTCTTGGAGTGCACTGGAATATTTCCTGGCACTAGACTTGTAGAGGCAGTTGGGTATTTTGCCGTGCGAGAGTTGCAACTTGTCCTAGCAATTATAAACCCCACCTGCAATTATTTTTAGGCATAAAAGGATAAGCTGGCTTTAAAAAGCATGTCTTAAGAGCTGTATGAATCTAGCAAAGTTGCAACATTGCCATGAAGAAATGTGCTGAGGCATGTGAGCCTTCGACAGATCCAGTCTGCTGACAGGCTGGATCTTGAGTGGCACCATCTTAGTAAACCAATTAAATAACGGGTGCTAGTTTCCTAAGGGTATGGCCCAAGGGAATTTTGAATTGTTCAGCTGAAAGTTGGAATTAGTGAGTCAAGCTCTTCCCTAAATTAGACTAATTAAATTGTGACCTCAGCTTTGTTATTCCAGATTTCCATTCAACGAATACAGGGCCTTATACTGCAAATGTACAATAGAAGATATCAAATTTCCATCCAGTTTTGAAAAGAAATCTTTCCCATTTTCTCGAGCTACAATGTGTTTCAGTAATATGATAAGAAAAACGTTTTGTTTAGTTGGGAATAAAAAGGGAAAATTATGGAAGAGGATAATCTACATAAAGGAATGCTTCATGCAGGGCACAAAGTTAAAAACTTAGAAAAGTTTGAAGCTATGGATTCATGAACAAGCAGGAAATTACATTTGGGAGTCAACTTGGAGCTCAGTCTCTGACCCAGGTGCAGCTATTCACAGCAAGGGATGGGGGTGCATGTGAAAGTCTACACCCCACATGCCAGTGGTGCTAACTAGAATAGTGGGTGACACCGCTGCACTCACCTGGGAGCTCCAGAGCACCTCTGTCTCGACTGTCTGTGTATGCACTGTGACCCTGAGGTCTTTGCAGGGCAGCCTACTGCAGCACAAAACCAGGAGAGCTTGGGGAAGGACTGCAACGAGCACATCCAAGCAGTGCAGAACAAATAAATGGGATCAAACGAAAGGAACCGGGAGGCAGAAGAGAGGTGAGTTGACAGAAATGGCCTGTGGAAAACAATCCTTGCATATACCTTCTCTCAATTGTCTGCTGCAGCCTTCAGGGGAATGCTATCCCACAGAACACAGAAACCAAGAGGCTATCAGTCCTTGGCCAGGAAGCAAATGGGTGAATGGGAGCAAAGAAGACTAAGAATGGAGTCTGCAGATCCATGAGTCCAACAGTCCAGTGAGGCACAAAGGCAAGAGCCTCGGGTAAAGCACAGGTCATGGGAGATGGCAAGGGACTGGGAGCAATGGTGACAACAGGATCAGTAACCCAGTGGTGTCTGCTAACCAGAAACTTGGAAACAGTCCAGAATCTGCTGGTGGAGAAGAGCCAAAGGAAGGTAGATGGGTGACCAAAAGGGACAGCCACAGCAGAAGGAGGAGGCCCTGCAGAAGGAGAGCAGCATGAAAATGAAACACCCAAATATGAAGTGGGTTTAATGGGCATCCCAGGGCTTTAAGATGCATCTTTCTGCAGTGGGAGTTCACTGAAAGATATGTCCCCAGGAAGAGTTACATATCAGGAAAATCCTGCCACAGTGAGTCAGTATGCAGAAAATAAGGCTTGGAGAAAGTCCTCCAGAGGCTAGAGGAGGAGGAATTTGGATGCACCAGCACAGTACTTGCTTCTGCACATTAGTTCACAGGCTTCAAGGATAAAATGTCTGTGGGAGTCACTGAGCCACTCAGGTTTCTCTACCTGGAAGCCTTTGCTGGCAATGGCCAGCATCCAGTAGGTCACACAGCAGCACCTGTTACTGAAGGTGATGCTGCTCTGGATCTAGTGCTGATCTAATGACAACCTGCTGGATTCCTCCTTTTGCCACAAGCAGGGAAAAAGCGCCTTATCCGTCTAAATTATTCACCCAAAACTTTGGGTCTTTTAGCCCTGCGCCTTTGCTGGGGAAAACACACAAACAAACAAAACAAACAAAACCAACCAGATAGTGTTTGTGATCGTTTTACCGTGTGGTTCATTGGCTTTGGCCCCCGCAGGGAAAGGCGGCCCCATGTCGTGTCTGCCTGGGAATGGCCGGGAATGCTCGGGAATGCCGGAGCGGCCGGGCGATGCTCCCCCGGCCGGGAAGCGGCTCCGGGCGGGCGGAGCCGCAGTGCCACCTCCCGGCTCCCGGGGCTGCTGCCGGAGCCAATTCCCTTCCCAGCACCTGGCACACGGCTGGTTTGGCTTCAGTGTGAGAGAAATGCTGATAACACCCCGATGTTTTCAGTTGTTTCTCAGAAGTGTTTACCCCAAGTGAAGGAGTGCTCAGTTTCCCATGCTCTGCCAGCCAGCAGGTGCACAAGAAGCTGGTGGGGGAGGGAGAATGGCCAGGATTGCAAACATATTATTATTATTATTACTATTATTATTATTATTATTGCATTAAACTTTTTTCAATTATTAAATTATTTTTATCTCAATGCATGAGGGGTTTTTTTGTTTGTTTGTTTTTTGTTGGCTTTTTTTTTTTTGTTGTTTGTTTTGTTTTTGTTTTTTTTTTCTGATTCTCATCCACACCAGGGGACTTGGTGGAGAGTGAATTAGCAGCTGTGAGGTACATAGCAATTACATTTTCCCCCTTGAAATGCTGCTGCTGTTTTACTTTCACTAGAACATCTCTTAGGGGGAATTGTGTTTTGATTTCTCTGCTAGAGATCACATACGTACCATGTGAATTTGGTTTGTAGGTTGAGAGGAGATGGGGTTTATGACAAATTTCTCCAAGATCTACCTTTTGGTTGCTGGGTTTCATTTAGCTGTGGCAGTTTCCTGTTAAGCCTGTGTGTCAACAAAGTTGTTTTTCTGCCTTTCAGGTCCAATGAGATCCTACTAAGACAGAATAAGTTTATCACCCATAAGTTCGTAATTTCATAATCCTTATGGTCCTGAGTGCTTCATGAATTATGTTAATGTGCTGGAACCGGATTTTTTTTTTTAAATCCTGCTTTGAATAATTTCCCTGTTTCATTATTTATAGACATAAATTTCAGTCCACCTGGGAAAGTGCTTCAGGGCACTACACATTCCCTGCTCAGACACATTCATTCCAGCCTTGCTTGTCACTGTGACAGGCCTTGTGTTGTTACAGGTCTGATCTCCTGCAGCAGCAGGCAACTGTGACCATGTAATTGCTCTCCTTTGCCGATGTGGTCAGAGAAGTCTGGAAAATCAGTGGTTAAGGTGAATGCCCCAGAGAAAGCAATATTTCAAAGCCTGTGCAGACCAGTGAGCTGGAGAATTTATTTGCCCAGAGTTATTAGTTTTGATTTATTTTCCTCTACTGAACTTACTGACCACTACTGAATGGTTTTTGTCAAATGGTTTCTACAGTGCTAGATAGTTGATGAACAAAAGACACACACACCCTCTCCCAGCTGGAGTGAAAATTATGTGATTTAAGCCTCACCTGTCCTCAGGACTTGCTCTGAATCATTTAGATTTTGCCACACTGGATGATATGGACAGCTTTATTATTTAGGGTCATAGATTTATATGCTCCAAATTGCTCTAAATTGACACATTGCCCCCTCTTTTTCCTTTGAAATGAAAAAGTGAAAGAGCACAGACTACTGGTATTGAGCATTGATTTTTCTCATCATTGCTCTTTCCAGGAAGCTCAAGCTGGATCTTTTGGGCTCCTGATGTGGTTGCCACCTGCAGGCATGTGTGCGGCAATGCTTCCTGCAGGAGAATGTTTTGACATAAATCCTCAACTAGGCTGAGAATTCAAACCCAAAATCTTTAATGAGTTTCTGGATAAAACCTTCAAAAATTGAGGTATTTAATATGGAATCAATCAGTTTAGATCATAACCCTGCTTAGAATAACTCAGACTTTGAACTAGATTTGCAGATGTTGGACTTTCTGCAAGTCTCTTGGTGTGATCTGAGCCAGACTTTACATTTTTCTGACTGCATGTTTTAGTAACTAATATCTCTTCAATGTCACTTTTATATATACTATAATATATTTGCCATAGGCCACTCATATTGAAGCCAAATAAAAATGAAAGTCCAAATGCTACATGGAGTTCAATTTTTGAATTCGTCACAGAAATGTTGACAACTGCTGCTCCCTTTTCCTGCAACTGCCTCCACAAAACCATTTTCTGTGTCATTGTTAGTGTTATTAGAAATTCTAATCAGAACCCCTGAAAAGTATTTGAATGCAGTAACTATACCCATGTGTATAAAAAGTATATGTACATGTATGTATGCACACACTCACACACATGTACCTGCCAGCCCAGAGGAGGGGACATTGGTATCTGCTTTTGAGACCAGCTTTTCTGATCATAAGACTCTCACCACATCAGTATTTTGAATCCATAAAATCCAGTCACTGCATTTTCCAACCCTGAGACTTGACTAACATCTCAGAGCTTGACTAGTAGAAATATTTTGATTACAGGTCTAATTGCTAAAGTAAACCCCAAATATGTAGATAAGTAAAAGCCCAAGCCTTGATATAGTTTTACAAATATGTGGGCGATGCATGCCAAGCATTTTATTAGCAGAGAATAAGTAAATATTATGTGGGTTTCTGTATGCTGGAACATGAGTGTGTTCTGGCCAATTTCAAAGGTCAAAAAAGGCAAGTGGTGATGAAGTGTGCACATTTTACTGATGTTCATATATAAGGACTCATGTTAGTCAACTGAGATTTCTGTGGTTGTGAGTCATGCAGACCTTTGGAGCAATTATTTCTAGAGCTTTGACACTTCACAGTGATATTGCTAGGCCTGGAATGACCAAGAACAACAGACCAAAGAAGGGAAAAATTATGGCTTAGGTAAAAAGGGAAGAAAGAGACCCAGAGCAATTAAAAGGATGAAGGGATAAGGTGGGTGGACTTTGGTGGAGGTGGGGGGAAATGGAAGAAGCAATATTTGTATTGAGATTAAAAATAAAATGGAGGTAGAAAGCCCTTAGCAAATGGTTGATGTTGATTTAATCCAGTGTGACACATTGTTCCATGTATTCATGTAGCAATTTTATTAAAACCAAAGAAAAAGCCCTAGAGTTTAAATACTGTGTATTTAAATGAGCTGCTCTATCATATGACTAATTTAGGCAAACACATCACAATTCCTTTAATGTTAGTTTTGTAGTGCCAGTTTGCTGGCTGCACTGAAGGCTTATAAACTGTAACTGCTTGGCTGAGCTGACCACTCAAAGCCTATAAAGCTCAGGACTGCTAATCTGAGACGTGGCTTGAAGTTGCTATCAAGTCACCCACAACACACAGACTCCTTCAGGTCGTTTGCCCTAGACCCACACACATGGTAGGGCACGATGGTTTGTATGCAGTGGGGCAGAGGGGCTCCTGTGGAAAGAGGGAGCTTAAATCATCCTGCCTTCCTTCTTTGCTCAGGATGAAACTCAGTGCTTCCCATTAAAATTTAACTTTGTCAATTCCTCAAAATGTTTCCATGTAAAGCAGTGACAAATGTGTCTGCTGAGCCTTTACTGACAGAAGTTGGCTGACTCCACATGCAGTTATCCCTGCTCAAAGGACACACTGCACAGAAAGTAAGTTTTCTGTCCAGTTAAGTCTTTCCCAGACTTATTTTGCAGAAGGGCAGCTGAAAAAGATCCCTAGAAAGATGTAAAGATGGAAAGACTACAACTCCCACGCTGCCAACCTACAATACTACTCTTGTAGTTAGAAATGCCTTTGGGTGCAGGTAGGGCTGAGAAGTTGCTAACTAGTCACTGTAATGCTCAGAGCTGGAGACAGACATTCTTGCAAAGCTCGTGGAACTGAAAAGAATCTGCACAGGCTGAATGGAGGCCACAGCAGTTGATCTTGTGTTGTTTTTATACTGCATCACAGATGGACAGAAGACAGTAAAGCAATTCTACCATGTGGATGTGCCTGTGGTAGGGAGGAAACACCAGGAGAATAGAGAAGAGATGTTCCAATTCACCAGTCTGCAGAGGTTTCTGCTCTGCTTTTTGGCACTTTCAGGGACTGAACTGGTTCAGCAGGCAGGATGTCATCTGAGTTCAGAGAATCTAATAAAAGAAGTCATACCTGTCAAGGTCTTTTTTTTCCAAAAGGCTGCTCTGAATCAATACACTGGAGATAACAGCACTGAACAAGACTAGCTGGAGCAAGGGTTGTTTTGATAGTTATGAATTCATGACCTTCTCCCTCAGCAACACTGTGACTTAAAGCTGAAATGTTTTTGGTGACTGGAACAGTAAATCTCAGAAATGAGGAGGGAGGGAGTCATGTGAGGAGGAAGCAGATGAAAGGCCATAGGTCATAGAGGGAGTATACAGTGCCAGGAAGATTAAATTTCCCTCAACCTGTTGTAGCCACTTTTCATGATCCTATGGGATCCTTTATGGATCACAGAGAAGAGCACAGCTGTTATGGCCAAGCAAGCTGTCTGTCCCTACCAGAATAGGCCACTGCATTTTTTTTCCCCAGCTTTTCTTCTCTTCCTTTCATGTGTGTTAGAAACTGAGAGCACCACTGAGTAAAAAACTCATTTAAAAAGTCATCAGAAGTGTGATTATTTTCTAAGCATGGTAAGTCGAAGATGAAATAGTCTTAAAATAGTGATGTCTTGACTAGTTCTTCCTTGTGAATTATCAAACTTATTATTCAGGACACCAAACTATTTCTAACTCAGAAGGACTTCATTACAAAAAAACCTACAGATGACATACACATAACAGGTTGTCAAGATCTCAGCAGCTGAGAACACAGGCTGGACTACTTTTCCAACCCCAGCATTGCCAGGTTATCCAGATATTGGCGTAGTCTCCCAAATGAAAATCAGCATGTACATCTGATGACTTTTCATTTGCCTCTATTAAGTGATGAGGGTTTCACTGCAGCATCTGGATGACCTCTTGGACATGGAATAAATGCTTTTGTTACAGCTAAGTCAGGGCAGAAAATGGTAGGGGGGAAAATCAGTGACTTTTGGCCACTGTACCTTTCCCACAAGTCAACATAGCAGCTGAGACAGAAGTTGTCAGTACCATTTCAAGTGCTTTGGAAAGACATGTGCTTATTTATTTGAAACCTTCTACAAGTCCTAAAGAAATAAAAAGGGAGGGAAGTATAAAGGCAGCTGGTGCTTATAGCAAAGACATTATTTTGCTGTAACAATGATTTGGATAGAGTTAGTTCTTCAAAATGACTCAGGGGAAAGAAGAGAATGCATGCAATTGATGACTGTTTCTCTAGCTGAATTATGTCCTGTGAGTTAAACCTGAGAGTTCTTGACAATATCCTTGTTTTCACTGTGACATTTGCTCAGACAAGGAGGAAAAATGTGATAAACAGCCTAAGCCAGTTCAAAATATGCAAGAGCATTTCATGCTAGCAGGAGATCAATCTATCTTTTCCTTTCTGCAAAAGCTTTCTGGAAGACATCCAGCAGCCTTTAATTCCAGCAGTTAATATAAATATACACATATATATATATATATACATATACATTTTCAGGCATTTGTATTCTAATGGTTCTTTAGTGTTCTTTCTTTCTTTCTTTTTTTTTTCTTTCTTTATTTAAACTAATGATATTGCTGAATATATATTTAATTGACCCTTCAGGGTATTAAACTAACTGTCTGAACATTTAGGAAAAGCAGCCAAGTCTGACCTTGTGTCATAAAATAAGGGAGCTTGCCAGAGCCTGGACATAGGAGCCTTGTGCATGAGAGCTTGACCAAAACACAAGCAGAAACCTGATAGCTGAAGAAATACCCCGCAGTTAACAGCATGAAAACCAAGGAACCTCTGTGAGATTAAGTATCAGGTACTATTACACTCTGCTGCACTAGGACATCTTTTTGGCTCAAAGACCTGTTTATCCTAGAGCCCTTTAGCAGGCCTGAGCTGAGTGTAAATGCAGACCCTCTCCACGCATAAGGAGGCCTTTATTTTCTTGGAGTGAAACAGAGGTCCAGCTGTGACCCTTGCTGGCCCTGGTTCCCACCTCTTCCCAGGGCTCTTCTCAAGCAACTGGCTGAGTGTTTGAAGTTCGGCAGAGCAGCAACAAGGGGAATTTGTATTTGGTTCCGCTGAGTCTTAATGAGACCTTTATTATTGCTTGTCACTGCCTCTGCTGATGCTGGAGCTCAGGGAGTTTTTTAAACACATCAAGGCACATTTAAACTCTTACCCCTAGGCAAATTGGCCACTTTGTCTGATCACAGCCCCTGTGCTGATATAAAGGTCCATCTGTGAGACTGCACAGACAGCTCTTGTAAAAGCCCCACTGACCTCAGTATGTGCTTCAAATGTTGTGTACTTAGTACCAGTCAATAACTTCTCAACTGCTGCAGTTTTCTTAGGGCTCTGTGTTTGTGTGTGTTTTTATCACCATAAGGGCAATACGTATTCTTTGAAACAGCTAAGTAGCTTTTAGCAAGATATTAGAAAGGTGAGGTGGTAATAACAGCCACTTAGTGGCCTTCCTTGTTAGCCAAAGTGCTATTGAAAAGATCTTGGCATTTTACACCATACAACTGCTGTGTTTAGAATGGGAGGACTTAGAAACCTTGAGGTGCTAAGTCTGCAGTAAAAATATACAAATAAGTGATTTGCAGTTTACTGTCTGTGGTAAAAAAAAAAAAATTAAAAAAAGAAGCTTAAATTCACCTGACTTGAAAAAAGAATTGAAGGCGAACAAATATTATATGTGTAGTATTAAAGATTGTTTTTAACTCTATCAAGCAAGAAAGCAATTTAGATACATTGTGCAATAAATTTGTTTGGAAAAAAATGCAAAATGGTGGTTTGAAAAGTCCATTCATCATGTCCGGGAGATAAGAGTATTGGGCATTTACATAATAATAAATGCAATAGCACGTGCTATTGAGTACCACTTCTCATCTTCCAGTCAGTTGGTCAGTATTTGCTAGAATCTTGTTTAATAACTCTAAATAATGTACTGTACATTTTTGGGGGAGAAATACTTTTTATTTTCCATTTTAATTTTTTTTCACTCAGATGTGTTTAACAAGTCCTTAGTACACTGAGATTGCATGTTTTTGCAGAGCTAGGCACTTCACCTGCTTATTCTATAATTTGTGGTGTTTAACATTTTCAACCACGTATTCAAATCATAGATAGCATCTAGAGACTTACATTTTGAATCAAATTAAGTCTCCTAGTCATTCAAACACTTTGCTTTTTCCCCCAACATATCTGTTTACAAATAATAATAATAAATAATCTTCTAAAAAATAATCTTTGAACCTCAAAAAGTGAGATAAAATTATAAACATTCAAATCACATGAAATACCAAAAATCATTCAGGAGGCACCATGATTTATAAAGATAGTAAGGAATAGTTCTTACACACATGTGCTGTTTATTTTGACATATTTTCTTGATGAGTCAATTTCTTTTTTGACAATAATTTCCCACATTTTTATAAATGCCTTGAGCTTTAGCTATTAGCATTTAAAACAGAGCTATGATATTCTGTTGTCTTTTCCAGCAGCATTATTGTAAGTGACACATGTTTTTGCTGCGTCAGAGCATAAAAAACCCTGTGTCACTTGTTATCACTGAGTATGGAAAGTCACTTCTTCCTCCTGGAAAGACATGGCTGTGAGGACAGCTGAAGCTTGTGCATCACAGGCATACCACAAATTTTAACTTCCTGTAGATGTTGGCATTGGGTGCCCCACAGTAAAGTAAAATGTGTGCACCAAGGTATGGAACAACAAAAGGCACAGCTGCTTTCTGTTCTTAGCCTGAGAGAGTCCCGAGTTTCAAAAACTGCTGTAGCATTTTAGTGTTGTAAATGATTTCATGTAAAATGAAATCACAGTCCAAGCTGCTGCTTCTTAGAGTTCAATCTCCAGCTTGTTGCTGTGGGTTTTTTTCTCATGAGAGGGCTCCCTTTACACTAGGACATCTGTCCAGCTGGAGAGCCTGGTGCCCTTAACAGCCTGAAACATTTTGGTGTTTGGACCTTTACAGATGGAATAAATTAAAACTGGATTGTGGATCAAAAGCAATTTCCGTGTTGTCCTGTGATCTCAGTGACCCTTGGCTGGGGTCTTACATCCTCAGGAAGGGGCACCACTGTTGCTGTCATTTGGTGGAATCATCTATTTTGTTTGTACAAATAAGTCTGATTTCAAACACTAAACAGCACATTTAAAAGTGAGTAAATCAATAAAAAAAATTCACACCTTATTTCTATTCTAAAACAAACAATTTCTTCCATCTATCTGTGGTCTAAGCAATGCTGTGTGTTTTCACACAGCACAGCAACTTTAATCAACAGGAAGCAATTTCCCCTCTGACTATGAGGGCAAGGTCTCCCCCAGCCCTCCTGGGGTGATGAGCAGTCAGTGAAAAAGTGTGAATTGTTCTCCCTTTGCCAAACAGGCCTAATGAGAGTTGTATATCTACAGAAATTATAATATAAAATATAATTAAAAATATAATAATAATACATATATATCATAGCTACAATTTCAGCTGCTGTGCTTCAAAGGTTAAGGTGTGTAAATGTTAGAAGGTGTGGAATTTGTAAGAGATTGTAAGCAGATTTGGTTCTTCACTTCTATTGCCTGCTTTAGGAGATTTTGAAAGTCTTGAAGGTCATCTCTTGCAGTTTTCAGCAAGCTAAATAACTTTGAAAACCTTTCCCCGATGACTGGAGGAGGCTGAGAGTATCATGGAGGCTGGCAGTGAATTGTAGCCTTCATTTTTTTCTCCAAAAAGTTGGCCAGTTCAGTGGGGTTGGCAGGCTGCTGTCAAGAGAAGCAGCTTTTTGTGCACTCTCCCCACCATGCAGGCTGAGCACTCGCTCTAACCTATCTTGTATTGGCTCCTTTGTGAGGCAAATCTGGCATGAGAATTCAGAATTGATGAGAATACCAGCTTATTAGTTTTACCCTGAAAGCCTCCTGCTAAGGGATTGATGTTCTGGTCTGTCTCTGCTGGGGTGCTGCTCCTGCTGGCAGGGTGTTTGCAGTTTTTCCTGGGGAACAGCTGGCTTTCCAGCACGAGTGAGAACAACAGAATTAGACCTTACATTTTTCCTCAGTCCTATCTCAAGCTAAACTAACAGTCCTCTCCCTAATGAGGGTGGCAAGGACTTCATAGTTTGGCGTATAATTAGCTCTGCTGCAGGTCAGAGGGTGTCAGAGCAGATGGTTTTGTTCCCCCACAGTGGCTGATGGGAGAAGATGGTCCTGGGTGTTGTAGTTGTGTGTGGGAAGCTCCTTTGCTAAGGCTGTGTCAATGAGACATGCCAAACCCCACAACTTACTTGTCTCCATGTTAGCACAATTTTCCTGCCATTATTTGTTTTATTTTTCCAAGGATAGGGGTGCTCCATTAAGTTGCCCACACTTGGTTTGGTGAATTGGTACATGAACGTCTGTCAGGTTATCAGAAACCTGGAGGAGTTAGGCTGGGTAATGGAGACAGGGAAAAGTCATTTGCCTTCCAATGAGGAGTGGTATTACAGCTGACACCTGGCAGTGTCTGGGCCCTCTGATGCAGGGGGACTTGCTGCAGCTGCTGCAAGGGAACATCTCTTGCCAAGACGTGTGCTGCTGCTGAAGTGTAACACCTCTCTCCTGCACTGGGGCACACAGAGGGGTCACCTGCACTGCACATGGGTGCTGCAGCAGGGCAGGCACTAATGCTGCTCTGCAAAGGCAGGGGAGAGCTGCAAGGAGTCAGCAAGAGGAGAAGAGACTAACTCAGGGACTTGCACTCAGAGCTGACCTGATAGACACAGATTTATTTCCCCATGAAAAGGTAATTGAGATCTCTGCACCTTGGGGATGGTGCTGGGATATTTTTTCACTAGGCTTGCCATATGAGAGTGATAGGTCCATTTCCCCTTTGCAGCGCAGTTCCTGGCAAGGGAATCTTTAGTCATGGCTGAAATGGTATTTTGTTAAAAAATCAAAAAGTCTCAGCAGTATGTTTATGGGTATTTTCAACAGTAACTAATGAGCACTTAGGTGGCTTAGGTGAACTTAGATGCCCCAGATAAAAATCTGATTCAAAGCTGAAATAGCCATTAAGTTATTCTTTTATTTCTGTTCATGGTGAGACAACAAATAGATCTGGAGTTCTTCCAGTCTATTTGTGATACAGAATTATTCATTGGATTTCTTCAAGTAATTGACTTTGCAAATCTTCACATGTTCACAATAGCACAGTTGCATATCACAGTTCATGCTGTGACAGTTAATAGATATAAGGCTCTGATCCTACTGAGTATAAAATCCTGGCATTAGTGAAAGCAAACAGGAGCTTTTACATTAAATTGAGACTAGGATTGAATCCTAATACTGTCCTACCAAAGCCTTCTTTACACTCTCTTATTCATGGTGGAGAGGAAGTCTAAATAACATATGTTGACTGGGAAGTACGTGCAGCTAGATCTGTTTGAAAGAGAAGTCAAACATCTGTGCCCCATCAGTTGATTAGTGAATTTTAAGAACTCACACATGAGTCAGTAAATTGGACGATTAAGCCTCCTTCCATGCTACCAGATCACTGCAGGCATTTTCCCTGAACTTCACGTTGCTGACAAGGTTTGGCAGATGGTGAATTATTTTACTCTTCATGAATATTTTTCAGTGGCTGATTGACAGGTGATAGGCACTTTTTCTTTAGACAGCAATAATTTCCCCCATTGCTGTATTTATGGAGGCATTGCTTTTCTCATTTCCAAATGTGACACAGGTTTGTACTGTCTGGACCCTCCCCAAAAGCACAGTATGGGAAACTCACAATCACATACTTTCTCTTGAGGCTTTGCAGGGCTGGGGCACCCTGGCCAGCATCCTGGACGTTGGGGCTACAGGGAGCGACCCCAACAGGAACAGCCAGCAAGGAAAATGCTGTTGGCAGTTTTCCTGTTTACAGAGGCCAGGGCTGATGTGTTTGGGCTTTGCACCAGGAGATGGCAGGGTGGTGCTGTCCACGCAGCCTTTACCAGCATTAGTTACTGATCCCCTGCCTTTCTAGGATGGGATTTTAAAGCTCAAGATATCACAAGGTATCGAGCCTCTGACTGGCATTTATGAAGAATATACTGTATAAGCTCAGCAATATAATTAAAGAACTGTCACTCTTGAGACTGACCTGAGTTAAATGCACCAGTTTCAGACAACTGAAAGCTTTATGAGAGGGCAGATGGAGGAAAAAAATTTCAGTTTAGGCTATTTCTCCAGAAAATTCTGTTCCGCTTTTGTTGTTTTTCAGACACCTAGAAAACTGTGCAATTGGCGATGTCAACTCAACTTTGCTCTTTACCCTTTCTACTGCCTTCCCCCTCTCTGTGAGTTTTCTTTTACTAAGGATACTTTGAAAGTGAATTTGGTTTTGTCCTTTTCTTTTCTTTCTTTTCTTTTCTTTTCTTTTCTTTTCTTTTCTTTTCTTTTCTTTTCTTTTCTTTTCTTTTCTTTTCTTTTCTTTTCGTTTTTGTTTTCTGTGGCAATTGTCAGCACAGCTTTTCTTTCAAGCTCTGAAAGATAGATGATTTAATGCATGCCATATGGAGGGAATCCTTAACTTGTTCTACCTACTGAACCCCACCTTCTCATTCAACAGTCATAAAATCATACAGACAAAGAAAATGTTGCTGCCTGTTGCTATATCTATTTTGTCTCAGAGAAAAAACAAAAACTAGGTAAATTATGCTGATCTCTTAGTTAATATAATAGCTTTCCACTGCTAAATTTAATAGTCACAGACTATAAAATTTCAAGTGTGAGGTTTGATGGCAGGGAGTTTTTGGATTTGTTTTATGTAGTGGCTGAGGCCTTGCAAAGTTCCTGGAGAGCTGCATTTTTGCTATTCTGCTTTGTATGGATAAGGGAGTTGCCATAAAACGGAATTTATTTTGCAGTAAATCATTAATCATAGTCATAGCAGTGGCAGTGATTAATTGGTCAGACAGAAAGCATATGCCTGATCCATGATAGTCATTGGAAATGTGCTTTGACTTGTTGCTTTAAATCTGGGAGGCCACCTCTATGGAGAGTGCCCAGATCAGCACAGGTGGCTGCAGAGCCCATCCTTCTTTCAGTGCTAGCTCATTCCTGCCTGCTCCAGCTGTGGCCATGGGGTGTTTCAGCATGAGAAAACTCTGTTTTACTGGCTAGCCCAGCCCACTGCCAGCCCTGATTCCTGCTGCCATAGGTGCTGCGCTGATTCAGGCAGCCCATGGGAAAACATCAGCAGCATCTGTGCTGGCTCAAAATATGCCAGGGCATTGCTTGGAAAGAGCCAAACTAGGCTGACTCCTCCACGTTACACAGGGCCAGGGCCAGTGCATTGGAGCCATGCTTGGGGTGTGATGTGAGGTGCAAGGTGGGGAAGTGCCATGTGCCTGTGATGATGTCCTGGCAGGACATGATGGGTCTGCAGGATCTGCTGTGACTTGTTGAGGACTGGGGAAGATTTGTCTAAAGGCTGCTGTGTCCCCATTGTTCCTGGCCTGCTTGGAAGGGTGCAGGGTCAAACCAAGCCAGTTGCTGCTGTGTGCAGGACAGCCAGCCAGGTTTGTGCCAGACATGAGCCCTTGCTAAACTGAGCATGTAGGCAGGGCAGCTGGCTCACCACCCAGTCTGCCCCTGACCAGGGATCAGCTCCTCCCAGCCAACTCCACTCAGTTTATATACTGGGCATGCCATTCCATAGTATGGAATATCCCTTTGGCCAGTTTGGATTAGCTGTCCTAGCTGTGCCCTCTCCCAGCTTCCTATGTATGTGCGTTTTTGAAGAGAATGGGAAACTAAAAAGTTTTTGACTTGGGGTAAGTACTACTGAGCAGCAGCTGAAACACCAGTGTGTTATCAACATTATCCTCAGTGACTCCAAAACACATCACTGTGCCAGCTACTGGGAAGAAAATTAACTCTATCCTAGCTGAAATCAGCACATTGAGCAGGCTTTCCTCTCTCTCCCTCCTCCTTGGTGCCAGGGGGCTTTACTGGTGATGACTGTCTCCTAGTTTGGCTGTGTGAGCAACATAACAGCATCAGGACAGGAACAACAAGTAGGCAGCGCTAAGTCTCTCTTTGTCAAGAGCCCTGGACTGTTATTACAGTACATGTGCTGCCACTGGCACGGTTCATCAGGCACAAGAAGGACTTTAGTCCTGAGCAGCACGCATGATTTACAGCTGTCACCTTTATATTATCCTGCTGCCAGAGCCCCAGCACTCAGTGGTGTTCCATGCTGTGTCAGATTAAATGCAGGGCACAGCTGAACTTCCCTGCAGGATGACAGACACCAGGGAAGGAGATCTGGGTTAATGTCGAAAGCAAATGTCTTTCCCTAGTTCGAAGGTTGGTTTTAAATAACCTGCCCAAACAGGTTTAGGCTGGTACCACCAGAGGTATGGTAGCATATAAATCACAGTATGGAAAAAAATTTTAAGCAAAACTTCCCCTCTCCAAGATCCTCACTGGAAGTTTCCATGTACAATAGTGATTTGGTACCATGGGCCACAGACAAACCAGCCATAGTTGTGACCGGCTTGCTTTCAAGTTACTGTATGAGATGTTTTGAAAACCCCATAATTCACTGCTTTTTGGGCCCAGACCACTTCAATAAAGGGACAAGGGTGGTGTCTACTGTTTGAATTATTTGTGCTGACATACAAAGAAGGGGACCATATTCCACAACAGGCCTCAAAATCAGTTCATTAACATTATCTCTGATTTTTTTTTCTCAGCTGCCCTTTCTTTTGTTCCAGTGTAGATCCCTTTTTGCCAGCTTGTTCCCATCTAATTCAGAGCACCAGCTGGTCTCTGCACCTTTCAAAAGGGCCTTGCAGGGTTCTCCAGTAATTGCTTTGCACACACTTGCATACAGCTGGGGTCACTGGTAAGATACATTTGTGCTTTTTACAAACTTATGGGATGTTTAGGGCAGCAGTCTGGAGAAGCAGATCATTTTATAAATGCTTCCAGCCAAATAAAAAGGAGCAGAAAGTCTTTGCATGTGGAGGCTTTAATTACCAAAGACAGCTAAACAGGAAACTGCACTTTTGGTGCACTGGGTGCATTTAGCAGCCACCACTGCTGCAGCTCAGGGATGTTCACAGCAGGGGTTTACCAGAGCAGGCTCTCCAGGCAACACTCTGGGTCAGGCACAGTGTCCAGCACTCCGTGTGTGGGAAGGAGTGTTACAGAAGTACCTGCAGACTTGCTCAAGCATCATTAAATTATTTTTTCAAGCAGTTTCTCAGTCTTTTTAGTCTGTACCCTCCTCTCAAAAACCTTATTTTTTTTGTTTTTTTTTTTTCCCCTGAGATTTTGAAGGCTAGGTCTTCACTGTCCCATGTAATTGCTTGAAACCTGGATTAACTGTTTTAGAGAAAACGCCACATACACTGGCTATGCTGTTTAAGTAGAAAGCAGACAGGGTCAGAAATGCCAGATCAGCTTGGAGACTGGCAATACTAAGTATTGTGGCACAGAGAAAAACTAATCATCATGAGCACTACAGAGCATCCCTTTGGTAAGGGACTGGCAGTGGTGAATCAGCTGGTGGCATCAGGAGTAAAAACAAGCTGATTTTTTAAACTTAGAAATCCTCTTTTTTTTTTGCCAAATAACTAACCCTTCAAAAACAGATCTTTACATTTCCTGAAATGGGACCAAAACCTGGCCCATTTGCTTTACAATTTAAGTGTAGTTGTTTCCCTGGGCCACTATATGGATTTCAATTTTGGAAATTAGTCTTCATGAAAATACTTGAATTGTGGGTTGAGATTTATCAGACCACCTTCAGGACACAGGAACACGGGGACCTGCAGTCATGCCTCAATTAGCATTTTTCTCTTGTGTTTCACATTAAATACATTTTGAAGTGTTGTCCTATCTGCATGATGAGAGCAATACTGTGGCTAATCTCTGCCAGATCTGAATGTAGGTGCTGAGTCTACTTCTATGACAGATGTTAAGCCAGTAATCCCAAAATGAAGCACCAAGAAGTCAACAGGTGTGAAGGACCAAGTGTACTGAGGAGGGTTTCTTGACAGACAGTACAACAGAGTTACTCTTCCTAGAAGAGCAGATGGAGCCATCAGGAAAAGACAGAAGAGTGGAAAGGAGAAACAAAGTTAGGCTGTGGAAGGTTGTATGAAGTCCCACACAAGCAAAAAGAAAACACATGCTTTAGTGCTATCTTGGGTAGAGTCCAAAATGTCTTAGAAACATGCAGCTAACATAGAGCAGCAAAGATCTGTTCTGGTTTAATTTTGGTATATCATGTTTAAATTAGCGCACTAGCTCACATCAAGAACGTGCTTGTAATTAAATTTCCAAAGAACATTTTCTTTTCTGAGATTTTAAAAATGAATTGGTTATATTTCAGCTTTGTTGACAAAGATGGTTTCAGTTAATGAAAGACTAAACTGGATGCATTAAGAATAAAAGGAATATGAACCATATGCTGTTACGTTTGGTACACTCAAAACAGTTCTTTCTACTGGATTCTCTTTGGCTGTTTCCAGACTGAAGGCAATCTATGTATTTGTTTTTGTGCTTTAACATAGGATTACCCTAATAGGTACAGGTTGGAAAAAGGAATGTTCTAGATACATTTGGAAGTGTCCTTCTGCTAAAAAACTGAGAGGACTAAGCAGGAATGTCTTATTCTTCCAAGTCAAATTCTAAAACTAGACTAGTTTATTTTTAAGGTTGAAACTTGCCCTGTCTTGCTGCTTTTCTGTATTTTCACTGAAATGTATGGAATGTATCAAGCCCAGAGTGCATCCTTTTTGAGTAAGGAACATCTTGTACTTTGCACTGAAGGCTTTGGGATTCTTTTCTCAGAAGGCTGCAAACCACTCTTGGAAGGAGAATTTATGTTGGTTTCGACAATTGCCTATTAACAAGAAGTTTAAGACATTCAAAAAACTGCATGAACATGTCTCTCAGAAACAATTAAAATACTTTCATTTTAGGATACTTCATTTTTATGACAAATGTTGGCCTTGGCTTCAAGAACCACCAGTCCTCAAACATTAAATTATCAGCTGCAGGGAGTACATGTGGTTACAATAAAAAGGAATGGGCACAAATTTTATTGTAAGGAAAAGAATATCATCCAGTCTGATGTTATTCTTAGTCTGGTTTTATGAGAGATTGGACTAGGAATGTGTAGTTGTGAATGCGTTTATGAATCCCAAACAGCTCTTGTATTTTGTTAGAAGGAATGTCTTTATACTGTTTGTATTCAAAATGAGTTATACATGCCCTAGTTCTTGAAAGGCTTTCAGCAATTGCACCAGGAATATTGCTGTCTTCAGGATAATACATTCTTGACTGGCTCTTTTAAAATCAACATTGCATTTCTTGTAAAACTTGCAGTATGCACAATACTGTTTCTGTTTGAGATAGTGGAAGTGTTTTAATCAACCTCAGTGAGAATTTTTATGTATGTTAAGGAAACAGATGAATTCCCTTTATCACAGATAAATACCCTGTCCCCTTTTTCCCAGTGAATCTCCTCAGCATCCAAGCTGTCCTGGTGAGGTCTGCAGGATCAGTCTTGCATGCCTCTAAATTAAATAGGGAAATTAATAACCTCACCCATATGAGAAAGCATACCTACCTATATTAGAAGTTGTTAGAGTCTGTTACCCAGAACTAGAATGGAGAAAGCTGTTGACCTGCAGCTGTACCACTGCCTTTGTATGAATTTCTTCTGCTTTGTAAAACACTGCTTGGGAGATATAAAAGTTTGTATAGTTCCAGGCAGTCACAAATGCCCTTGCTTATCCAGATCTATTCTCCCACATCTGGCACATCTGTAGAGAGAACACATTATAGTGTGTTGATAGGGACATAATGAATCTTGGGTTCTGAATAATTCTGAATATTTCTGAAATTAACTTTGCTATCCCTACTGTTGTGTTTGTCTGCTAGCCTTTTGCTGCTGATGTACTTGATGATTTGGGATTTTTGTTGTTGTGTGATACTTTTCACTTTTCTGATTTGTAGAGCAGTGGTTGGATCTGCAATAGGGACTGCACAAGCCCATCACATGGACATGAGTGCTGGTTTCTGGTCACTCTCCCAAGCAACTGCAAGCATCCTTAGGGAGGTGTCTGTGTCTATTTCAGTGGGGAACAGCAGCACAAGGAATGCTACAGAAGACCTCTTGCAGATTAGTCTTTTGTCTGCACTTTAAAGTGAGGTATATAATGACTTGTCATTGCTCTTTGTTGAAAATTTGATCTGCCTTTTCTGAGTCAGTGTGAACTGCTTCTTAGCTGGGCAATTTTTGGCTTCTCAGCTAATCTTTCAAATATATTTGTTAGTGCTGCAGTTTAGTGCTGTCAGTTCAGGTTTCAGGCTTTCAGCTCTATTCAGGAATCCTTTGTGAATCAGGGTGTTATATCTGCTTGTATCATCATCCCTTCAATGTCTTTAATCTTCTGAAATTAACTCAATATGAATGCACACTGTAGAAGAGGAGTGTGCCTTTTGTATTCCTTAAACAAAACAAAAGCCCAATAACATCAAATAAATAGAGCTTGTACTGCTTCTGCTGTGTTGTCCACACATCCATTTTTCTAAGCTGATTTGGCCTATACAAATAGGTGCTATGATTGTCTGCATTTGTACATGTTGATCTTATTTCACCTACCAGAGCCTTTGTGAAATTTTACGTAAAGGATAGGATGCTTTTCTTCCATCCTTCTCTGCTTTCTAGCTTTTCCCCCTCTCTTTCTAGGCAGTGACATACATGTAAGAATGTTACCCCAGAGCCTGTTGTATTACAAAGTACAGTCTTCATAGAAGTGAGCTGAGAACTGACCTTAAGTCTAAAGTTTCCACAGAAAACCTTTTTGTCAGGTAGAAAAACAGTTGCACTCCATCATTTTCATGATGTCAACAGCTGAACAAGGTATTTACACTTTGTGTAAATATTTTCCACTATGTGTACACCATACATATTCACACCTGTGGATGGTAAATGTATACAACACAAAGCCTGAAGTAAACCCAGTGGATGTTGCTCTTAGAAAGAAATGGAGGTTTTCACTTTCCCCTCATAATCCTCTTCACAAAGTTGTTTTCTTGTAAACAAGTCATGAAGACACAGTTCTGCTGAAGAGGCAAATACATTAAGCATTGTCCACTGGTTAAAAATGGATAAATCTCTCGTTATTGAGAACATTGCACTCTTACACTTATAAACCCAGAACAAAATATCTATGTATGCAAAGATATTTTCAGAGCTGCTAACCTATCTGAGTAAAATCAAAAGGAAGCAAATTTTCATTAGATACTGCCTTTATTCAGCTGAGTAATTGAGTCAGATGATATATGAGTGGTGGCGATGTTACCAGTTCCCGACATGCACACTTGTAACAAGCATCCCTCCAACAGCAAACAACTTCTAGATCAGTTAGTACTTGCATTTTTGCTCTTTTTCTAGTTGTTTTGGATGCAGTACAGCCACTTGGAAGAAAGAGAGAATTTTGTCATTTAGCAGGCTTTCAAACAGCACTAGCTGTTTGACCAAATACCATTTCAGCGTAAGCTTGTCTTCAGGTGCTAGCAGTTAGGCTGGTATTCATACATTATTTTCTGCTATTAATAGTGACATTTTGTATCCCCAGAGCTAACATGAGGTAATTGGACAATTGAAGAAAAGTATCAAGCAACCTTGCTGTTGAATTTTTTTATTTATATTTCACAACAGCTGATACTAACCTAAATAAATAATAGATATCTCAAATGTCTTAAAGGGGATAATGCCTTTTCCCCTTTGATAGTCTCTGGGTTTGAATAAAATTCTGAATCGTGGGATGATGATTTAATTTTGGAACAGTGATGCATGGATGACCATAAAATTCCTTTTATATAATTAGCATCTCTTAGTGGAAACTGCAGAATTATTTATGCTTTCTTGGCTGAATTTTTCTGCTCTAAAACTTAACTGCTTTCCCTGCTTCAGTAATTGGGAGCAGAGGTTGTGTGTAATGTGTTTTAGTCTTTGTTTGTTTGGGTTTTTGTTCAGGTGTTTTTTTTTTGTTGTTGTTGTTGTTCTTGTTGTTTTTTAGTATTTGAGTCTTTTTGGCAGCCTAGGCTTATAACAGAAAATAAAATATGGTAAATGATGGGTTTGAATAGAACAGATGAAGGAGCTCCTGACATTGACATTCAATTGTATTCTGTTATCCAGACTAACTATCAGATTAAGTTCTGTTAAAGGACAAGGTTGTATACTGCTTTATACTTTCTAGCCGAAAATTCTAATTATGTTCCTAGGACATCATATTTTGGAAGAGTTAAAGAAAACCTGCTTACATGAGGAAAACAGAAAAGCAGCCATTCTTGGTTTTTCCAGGTACAAGGAATTTTTATTTGAGACATTTTAATAAAGGTCAGTTTCTGTTTTATTTCCCATCATAGACCTAAGCCAGAAACAGAATTTAGCCTTTAACTTGGTACCACTGGAAAAGCCAGAATCTACAGTTACAGGTATATTTTGAGGCCTCCTGCCCTCTTTACAAGGATCTGCAGTCCATGATGTCTTTCATGGCCCCTGCCATACCCCTGTTTGGAGAGCCAGTGTGATGCCTGAGGTGATTCCCAGCACAGCCACTCCTCCCAGCAAACTGTGGCACCACTGTTGTTCTACCACCCCCAGATCCTTGATGATGCCCTGGAGCAAGTTTTTTGCTTAGTAGCAGATGAAGCTCAACATATTCTACCAACATATGTTTAACTACAGGTTCTAATTCGCTTTTGCTTTGCATGGGTGTGATTAGCTTTGGAAGCAACAAGGGTTGGTCTTAAAGTATGTATGGGAAAATACTGCTGTGCAGAAGTTATAGGGTGGAGAGCATATCTCTTTAAAAAGAACTTGTAAGTATTCTCAATCTCAATGACTTTTGATTCTCATGAGCTTTGAAAAGAAAAACCCAACAGTCTCAAAATCATTCCCTCAGCCATTCTTTCCCCCCACCCCATCTAAAAACATATCTAATGATTTGAAATGTATTAATATGTGTGTGTAAAGATGAACTTGGAATTATAAACATGTAGGAATAGACCATTTAACTACATCACTTTTCTTTGCTGGTGCCCTTTGAGGGTATCCTTTGAAATTCAAAGGAGCTGACAAACATTGGAATTGCAGGTTCATTTCAGGAAAAACTCTAACATATGTGCACTTGTGCACTTCTTTATTTTAACACAACGTAGGAAGATGAAAGCAAGGGTAATAGTAGATAGAGCACCTTTCCTTCTTCAGCTGTAGACTATGCAGTTTCATAAGAGTTATTTCTAAATGCTGCAGAAATTCAACAGGACGTTAAAAATCTCACAGAGAAGCAGACTGCTCATGGAACAAACAAAATACTGAGATAGGGGAGTTTTGTGCCCATGCTGCATACCTGGTAATGCCCTCACTCTCCAGTGGGGAGTTGGGGTTTTGCAAAACCAACAGATCTATCTCCAGGAAACGTCAATTTTGCTTTTAGCAAATCTAATGGATTAGTGGTTACCCAGTGGTTGCATGTTGCAGTGGTATGAACCTATTAAATGTTTCTCCCCAGGAACACTCAAAAGCACAGCTGGAAGGGCCCCTCAGGACTAGAATATCTCCAAGCAGCAGTCCTTACCTACCAAGATATATGATACCTTCTCTGAGGTACCAGGGAAGAACAGCTGATGCATAAGTGAGGAAGAACCCATGAATCTGGGATGCTGAGAAGTCAGAAAGGGGCAGACTACCCAGATTCTTCTTTGGGATGAGATGGAGGCCTAAGAGAAATACTGAAGGTGTTACTGGGTTAATATTTTCATTATCTCCAACAGCAGATCATCAGGGTTTGAAGAGAAGTTCAGTAAGCAGTCTCTTGAGATATCCCACAAATGTATGTGTAAAAGGAAGCAGAATAAGCCTTCGAGAGATCATTCCCAAGGTTGATTAATACATACAACCACAGAGCAACTTTTATCCTCCTTTTTCAAGCCAGCAGTATTTTCACCTTTATTTTACTATTTTTTCAGTGGCAGAGACTTCAGCCTGAAATTATTTTCTATATGAAAATAGTGATTTTTCTTTTCTTTACTCTAAATTTAATTTAGAGAGTAAAGACCTACATCTGATTTAATTTGTTTATGTGCAGAAGCCCAGATCTCTTCTCTCACTGTTTTCTTTCCAGATCTCTTCTTCATCTCATAAGAGATATAGGAGATTTTGGGATTTCTACTATTTGTTGTTTTAGGTATAATCCATAATCATTAAAATATATTTTTACATGACTCGACAGTGTTAAAATCTAACGATATGCCATGAACACTAAACCCAAACTTTTGGACAAATAATATAGTCCTCAATATAGTCCTTGAATTATCTACAACACCAGCTTCTTGCTATGCACATTCACAGGAATACCTCTTCATTTCCCAGCAAAATTAATTAAATAATCAGCATTTGTGATGTGCTGATGAGGTGACAACCTCTGGGATAGTCTGGAGAGACACAAAGTGCACAGTTCCCTGCTGGGACTCTTCTTCACCCCTTTCAGTGCAGGGAGCACCCATCTTTTAGATTCACTCACCAAAGCTATGGCCATCTGTCTGAAAGGGTGCACGCCTTTCTTGCTGCTGCTGTCCTCACTCTTCCCACTCATCTTTCCATATTTACTTACAAACACTTCCCTAACTTCTTTCTTACTCTTCATGTGGCTGGCATTTATAGCCTGTCTCTATTACTGTTAAGTATCTTGCTTTTTCAGCTTTGGCTCCTCTCTCTTTCTTGGACATTTTCCCCCCACATTTCATGGTGATAATTCTGATGTCTGACCCTGACTCACTCCATGAACTCGTGCTACAGATCAGTCCATGAGAGGCACAGGGGTGAAATTTGTTGAGAGGACAGGGTTTGATGGTGCTGTTACCCCAACAGAAGAGAAGGCAGAAGGAATTGTGGCACATGACACAAACTCTGGAATATGAGCTGAAGGCATAAGGACCATAATACAGATAGAGGAATCAGTGACTGAATGGGCACTGGGGACATCCCCTCACATACAACAGCACCCTGTTTACACAGTATCTGTCAGCACATTACTGCACCTGGAGCATTAGTAGAAGGGTTTCTTATTAGCATCAGGTTTAGAGTTGTGTACTAATTGACTTTTTGTTTGTCTGACCTGACTAAACAAAAGAAAAAGAAAAAAAAAAAAAAAAAAAAGTTGTATTTACCTGAAACAAAATCTATTTGTTTGTCTCAGTGGACTTAAATGGAAGCAGAAAGAAATTATCCAGAAATTACCAACACATTTCTTTCACTCCTAAATAATGCATTTTGCATGTTGGTTAGACTTGGAGGTTAAAGGTTAAAAAAGAAAATACTTTGTATAGTCTGTACTAAATATTACATATTTTTGTGCTCTTGAAATTGAAATGTCAAGATAAAATTTCCATTTTTTTTTTTTTGTTTACTTAAATTATGTATGGCTATTACTGAAAGAATATTTTTCAGGAAACTGTTCTCTGCAAAAAAAAAAAAAAAAGTCACCTAGCTCTTTCATAGAACACAACAGCATTGTATCCTCAGAATTTGCTCTCCAGTTAGAACCTGACATATGACCAGTGCCTTAGCCTTCAATGGGACTGTGTGCTTGAGCCAAGGGGGTTGCAGATTTAAATCAGGCAATTTAATGTTTCCAATTATAGGAAATGTATCTGGAAGGATGCCAAAATGCTAAGTAGCTTGATAAAAAAGAAAGGTTCGTTGTTTCAATTATTTCTTATTCCACTACACGCTTCCCCTGCCACCACTTAATTAGAGACGAGAACTCCACAGGAGATCCTGTTCTTTATTAATTCATTTTAAAGTTATTAACTGTATTGGCAACAGCAACACCAAAGCCTGAATTTAATGCAAGGTCTGGGTAAGGAACGGCAGTCCAGTGGGTATGTCATTAGCTTGGCACTGGAGTGGCTGTATTTCCCACTCCTGACAAGGCCTCCTCATGCAATCAAATCACTTGGACACAGATGACTAGAGGTGTTTCATTTTACTCCTGTGGAAAACCATGAAAGTCAGGAACCTCCGGTGATCAGATGCTTTGTCTCTCTCTGTGTGACAGCTCCTGTTTTTGGAAGGGTTTGTGAGGATAACTGTGCTAAGAATTGCTCTGTGATTATTTAAGAAGCCCTGAAAGCAATGTAACACATGTATTTTTGGGCTTCATGATCACATTTTCTTTCACTTTGCAGTAACTTGTGGGCATGGGATTAAATCTGCACCATGTTGGACATTCATATTAGGCCAAGTGTCAAGTAAACTTCCTCCAGGAAGAAGGATGGGTCTTATTCTTTTTTGTATCACCTATATCCTTCCTAATACAGGAATCAATGGGAATGGTATCTGAAAGCTGAGACTGTGATTTTTGCACCATTCAATACAATTCTAATTTTTAAAAAGTGGCCTTCTTAACTAGCGGAGCGGAAGAGTTTGCTATTCCCATAAGGATTATGGAGTTTAAAAAAGGTCAAAGCTTCTTATAGAAGCTACTTGATAACATTAGGAGCTGAATGCTTGTTTGGATTTTGCTAGCAAAATGTAGGTAAGATAAGAAAAAGAACCCACAGCAAAATTTACAAACTAATTAGTCAATGTTCCAACAAGTCACTCCACAAGTGAAGCCACAAATAGAAATGTTTATACTGGGGCTTTATCCCGCCCTTTGAGCTATCTTGTTTCTGATTTAAAATACTTGGGTTTGCTCACTGAAATATTCTGCTTGCAGCAGCATGGGGTTAAATACAATAGAACAACATGTTGAATTGTTTGTTTGTATAATGACTTGTGGGACAGGTCCTCACTCCTCACTTGGTGCAATTTGGTGGGGATTATGGGCTCAAGAGCTGTCGCTACATAATTAGTCGTCAACTAATTTGTTCTTAGGCAGGATAACCTGAGGAACATTTTCACTAGTGATACTCACTGAAATGTGTATTTTACTGCTTGCATTGTCCCCTTGCTGACAATCACATTTTTCCTTAGAGCACATACTAGGGAACTTTAAAAACCACAGTACCCCTTATTGCTCTGTGGCTCTGGATATTTATTTTTCTGCCTAGGACATCTGTGACACAGCTGTCTCTCCATCCTCCACTGCTTAACTGCATAACACACGAAATTCTTCTAGGGAGAAGTGTAGCCTGTGTTTGTCATATCACAGCATGGCAGTGAATGGTGGGATGAAAGTTGAGGGAGCTGGGCTGAGCAAACCTGGCTACACCTGCACCGTGACAACACGTTGGACTGTCTCTGAGCTCACAGACAGTCCTAAATTAATGTCTGAAGCAATCCTGCTCAGATTTAGGATTTCTTCCTTACTGTGCTACTGAGCTTACTCAAAATATTCTCTGGAGTACTGGGTCTTAACCACGTTTGGCCCTCCCAGAAGACCAGGAACTATTTCTACATCACAGTGAAGATTTAGTCCTTTTAGAGACGTTAAGAAACTACAGAACCCACTGTTTCTGTGGGTTCCCATTGCCTCTGGGCCTTGATTATCTAAGAAAGATCCCCATGTTGGGGAGCCAAGACTGAGCTTCTTAAGGCAACTCATAGTCTAGGTGCATTCAGTTTGTGTATCTGGGTTTGAATGTGGCACAGAATTCCTTGGGAAAGCAGAAAAATAAGGAATTTGCTTTCAAAGGTCAGTTGCTATAAAGGTGGTGATATTGTCAGATATCCAAAATTACTGAACCTAAATTCCAATTAAATAGCCATCATTATAAAATATTACACTGCTCAGTTGTATTTACATGGAACAATTGCATTTCATTATTTTTATTAACCATTCAGTAGTTACAAAGTCTCGTTTATGACCACTCAACAGCCAGGCTCTTAATATTTGTAGTGCAATTAGCTTGAAACAGTCTTAAATAATGTCCTGTTTACAACTGAAGTAATAAAACAAGAGCACCAGGGGACAGAAGGCTAATTAAAGGGGACAATTGGAGAAACAATCCAGTGCTGGATGGCTGGAAACATGCTGTTATTGCTCCTGTATGGGGTAGATTGATGCAAAAGGTGATTAAACCTTAAAAGTATTTGGTTTCTTTTTGCATTTCTGTTTGGACTAGCTGGACCTCATTCTCATTTACAGCCAGACTTCTTTGCACTTTTAGGGTAAGTATCAAAAACCTTTAGGAGGATGCTTACTGCCATAGTGGCCTAAAAAGGCAATAAAAATCAGACTGGACAAAAAAGTTAATAGAAACAGTATTCCTACCCGTAAGTTCTTGATATTTTATAAAGGCTATGGGATCTTAGGGAATTAATATCACTCCTGTGTAATGAACACAGACTGACTGAATCCAGATATGTTGAGCAATTAGGGCTAACATCCAAGCTCTCCCAAAGTTTGCTCTGCATGGCCGAAGTGCTTGGCCACCACTCATAAACTGAATGAGGTAGCAGTGATTAGGGGACTCTCACCATGTTTCCAAATTCAGCTTTTTATAGGGAAAACTGTTCACGGAGTGCCTGCCACATGCATATTTTTAGGAACATAGTTTTGCATTTCTATGTTTAGGCTGTTACTGAGACAAAGCTAAAAATCAAGACACCTGAAGAACAGGATGTTTTATGATTGTTGACAACCAGTTTGGAGTCTTAACCTTTAAAAATTTCTTCTGCAAGCTGGAGAGCCAAGTTTATATTTCTCTTTAATCTCTTAAACAAAAGCAGGTCTCCTCTTCTGTTTATATGTGTCTAAGAGCTTTGTCTTCCTTTACTAAACATACTGAGATTTGCAACAGAGATGCAGGACTTGATAATGCTGGAAGTTTGAGACCTGAGGAAAGCGGTGTAGCTTTACTCATGGGCCACATGAGTACACTGTGCTTTCAGATGAAATCAGTAGGAGCTTTACTACTGTTAGCTTCAGTGAGGAAAAAAATCTGACCTGAGGAATATTATTGTATCCATTACTGAAGAACTATCAGATTAGAAAATGTGGTAGGGTTTGTAATAATTTGATAATTAACTTTTATTCTTTGGTTGTCATATATATGATACATTTGACATATATAAAGTTACCTTAAAAATTTTAAGGGCAGTATGAAAGATTATCATTTTATACCCCATAATAGTAGTTATTTTTTATCCCAGATCAGTGGTTATGTGCACATATCGGAACTCAGGAGGACCCTGGGGATGTTCCTCCTATCTTTAATTTTATTATCTAGGTGCAGTGTAGAAGGTGGGCTGCACCAGCTGCACTCTTGTGCAGGTGAGCCTCACACCAGGCTGGTGGTGTACATCAACCCCATGCATGCCTGCATGCATTTCTGCTCTAACCCCATTAAACCTGGAAAATCCAACTGCAGAATTTCCAAGATTTCTTTCCATCCTTTCCAACTCAACAAGCATCTGGGGGAAACAATGTACCAAGTGTTGCTTTGTCTGCATTTCAGACAGCATCAATCAGGATGTTTTGAGAGGATGGAGATATATCTGAAGAAAAGGTCTTTGGAAGCTTGGAAGCTTCTAGTTACCAAAAGACAGCAGTTCAGGTGGAGGTTTGAAGTGGAATGGTTGGAATGGGGATGAGTCTGCAGATGTGTAAAAGGACATTTGGCCTTCAGTGAGCTTTATTCAGCACACTGGTTAGGAACTAGACACTGATAGTATAAAATTGAGAGGAATAAGGAAGAAGAAAATTTTAAAAAGTTAGATCTGAAAACTGAAGTAACCTTATCAGGCTACTTGAAACCTTGCTGAACTGCTGGGACTGTTTTACATAGGAAACAGTCATGTCCAAAGATATTTGTAGGTAATGATCAATTAATGATTGATTATAAAGTCTCAGTACATTTTTCTTCCCTAGTAAGTCTTTTAATCAGATTCTATATAGGGAAAATATTTCTTAGAGGGCAGAAGTTATACTATTTATTCATGATTTGACAGTAATAACTCTGTAATTTTTGAAAGGATTTTTAAATGACAGGAAAATGAAATGAGCAAGGCAAGCTGGGAAGTATCCTGTCTTCTGAGGAAACTGGAGTGCAGAATTTATATGCTGTATGTGCTGGTTCTCATTCCCAGTCTGCCCTGCCGAAGATCTTTGGATCTTGGAATTATCTTGTAGTATTTATTGTTCTGGTTCAGATTCCAGGCTTGTCAGTAGTGCAAAGGCTGAAAAATTGTGAGTTTGAGTCTAACTCACTGGTAAGGGCAGCTTGTAAAAATTTATTCCTGTCATACAGCCTTCTGTTTGCTGTCAATATCAAGGTGAAATAGAGGCTGGTTAAATAGGACAGGAGGTTATGTGAAATGCCTCTCTTTAGAGGCTGGCAAGTTGCCTCTACATTACCAACACTAAATGCCTTTTTTTTCTTTTTTTTTTTTTTTTTTTTTATGAAACTCTATGAAAGCTGTGCCTGAGGAAGGCTCATGAAAAACCACCAGAGGCACAACACTTTAAAACTCATTTAGGAGTGGAGCAATCCACAAGAAGTGGAATGAAACACTCACAGTACCAGGCTTAGCTGGAGAGTTGGCAAAACTTCACAGGCAGTGGTTTCTTCTGGGGACTCAATCCTATAAATTAGGAGAGGCTTTTATCACAGGTTAGATTTATGAATGTAATATTTATGTCAGAGAGGGACCTGAGAGAAGAAAGATAAATTTTTAAAACTGTTTAAAATATTTCTTGTTAAAAAAAAGCTTCATTAATTTTATCTTTATGAGCCAAATGGATGAATCAATAGAGAGCAAATTTAATATTTAAATATTTTTGGAAAGACACTTGCATCTTCTTTTCTTTCAGTGATTGCAATAATTTCCCTGTTTCTGGAATTTTTAGCAACTATTCTTTACACATAAATGTCTGGGCTTATGAAGATCTATACAGTCCTTTACATCCCAGGCTCTGGTCATTCCCACGAGGAATCACAGCGTGTCTAAAGACGTATTGGATGTTCAGAGAATAGGTGATAGGCCCCAGTTATTTTCACCTTGAAATCACTGTGGAGAATTCAGATTTTGAGTGACAGAGAAAAGTGTTGGCATTTGTAACCTGTAGTCTCCTGAAATACCAAAATTTTCATGTAAGGAGTCCCCAAGGCTGGCCTTCAAGCACAGTATGTCTGGATCTGGAAACATAAACCCCTGACAACTGCTGTAGGCTGGTTATCTTCCCCTGCCCCCCTAAAATAAACAAGAAATCCTGCTCCTAAACCATGTGGCTGTAGGGTTTAGCTGCTCAGGATGAGAAGCAGCACTGTCTTCAGACCCTTAGCCCACAGAGGAGCCATTGAGCCCTTTTGGCCCTTTGAGGGAGAAGGTTTGAGTCTCAGAAGACTGAAGTACCTGTCAGCATTTCTCTGCATGACAAGGACTCTGCTACAAGGAGAGACAAATAGTATGGTGGCTGTCCTACCCATCCTCACATTCAGCAGGGTCAAGTTCCTACTTTCCATGGTCATTTATATCCCTGCCTTACTTCAGTGAAGACAGAGGCAGGGACCAGCACTGTTTATGAGCCAGAGCTGATGTTTACTGGTCCTGAGCACAGCAAACCTGCCTTGAGGTTCCAGCTCCTCTGTGTATCCTCCAAGAATGAGCAGCTGGGAGCAGTCTCAGTCCCACCATGGCTGTACCTCTACTGCAGGCATCTAAGGCCTTTATACACCCAGAAGAGATGACCTTTGCTTTCTACTTGAGAGCCCTAGGGAGACACAGAAGCCATATGTAGGCAAGTGGGCTCTTCCCAGCTGCTAGAGTGTGAATAGTGACTGCTCACAGGTTAACCACGTTGGCATTTGCCAGTGAGCAGCTGTAGTTTCCTAAAGCATCTTAAAGGGTTGCACACTGGCTCCTGCTCGGGCCCTTGGGGTCCCTTCCAGGCTGGTATCCTGTGATTCTATGATCAAATGCCACAGGGCTGAAATCTGATCTCTAACAACTTCAAACCTTACTGAACTTTCAGGATAAAATCCATCCTGCAGGAAGGGACAGGACACAGTCATGCAAATGGCCTCTCCTCACACAGCATGGCATCAATAAGAGGGCACTTGATGCTCGACATCCCTGCTGCAGCAGAGCAGGGCTGACACATTCTGCTTTCACTGCCACCAGGAGCCACCAGCATTGTTCACCAGGGAAAATCTGGCCTGAGAGGAGCAGCCTCTCTGCAGTTGTGCAGTGCATCAGCATGTCTACCCATAAAGTGATTTATGATTCATGTCAGTGCAGTGCATAGCAAGGTAGGTACAACTGTGCCAGTAAGAGAAGATTCACCTGGGGTGTGGAGCACTGTCTAATGCTGCCAGCTCCAAAGGGCTGTGATGATGTACTAGTCCAGGCCCAGACATGCTTTAATCAGCTCCATCTGCATTATATGGCAAACAAACCCTTATGCTAAGGCAGAGAAAAAAACATGCTAATAGGAAAGCCCTGTGGCCTGCAGCTCCTGAAGGGAGAGATCACCCTGTCCCATCTGAGGTCTGAGAAGAAATACAGGTAAGGACCAAGGAGATGCATATAGAGATGCTCTCCTAAGTTCTTGTCACAATGCACATGGAGCCAGCTGGAACTGTTCTCTCAGTGCTGAAATGATTGAGCAACAATGATCAGAGGTGAAAAAAAGGGTCTCAAGTAAGAGAGAAGGTGTCACTACTGGGTTCAAGCACTTTCCTGGAGGATTTCTTTGCTCCCCTTCCCTCTCTTAGCCAAAGCCCATATCTGTGGGAAAGGTGTAACAGCTCTGCTGTCATGTCAAACTGTGGCTCATTACTGTATTTCATGGTTGCTCATTTCAATACTCGCTCTGGCTCTTCCCAGTGATACCTTGCCAGGCCCATATATTTGGCTATAAAGGGTTACAAAGCCCATAGATTAGCTCAGCCATCACAGCCAGAATGGTTGCAGCCAGAGCAAGGCACTTGTCTGAGCAGATGTCACCTCAGCCAAGGCTTTGAATGCTGATATAGAAAAGAACTTTGGGCACAAGTGGAGCCTGCAGAATGGCACAGCTTAGCAGCAGTGGGGAATCAGCCCTTGCCAGCCTCTTCCTACTAATGTCACCCATTAAGCTGAAGTATCTATAGCTGAATTAAGGGCTGGAGTTGAAGACTAAGAACCAGAGTCCTCTCCAGAGACTGAGCAAAGCCCTGCCAAGGTGCCCATCAGGGTCTGAGAAAGCGCTACTCACTGATGACCAACTTGAGAAGATATAGTAGATAGAAAAGGTGGTTTGATAGAGGCAAATCTGTCTGTGTGAGGTGCTTGTGCTGGGGGGCAGCAGGGAGCTTTTAGACATAGTGGCTGCAGATGCAGAGGAAGGGGAAGCAAAGCACCCCATTTTGTTAGGTCCTGCTACAGGTTGGTCATTGCTCTATTTTTTCCAAATGATCATGAGCCCCTCATGCTCTCTAAAGATCTCCCTGTGCTTCCCTTCCTTTGTGATCAGGGGAGCATTGCTGTTAGTGGTGCCAGACTGGGGAATTCCTCAAATATTTCAAATTTGGAAGCAAGAGGTGCAAGAGTTCAGTAATGTTGGTTAGCTTGGGAAAGAATCTGTTACTCCTTTGCATCTGTCCCTGGCAGTTATTGACATGAACTGCCTTTCACACAGCCTGGTATGATATAATGATGAGGATGTGCTATAGCTCATTGTGAACCTCTAGGCTGAGCCCTCTTCAGGTTAAAAACTACAAAAATAACCAATCCCTCTTGGAAATTCAGGATGAAACAGCTAAGAGCTTGCAATCTGAAACAAACTGGAGATAAGGTACAAGAACAGGGACATAACATTAAGAAAATGCCATTTATTATGATAAATTGCTCAGCAGTAGTTTAAGATATTGAAGTATTACCATACAAATAAATACTTGATGAAAGCAGAAAGAGAAATGCCTGAGGTGATAAAGATTTATGAATTCCTGGTTGAACCACAAGGATTTAGACCAGGATGGGAGTGAAAAAAGGAAGCTTTTTGAAGGGAAGATCGCTTCTGAAAGAAATGAAAAGGAACCAACCCCTGCCTAAGCAGCTGCTGGGGGTGGAAACATTTTTATGCTTATAGCCATTATTTTTCTAACCAGAATATACTATTCCTTGAAAAAAGGCTGTTGCCCCATTCGATCTGGTGATATCAGGATGGTGCTGGTAGTGAGAGCAGTCATGAAAGAAACACCAAACTCAGTAATGGAACTGATCTATCGAGTAGTCACTGAAAGAGGCTTGAGAGCAGTTGCACTCAGATGGAACAGACTACTTGTTCATAAGTGAAAATTGTAGCTTAGATTGATGTAATACAAATACTTTATTTTTTCACACTGATAGTAAGCCACAGATAGAGAAAAAAAAAAGAGACAGAATGAAAAGGCAAAATATCAAGCACACTGTGAAAATTAAACAAGGAAGTGCCATCACACTAATCAAAGTATATCTGTATGGGGAAGAATAAGGTCACAAAAGACATGTTCCAGTAATATTAACAAATCTAGCACAAAAATGAGGACTTTTCTGCCTTATTAAGCAACTGAATTGCAAATGCACAAAACAAAATAGATATTTAAAATAGCTGAAACCACATGTAAAATTCCTATGTATCTGTGTAGGTAGAGCATGCTATATACATGTTTAGGATAAATTGATTCATTGAATAAACTGCATAAATAGCAGTAGATAATTTCTTTTGGGTGACTTTTTCACTTTATTTTGTGACTACACAAGTTTCAGGCACTGTTCAAATTCCCTATCATTCTTGAAATAGATTAAAAGGTATGTCAATGGTTCACAGCAGAGGCCCTCATCCTTGCAGAATTATCTGAATGTGTACATGTGGAGATCACCGAGGTAAGAAAACACAGTGACCATGTTAAGGACATTTATTTGAGAGAAGGGTAACAAAGTGTCACAAATGTATTTCTTAGCAAAGAAGATCTGAGTGAAAAGGGCCCATACATAGTGCACACCTGTACAGAGCTCAGTAAGGGAATCTGTGATCTCACTGACTCCTCTGGGCGTGACCTAAATGATCACATTAGGGTTCCACGGAGGCAGATAAAACATAACTGGTCACTGTCTGTAATAACTGCAGGGGTTGCTTCAGCCTGGCTGTAACCCCAGAAATGCCAAGAAATGGAGAACTTCCTCAAGCACTTTCAGTGGGGGCTAGCATGCCTGTAGGGTTTCCTCCTTGGCATTGCACCATACAGTATACCACAATCTCATGGCTTTTGATTTGGGCTGGTGCTGTGAACTTTGTGTTTGTATAAGAACTTCTTTGGCAGATGCCATATCTGTGGTATTATTAAACATTTGCACTGTAATCTACCAACTTTTTCAGTGGAGGTTGTTGTAGCTGAGTCAAGTTTATTATTTGCTTATTCCCACAGTCCTGAGGTTTCATGGGTGCGTTAATGTCTTGATGATTTTACTTTCCTGACATGCAGATCTAGTCATGACTGAGCTGTAGAAATACACTCTGATAGATGGGCCTAGGACCAGATACTTCAGATCAACTTCTTTCTTTCTCTTTTTTAGAGGCAACTTATAATGAGTAATAAATTGAGGATGACATGGTAGGGCCGGGGTATTTGAGTTACTTCCTGGATCTATTAATCCATTAATGTGTGTCACCTTCCCACAGCACTATAGCCAGAGTGGGAAGAATCCAGGAATCTTTTAGTAAACTTCTTTAGCCCAGTCTGGGAGAAACAGGTTCAACACTCCTGAAGCAATCAAATAGGTTTTCTGCAGCTGTTTCTGCATAGTGAACCTACGGATTTTCTTAAACAAACCAAGAAAAGCATCAGCTTTTAGGGTTTTTCTTTTTTCAAACCCTGCAGTTATGCTCCTCGGTGTGAAATAGGATATTTAAAAAGAAGTCAGCTATTTCTGTCACATATGTGCTAATCTGGGTCAGAAGTGAAGACTGGCCCAGAATTGGAAGAATCCTCCAAGTGAGTACAATGGAAACAAGTCTGGACAATTGATTAATGTGGAAAAACTGACACAGAAATGAGAACCAGACTTTCATAACATGCACTCCTTGAATTTTTATTTTTCAAGCTTCATAAACAGCAGAAGTTTCATCTGAATAGAAATTTGAGTAGAATTATGCTCTAAATATCAGTTACATTTGTTTTCAATATGGTCATACATTCTATTCATAATATGTTCAAATATATGTGATTTTTAAAATTACACTATTAGTTTATGACAGTTACATATTTTGTGCATTGTCCCATGATGTAACTTCATCATTTATGAATTCTTAAGCTTTATAAAAAAAATTTAAAAACCAGATGGGTTTTCAGCATAGTGGAAAAGAATCAGTAGGAACTGTCTGGAATATGAGATCACAAACCTTGCACGTTGTACCCATGTGATTCTCAGTGTAGTCAGACATTGTGATTATATTCCCTTCTATAGGTGAATAGTTGAGGCTGCCTTTTGAAAAGTCTGCATTACAAAAATGATATAATAATTGGTTTCCTTACATATATCCTTCCCGATAGGATACATTAGGCTCATGCCTAATGAGACAAGACCCACATGTGGTTAACAAGGTGGAGTCTGTTTCACTGCCTAAAGTCTGCTGAGGTAAAGTCTGCTGCTTCTTCATCTTCATCTGTAGAATCTGTAGAATCAGGATCACAATATTTGACAGACAAAGATGCTATGAAAATCTGTTCATGTCTTTATACAAATGCAAAATACTGTCATACATGCCGAGGGCATGATTAGGACAATTATGATTACTATGACCAAGATTCATTTGCCAAGAGCAGTGAAATAGCATTGGAGTTGGTAGTACTTACTAATTTTTACCCATTCCTATGAAAAATTGCCAGTAAGGAGCAGGATAACATCCTGAGAGTTGGTTGAAGTTTATGTTTTAACCTGCATCTTCAATCACCTGAGAAATGAAACTTGTTCCCACAGATATGCAGCATTGACCTGTTAATTATAATCAAGTCCTTTTCTATTGAGTCTGGATCACAATGTCACTATGAGCTGCGGGTAACATCCTCTGAAATGCTTGACAGTGATAAAAGAAAGGGCCTTTCTCTGACCTGTTTCCTGCTGCTCCTGGCTGATTCTCTCTCCATGTCTGGGCTGTCCATGGGCTCTGTTACCAGCCTGGTCTCTGCCCCTGTGTTCAGCCCTGGGGAGCAGTTCCCATGGGTGAGGATACGGTCCGTGCAAGGCTTACGTCTGGTCCCTGCCCGCCTTTCCTGCAGGAGCAGCTACTGCAGCCTGGCAGGCATGAGAAGGACAGCCAGCACCAGGGCAGGTTTTTGGATCCACCAGCATGGGAGGCATACAGTCTGCCTGGGTCTCTGGCCCTCTCAGTCTAGCTAATCCTTCAAGCAAAGTCATCTGGTGTATTGGACCCTCCCAAAGACTGGAGTGGATTAGAAGGGTGGATGCTCAGAAACCCCAAAAATCATGCCCTGTTTTAGGAGACTGCATGTGGATGATGCAGTCATAATAGAGCCTTTCTGGTCACTTTGCAAAAGGGCTGATCTGCCTTATTCTGCACCCAGATGGATTATTATTTTGATGTAATGAAGAAACACCCTGCTGGGAAAGTCCAGCCAAAAATAAAGTCACTCATCTGTGACCTTCATTTTAATTCCCAGCTGGCCTTCATTGTTTTCTGACCTAATCATGCCCACTGGCTCCTTATTAGCTTTGTGGATCTAAAAGACGCTGTACTTGTTTCAAGAATGTTTTTAATTGAGCTAAGTTGTAATTACCTGATGTAAAGCACTCTCAGGTAGAAAGAGATTATATATTAGTTCCCTTGTACTTATCTGAAAACATGCAAAATGTACCCAGGAATTTGTCAACTACAAGAAGATTCATGTTGCTTATACTGTTGATTACATATAATTAGGATTTAAAAGATATGTGATGGAAGGGCAAACAAGCTAGGAACTCAGCTTGGATTGAAATTACCCATAGCTTTCAGTCATTTTACAGCAAGCATAAAAACTGTCAAGGACTGCTTTGTGTTTTTGCTTAAATGCTCACTCAGACCTGAGAATTATTTTGATTAGATTATATTATAGCAACATCACTTCCTCTGTGTGGTCTTGTCCATGCAGAACCAATTAGTGCATCATTTCTCCACAGCTAGGGAGACTAAGAGATGGGTGTGGATGTGCAAAGAGAGGGCGAAAAGGGAAAGCAGATGTGGCTCAGAGGTTTTTTCCATCTGTTTTTCTAAACAATTTCCCACCACCCTAATTCTACTGCTGGAGCTCTGCCATTGACTGCAGCAGGAGTAGGGCTAGGTCAGTACATGAAACCTTTTGAAACAACATTCTCATTTGTTACATAATTGAAAGCTCCACAAATAATTTTTGTTCACTGTTACAGTTTTTGAAATTGAAAACTGTCAGGGATGGGGGAACACCATGGATTTTGAAACAGACAACACAAACCTCATCACAGGTAGGTTGTGGAGATGGCCCTTCAGATCCTGGGGCTTGCTGCTCCATGCAGAGACTTGTGGTGCTCATGCCACACCATCAGAGTCCTTCTCTCAGAGGGCTGGCACACCAGGGGTGAGATTCCATTCTGTGACATGGTGAGGTCAGAAGACCCTGTGAAACTGTAAGAAAGTGGGAATATGTGTTGGTGATTTGCTAGAGGCAGCAATTCTTTGTGCCAGAACCAGCAATTCTTTGTGCCAGAACCCTCTACTGAGCCATGCCAGGCCAAGATAGGGAACAGGTGAGATTTCTTTTCTTCCAGCTAGCATAGGCTCCCTCCCTGGATGTCAGGGAGGGAGATTTTCCTTTCCTTTCACTCTAGTTTTTTTCTGTGTGAGGGGAACATGGCAGTGCAGGAGGAGGAAAGAGGACAAGTCAAGCAGGTAGGAGAGCCAGGTAGCCATTCTCGCTTTCTTTGAGACAAAGGTATTTGGCCAGGGAGGAATGGGCTGTTCAGAACCCTCCTGGATGAATTTTTGTACCCAATGGCTATATGACATCATTCCCAAGTCTACAATGTTGGACAATAAGTGCCACTGTGGATTCTGTGATAGTGCATCTGCCTAAGGATGTACTCAGGGCACACCTTGTATTAAGGCTTGACTCAGAAAAGCAGCCCATGCATGTTCCTTTGGTTTGTTATGTACAAGTGCAGGCAGATGTGAACATCAAATGACTAACTTTCCTGACTGCTTCTTAGTTAAATAGGTGGTTTTATACATATCTACATAAAACATAAACATATGTATGTGTCTGTGGCCACTGGGGAACCATTTGGATTGTTGCCCTGAATTTCTGTACTGCATGTAGCACTGTTCTCATCTGGGAAAGTCCTGAACGTCTAGGGGGGGGGTTGCTGTACTATAATTTGCTCAGTGTGATGCAGCTTAATGTACTGATAAAGTTTTTTATCTGTCAGTAATTTCTGAAGAGGAATTCTTCAAATAAAAACAAAGAGAAAAGAGTTTCATTCAGAGGAAAGAGACAAAATGCCATATATAACAAAAATTATAGAGAAATACCTTTATTAAGGGGGAGAAACAATTAAAACCATGTTTTCTGTGGTCAAAATGCCTAAAGAGAATGTTTGCTAGCACATACTTTTGAAAATTTCAAGTACAGTGTGTAGATGGCAGGTCTAACCCATGCTGAAACACCCAATCGGTTTTAGAAGTTAACACAAGACCCATCGAAATCAGTGAAATTATTATCTTGGTCTTCAGCCCAGACTCTCACTACGGCAGCAGACTTTAAAACAGATAAAAAGAGTACATTTTGTGGAGTACATCTAGGATTTGTCTCCTTGTCAGCCCTGACCACATTCTCAAGGAGGTAGTGGAAGATATTCAGTCCCAACACAGCCTTGTTCTCATATCTGTGCTATTAAAACCTACTTCCTTAACATTGGTCAGTAATCACTGTGCCATCATCAAGGGGAAGATGTTGCAGAAGTGCAGGTACAATTTTATTTCAAGGCATAAGAGAGAGAATTTATAGAATAAAAGGTGGAAGGATTAGTCAGAGTGTTCCTGCAGTTGTGTCCTTGGAAATAGAACTTTAGAAGTTCCAGAAGAAATATTAAGCTAAATGCTCTGTGGCCATCTCACAGTGTTGGTATTGAAAAGAAGAGTTGGAGAAGCCAGAGTTCTGCCCAAAGAGAAACAGGTTATTTTCACAGGGTCATGAAAACTAATGAATTGCAAAAATTTTTCCTCTTTATTGAGGGGCTTCTTATGATAAGGCATCAATTATAGGATACTGCACATAGCTTGAATCAGGCAATTCTGTGTTTGCTTCCACATTTCATTTGCCTTAATGTCCTAGAATCCTTTTCTTGAAGAAGAAAACTCACTTTAAGTAATTGATTTAAGTCACTGCTCTGTCCATTTTCAGATACACAGGAACATGACAAATGGAAAGACATTTCAGAAGGAAAATTGCCTCCAACACATCTAGGTGAAATGCTAATATGCTGGCTTTGGCTGAGATAGAGTTAATTTTCTTCACAGTAGGTAGTATAGTACTCTGTTCTGGATTTGTGCCGGAAACAGTGTTGGTAACACAAGGATGTTTTTGCTCTTGCTGAGCAGGGCTTACACAGCATGAAGGAGTTTTTTTTTTTCTCATCCCACCTCACCAGTGAATGGACTGCACGAGGAGTTGGGAGGGAACACAGGCAGAACAGCTGACCCTAACTGGTCATTCCATACCATATGGCATCATGGTCAGCATATGCAGCTGGGAGAAGAAAAAGGAGGAGGGGGATGTTGGAAGCTATGTCATCTATCTTCTGAAGTAAGAGTTATAGATGATAGATCCCTGCTTATCTAGAAGTGGCTGAACACCTGCCTGCCCATAGAAAGTGGTGAATGAATTCCTTCTTTTGCTTTGCTTAAGCATGCAGCTTTTGCTTTTCCTATTAAACTGTCTTTATCTCAACTCAGTTTTACTGTTCTGATTGTCTTCCCTATCCCGCCAAGGTGGCCTGGTGGTTCTCAGTCCTATCTGGACTTAGACCATGACAGCCAATTTGCTTGCTCAGTTAATATATGATAGCCTCGGAGTAATGGCCTTAATAATAAATGGCCTCAGGAGTTGGAAAGATTGTGCAATTCTACAAGGTCCATATGATAATTGGCAGCTTCTTTCTTTCAGCTTTTAAAGACATGGGTGAAGTTTCTGTGAAGTAGAATCAAAGGTTACAAAGCAATATTCTTGAAATAACATTGCCATATGTTAAGAAGCAGACAGTGTTTTCTGGTACCTACCACTTTCTGTAGGGAATTATGGATATCAGACAGCATCAATACCTTGCATATTGTCAGGTCTCCTTCCATGCTGGCATCACTCCTGTTGCCAAGGTTTAATGATGTTTTTCTAGATCTTTGTCCAGTCTAGTGCTTCGATAAAGAATACTGAATACTGAATACTTTAAAACTGAGAATTACTGTGAATTATTCCAACAATTTGGTTTTTATGGTGTTACTTCACACCCCTTCATTAAATGAAAAATATTAATCTTAAATTATTAAATCCTAATCTTCTCTAGAGGTGCATATTAGACTTCTTAGGTGGCTTGTTTCTGCCCTGCTGTAATTTCTACCTCTAATGACAGTGCTTGCTCTGTGGGTGTGCACACACAGGAAATTACAAGAGAAACTATAGGACTTAATAGTACACATGGGCTTTTCTCTCCCATATGGTCATCTAACAGTCTGCTGTAGGTTTTGGGGAGGTAAGTCCCTGGAGTTGGTGAGGTGATTCTTCTGGAAGCTGCTGACAGGCAGGGTGAGAAGTTTGGCTGTGGCAGAGGGGCAGCCCCAGCAGCTCCACTGATAATCCCGGGCTGTCAAGAGCTGAATGAGGATGTATCAGTGAAACAAATCAGGCCATGGCATTCTGTTTTGTATCGATCCATTTTCAAGCCCTGTCAACAATGACATGCCAGAGATAGGCAGGGCTGTGTTCATGATGTTCTCAGCTTTGGGAGTTCTCTGATGCTGCTGTTTTTCTACACAATCTGCAAGCAAGATCTGAGGTGTTTGGATGGGGTGGGTTATTCCCTGTTCATGTCATACTCTGGAGTTTTACCAAATCCATGAGACAAGATTGTAGATGAAAAACAGCGTTTCTCCCCTCTTTCAGGGTGGTTACATTTCTGTTTCTGGGAGCACAGCAGAAGGCTTCACACAGATGACCAGGTACTTATGTCATTAAAAAACTATTTTGAACATGTCCTCAAATTTTTTCTAGTGAGGACTAACATCTTGAAGAGGAGTCATAAAAATAATTTCTTACAAAAAGAGGTCAAATGGAAAAAAAAAAAGAAAGGAAAAAATGATTGGTAAAGAGAAGCAACAGTGTATAGGCATACTCTGGCTTTCCCATGGGGCTGTTAAATTAATTACAATTTAGTCTTATCAGTTAATTTCTACTCAAAGATTTTCTCCTTTCATTATCTCAAGGCAGGAAATGCACCCGAGCGGAAATTTGTGTGAAAGAGACAATCTATAAACAGTGCTTCCATCCTAACTGGCAGCACATGCATTATTATAAAGCAAATTTAATTAGAGGCAGCTTAGAAAAGATACCATCACTCCGAGAGCAGCTACTGTGTACTGAACAAGATGAAACTCAATCCCTTGGAACCAAAACAAACAGGCCATCACAAGACACTGCAGTTTTGAAACATGGTGTCTTAACTTTGGAAGGATATGCCAGAAAATATGATACCATGAAAGCATTTTCTGGGTTATTCACCAAACCCAAAGGTTTTTAGAGGGTCTGGGGCATAAAAAATCTCTAGTTTACTATATTAATAATATTAATCAATTGGAAAGATGCAGATGTTTTATGTTTTTCCCTCGGCTTGCAGGACAAAGAGTCTTATTTCAAAGTTTTAGTAGTAGAAATCACCAACTCACAAGAAAATTTGGGTCCAGTTGCACTTTCCATCAGTTATTTATCACCCTCTGTTGTGAGAGTGTTGACTTGCCCTGGTAGCAGATCAGATCCCATGCTGCATCAAGTGCAGCAGAAGTAATCTTTTTCAAGAGTATGGATTTACAATGTCATTTGGAATAGGGGGCAATGGACAAGAGCCTCAAAACTGGAAGAAAAAAGAGAAATAAGACAAGCTAGTCATGCTACAATCATGTGGGCAACTAATTAAGCAGGGGCATGCACAATAAGTTAATATACATACCAGAAATGTAATGAGCATGGATGGCTTTTATCAATATTGGGGGTCGGTACTCATGCTTGGAAATCAGTGGGAAGAACCACAGCACAACTTCCCAGTTTTCCCCAGTTCATTTGTTTCAGCAAAGATGCCACTACACTAAGGTTGTTCTTCTGAGCATCCACACAGGCATGAAGTGAGCGGGAATCCAGCTAGAACTCTACTTTTTCATCTTCCTTACAGCCCTAATGGTGCCTGCAGGGCCAGAACCCTCATGAGATGTTTGGGGTTCTGTTGATGTGAACAGGAGCAAATCCAGATTGTGCTCATTTGCTGGAAGGCAATATTTCCCCTTGAATTTAAGGTTAAGCAATAGGAAAACTTAATCACCAGGCAGAGTTTTAAATGGCTTTGCCAGTGTTACTCCAAACTTACCTTTGGCACTTAATGCATGCTAGTCTATTAAAATAACTCCACCGACTGCATGGCAACATGATTTTGGTTTGGGTAACTGAACACCAAGATTTAAAAAACACCAGGGGAATGTGTGATGCTTGCAAGACTCAGAAAGATATTTCTGGGTATTTCTGGGATATTTTTTGCACTGCTCCACTGAGTTGTCTACATGCTTGTCAGGGAACTGAGAGCTGAGAACTGTCATCAGGAATAGTTTTTGGACATTGGGAATATTTTGTAGTAACAGAGGATGATAAATACATCTGGAATAGTGGCCAGTAAGCAAATTTCAATTCTTAGATGAAAGCCTGTGTAACATCTTTAATATTGGGTCCAAATCTTTTTACTAGAAGGAATTGAGTGTTCTGTAAAGACATGGACTAAAATGTGATGATGCTCGTGTGTGGTTGTTGTCCTAATGCTCAAAGCAAGATGTATCGATTTTTTTTCCTCAGAAATTACAAAGCTGGGTGCCAGGATTTGTCCAGGAGCACTAAGGGCCAGCCCCCATAGGAACTGTCAGGGCAGGACCTGCCATACAGAGCTTGTTCCACTGCCCCAGCAGCTTCAGGGCAGCCAGTGGTCCTGAACATCAGCATAATTGTGATGATGATGGGTCAGGGCTGAGGTGGGAAATCAGTGTGTGGGTCAGGGTGAGTGTGGTACACAGCCTGTTATAAGAATCTTTGCAGTGTAGCTCAGGAAGTTTCACCAAAGGTGAAGTGAGCTAAAATCAACTCTGAAGCAGAGAGGGAAAAAACCCAACAAGCCTTCTCACATCTCTCTGTCACACAGCTCTTCTCTAAGCAGTTTGATCACAAGTCCCAGAGCTGTACTGTTCCAGGGCCAGGCAGGAGCACAGGAGGGCAGAAAACTGTTCTCAGGTCTGTGATAGGATTTTTAGGAAGAGAATGAGCATATTAGTTTTGCTGAAACAAAATGTCAATGTGAATAGCATCCCTCATTTTAAAATCTCGTTTTTACCTCCAAACTCAGTCATTTATGTTTATTTACTGTCACATAATGTTTTATAGGCCACATCTATTTTAAACACAGATCCTTCACATCCATATACTGGAAATTAATGTAACACTTTATATCTATCTTGCTTAATTTCCTTCAGCTTTGCTCAAACAAATCAATAAATATGTTGTAGCAAAATTGGTGTCTCTCAAGGCACTGCAACTTCTGTTAACTGGTGGGTATCTGGAGCCTGCTGTGATCAGTACTGTTGAGCTGGAACTCTTCCTTCCTCTCAAGTGCACTTGTGACAAGTCCCTGTGTGAGAGAAGCAGTACAGGTGTTTCTGGTGCCCAGGGATGGCAGGCTGCAATACAAGGGTCAGAAGAATGCAGGCTGTCTGGAAGTTTGACCTTGATGGGCTGGGATGAGGCCATTGCAGGGCAGTGGGATGAACTGCAGAAATCCCATTTGGTGGGGCACACACACCTCCAGGCTCCTTGGATCCATCCTCTGCCTCTTCTTCTGCTTTCTCTTCCTCTTCTTTGTTTTTGTTCTGTAAAGCAAACCATCTCAGATTTTGATTAGAGGAAGATACCAGTTGTGCACGCTTTGTAATGGCTGTAAGGTTCAGGATAAGATAAATAAACAGCCAAGGGAAGGGTGTGATGCTGTGAAACACACTTGTTCTCTGAAGAAGTGCCACCACAGATTATTTTACTTTCATATCAAATAACCTACATTTTGGTTTTATGCCTTTGTGTGCAGGTGCAAGTATATGCATGCTGTGACACATAGGTCAAATTAATCACTGGATTCAATCAATTTCTCAGTGACATTATCCTGAGAATGAGCTTTGCTCACAGTGTGTAGCAGGAACACCAGCTATATGTCTGTGTTTCAAAAATAACTGAAACAAGCAAGCCCATTGATTGCTATCTATCAATCGCCCCAGATCTTACTGATTTTAGTCTTCATGCTGTGTGACTGTGCACTTAATTGTGGGATTATTGATTTGAAAATAATTCAGATGATTTGTCCAGGAGATATCTCTGAATATTAAGAGTGAAACCATTCTAGGATACATTTCCTTTATTTACCTTTTCCTGTTTGGATTAAATTTCTAGCTCTGTATCAGCCACCTCTGCTGATTATATACCAGTCATGGTTGCTTTAATAAACTGAGGAGAAAGGAACTCTAAATATACTATTTATCAAGTTGATACTTTTCCTTTAAGAAGTTTTCCTGTTATACTGCAAACCTTACACAGCTCATTGGATTTATTCTTCTTCAATTAGCAATCAACCAATTCTCTGGATGCATGAGTGTTGCAGATAAATGCCCTCTGAGCCCATTGTTCTTTATAGTGATAAGAATAAAATAACCAGAGGAGGAAGAAGTAGCTGTAGGAGTTATTTTAAGAGATTCACATGCTAATGGAAGAGGCACATGACTGAAAATACCTATCAGTGCATTTAGCCCACTCTGTAGGATTTGGTGCTGAACCAGACCACTGCATGTCCCAGAAGGGCACACTGGGGCACACGGGGAGCACACTGAGGGGGCTTCATCCTGTTACAACAAGCCCTCAGTTCTTTCTGGGATCCTGCTGTAACTGTCAATGCACCTCTTTTCTGGACAAAATGCAGCAAGATTTTAATCGCTGACATGTGTCTCTCTTGAAGCTCATGCATGTTGAACAAATTCTTTCATTTTCAGAAACCATGTATTTATTTCAGGGTCTTGTTTTGCAGATGATCGATAACATATTTCCAGAACTTCTGCCTTTATAGGCAAAGTCTGTGTTCTTCAGTCCCATTTGTTTAGCTTTAGAAATATCCTACATCTTTCAGCCCACTCATCAGAGAGCAGCAATCTATTTTTCTGAAAGATTTGAGTCTTGTCCTGTCTCTTGCCTTGGGCTTGATTATATTAAATGTTTCAATATGTTTGATTAACTCTCTCTATTTTAAGTGATGGCAAAGCAGAGTGATCACCTACCTGCCTTTCAGAATGGAGACATAATGGAAGGCCCCTGGAATTAATGAAACAGCTATGCCTGATCACAGCTGGTCAAGCAGGTCAGTATATTTAACTCTCTTTGCACTTTTATCACACAGAATAAGATTAATCACGTAAGGCTTGTGAATTTCTTGGCCAGGTCTGTTGATGATTTAACTCTTGCCAGTGAACTCCCTAACTTTCTCTGGATTCAGAGCTATTAAAGAGAAGTAAACACACGGGTGTTCAAAGGCTTTCTCTTCCCTCTGCGGCTCTTCCCATGTTGTTCCTAACTAGAGATGAAAAGGAAAGGGCAAAAATTGCTCTGTCCCAACATGCATTCCAACTAATGAAATAATTATCTTACAATGTGGTTTAGTATGGGGTAATTGTCAAAGAAAGCTGCTTGGCAGCGTGTCTTGGGGCGAGCAGCTTCCGTGCTGTTTCCAATCCTTCACCCCGGGAGAAGCTCAGCAGGAGGGGTGGGATTATGAAACACAGCATGTCTTGGAAGTCCCACCCTGGGTTTTGCACAGGGTGGTGCTAGTGTGTGCTTTTCAAGCCTGTAGTTTCTTATCCAAGTTTGTGAAGACTTGAGGAGTAGCCAGTGCTCCATCTTCTGCTTTGCCTATATCTTACATAACATCTCCAGATCCAGTGACATTTTGACAGTCTCTCAATTGATGCCTAGGACAGAGATTGAGCTATTCCCTTGTATGCTTACAAATTAGTTGCTCCAGAGCAATGTAGAGCATTGATGGTGAGGTTGCACAGGGTAGCTTATGCTAGCTCTGGCATCCTCCATCCATCTATCTATCTATCTATCTATCTATCTATCTATCTATCTATCTATCTATCTATCTATCTATCTATCTAT
>JAOTQP010001546.1:38855190-38875461 GCA_026413545.1 Cichladusa arquata
ATTAAGAAATAGAAGACAAGAAATTAAATATCACAAGGTGGTTCAAAAGTCTGAAAAAGAAGTTTAGTGAAACAGAATGTCTTGCATTTGCCTAAACAATTTTTTCTCCTTTTAAAAATCCTCTCAAAGTTTCATAAGGAGTTACTATAAGATATTCCTCTCACAAATTTATTTCAGCTCTCAATTAGAAGACCTAAGACTTTAATTATCCAAGATAATGTACCTCTGATATTCCCTAGGCATTATACCCTCCCTGACCTTACATACTTTGGTAAATCTGAAAAGATAACAAGCTGAGAGTAGAAAAATGATGGAGCTGGAGGCTACAATTAGTTATCAGTATTACAGGCATTGTGATAGGCAACTAAAGTATGTGGGGATCTATGCACAGAAGAAACATAAGGAAAGTCTTTTGAGTATCATAGCTCCTGGGTGCTGTCCTTCCTCTACATGACAAGTGGCAAGACCACTGCAGGGCCCCCTTACACCCACAAAAAGTGGAAGATGAGAAAACAGTGACATCTGTGTAATGTGCAAAAAAACCTTGAGGATAAATGCAGTTTCATAAGTAAAAAAGGAAGCAAACAAAACCCAGGAGCTCCACATAATTTTCTTTTTGGCGGGGTGGGGGGGAGGAAATGAAGTTAACAGTGAATCCCTGCAGGGGAGCTATCAGAGCTTCACAGGTAATTAATTCCCTTCTGGAACCCTGGGGAGTAATAAATTTGGTCCTAAATTTAGTTTGATAGCAGGTGACAGAAATGGCCTAATATCAGGTCACTCCCTGTGGTAGGGAATGGGCTCTCCTTCCGCAGATGATGGCTGGGTCCATCACTGGACACAGTGTCCATGTTGGACAATTTGGAAAAGTTCAGCAAACCACTCTGTACCACTTAGAAGTGGACTAGGTTAGAGAAAACCAGTACAAATGAAGAGATGAAGGTGAGGGTTTAGGGGGAGTTGTGCTTTTTTGTGTGTGCACTTTCTGCTGAGACAAGATTTTTTTCCCCAAGTGTGCCCTTTTCATCACATTGTCCAGATTATTTAAAACGAATAGGCAATAGACTTCCCATATTTCCCTCAGGAGGCTATTCTACAGTATAATAAATCTGATCTTTCCACTTTTTTTCTAGCTGAGCTAATGTTTTCTTTTTACTACTTCAGCCCAGTGCTGCAAGCCATGCCCCACTCTGAATAGTCTCTTGGTTGTTTTGTGCTCTGAAAAGAATTAGCGTTTTATTATTCTCTTCTTTCTCAGTTAGCCATGTTAAAAATATTCAACCACTATCATAACTTCCTGTGAATTGTCTTCAGTTCTGTCAGATGCTTTCATTTCACTTCACTGAATTTCCTCCCCAACACTATTTTTTAAGTCATTCACTGTTTCTAAACTTCCCCTTACTGTAAGTGCTGCTAACATCTATAAGAGAGTATATGAGCTGTGGCACAGCCCATGGCCACTGCTTAAATAGTGTCCTCACTCTGCTGCCTGTTTCTGTGCTGTGATGAAGAAAGGCACTGTGATACACAGAGCCCAATGTACAGTTGCTTAGACAGGATCCTGAATTACTATTCCTAGCATAGGCTGTTATTAACATTTCACACATCACAAAGATATTTTTATCTATCTCTTCCTTTTTGCACCATGCTCTGGAGTCACAAAGAAACACATTCTTCACCTTGAATGTCTCAGTTACCTGCCTTTCCTCACAGACACTGCTGCTCATAGCTTTTCTTCTGTATAAGCTATATATAAGCTTATATATATATATAAGCTTCTATATAAGCAGTGCTGAGCCTGAAAGTGGATGGCACACTTCTGATGGGAAGAGCTGAGCTGCCCAGGCCTGAAGGTTCACCTCACCAGGAAGACAGACTCTGAGGGTGACCCAACCTGTCCTCATTTCCACTCTTCTGGAGTGGTGTTCTGCCCACCATGGACCTTACAGTGCTCTGGGTTTGGGAATAGTCCCAAAGGGTAACAAACCCTTCAACTTCATGTACTTCATGTGCCTTATGCTTGTAATTGCATTCATCAAGACATAGGACAAAAAATACTTGTTTGCAACTTCAATAAACCTATAGTCCATTGAAGGGGGCTATATCTGGAGAAACAGAAGTGCTGATTCCAAGCCAAAATATCTGTGCTTCCTAAAAACCTCCAGGCTAAATGCAGTAACAAATTAGCTTGGCACCCAGTGATCACAGCAGCTTTCAGATTTAGACTGCAGCTGAGCAGAGGAGTTGAAGACCAAGATTTTGGCCATAAGCTGTTCCCATTCCCTGCTAAATATGGTACAAAGCTGTGCTGGGATGGTGCAGGGAGTTCAGAGTAAGAAATCTACAGCTGGAGATGAACAGCCTCTAGAGGTTGACACATGCCATCTAAGCCTGATTAGTGTAAAGTGTCAGTTTGTGGATGAAGTTTCGTAGGTCTTCAGTGCAGCTCTCTCATTCATCCTCCTTATTTGTGTTTATGGCAGCACTTAAGAGTCTCTTGGCATTTCTCATGAAAAAAGAGATAATTTAGACAGTGATCAACACCCTGACTCTGAAGGCACTGCAGTGTTCTGCAGTCTGGAGCCAGATCTGGCAGCCAGAGGTGCAGCAGCATATCCTACCCCCCTGTACAGCAGGGGAGGATTGGAAGGCTCCTACCAGGATCAAAGAAGCTGATTTTATGGTAACATAATAATGGTGGTGTCTTGGTGCAACATGATCATGTGTGTAAAGGAGGAAGGAGGGCAGCATTACTCAATGATAATAATTTTTTTTAATATAAAAGGCCAAAATTTAAGTGAGCCTAAAATCTAAACCTTGAATATAGTCTGTTGAGGTGCAGTGGAGACTGGACATTCAGCCTTGCCCTTCTCAATTTGCACTGGAACCCGGTTTTGACTTTTCCCTTTGTAGAAGTGTCCAAGGGGCAGACTGAGTGGTAAATGAAACGGGAGACGTGGAAGAGCAGCCTCCTGTGACCTCTGCTGCTGCTGGGGATGGGGGTCTCCTCTGGGAGAGAGGGTCAGAGGGCACCTGTCAAAACAGGACAGGCTGTGGGGAGTCTCTGGGACAAAGGCAATGGCATCAGGGGTCACCATTCAGTGCTGTAAAACAAGATGCACTGGAAGACACAGGGAGACCTGTCATGCATTGTGTTTGTCTCCCTGCCAGGCAGTGTCCTCTGGAAGGAACAGCTTGTCTGGATTAGCCATGGTCTTCTCTGGCAATGCCTGGAGTAGCTGGGCACTACTATGGACCTCCATTCATGTCAAAACACTTGGCAGGGAGAGTGCAGGTCCACTCCAGCTACGGAGGGAAATACCTTGCTGATGGCTGGACAGGGAGGTGGGAGAGGGATGGAGCAGCAGCCAGGGTCAGTGCCAGGGTCCCCAGTGCTTACACCAACCCACTCCTCACCAAACAGGTAGGGAACAACTCATCCTCCAGGCTGTGAGTGATAATGGAAAGGCTAACCAGATTTAGGGGAGAGAGGGGACAAAACACTGAGAGCAGGAAAAGCTGTTTGATTGCAAAAGTGATGTGATGATAAAGCAATTCTGCTGGAATAGCAATTGTGCCCTATCTTTAGAGGGAAGCATTTAGAGGAAGCAACTGAAACACAATGGTGTTTTTCATGCATTTGAACCTAGGATAAAAAGACAGAGTTTCCTTATTACCTTCAGTTTGCCCTTGTTCTGCACTTCCTTGTATTTACAGTAGGAAATACCTTCAATATCTCAAACAGTGAGGTTATCTGACTGCAAACACTCATTTAGTCATCTAAGTAACTTGCATCAGGGAAGAAAGTAGGTAGTTGAAGTAATGTTGGTCACTCATTTCCCCAGAGGCTGACAGACTCAGTCCTGTGCACTTTTGCATCACTTCCCCCTTTGCTCATTATCCCAAGCACCACTGGGATTCACTGAAATCTGTTCTACTCCCTTTTTAGTGCTGTGAAGTTTTAACCTCATTATAGGAGAGACCTAACCAACATTGATTTTGAGTGGCTTCCACCTTCAGCCTTATCACACAGCCTTTGAAATACTGCCTTTTTTTTTTTTCCCCCAACCACTTTACTGCTGGGGCAAAAGGACATCAGAAGTGCAGTAGCACCCAAGTGGCTCAGCAAGTTGCATCTTCAGCAAAGTGTTGTGAGAAACACAGATGGCTTTAACCTGTATCTATCTGCTGAAGACACAGACAAGGAGTGTAAAATCTCTGCAAGCTGGAGAGATCAGTCAGAGGAGGGCACACAAGTGGCAGCTTTGCACAGTGCACCTCTCCCAGGCGAGCAGCTCACCACAGTGCCTGGGACGACTGCTGCAGCCATGGCCAAAGACTTCAGTGTAAAGCCTCTGGTGAGGGATAAGTGCATCGTTGACAGATGCTATTGTGGCAGGAATGTCTCCACTTGTGCCTCAGACTCTGCTGAAAATTCCTCTCTCTTTTCTTCAAACATGAGTGAAAAGAGCAACCAGATTTTAGGAGATAGCTACTTTGTTCTGAGAAATGTCACCCCAGCATGGTGCTGACTGTAACATTAGAAGATCCTAATGATTGTTAATGCCAGCATGGTTTAATCTGCACTTTTTAATTAGCAGGAAAAAGTCCTGCAGAATTCTCTGCAGCAAGACAAGTTGTAAAGTCTATTTATTACAAATGTGTAATGTCAATAGTGCACAGTATCCAGCAGAAGAAAATGAGATTAATCTCTCTGGCCTTACAGACAAATTGAGAACAAAGTATTAATCAAAAAATTAATGATTGAACACTGCTGTTAAATTTCTGCCTTTTATTTCATAAACAAACTGCACAGAGCAGTAACAGTTTACAGTTCAGGAAGGACATAGCTATTCCCTGTGCTGACAACCACTTATGCTCTATTTAACACATGGAATTTAAGTGGTGCAGAAACTACACTTGGCCAGGAATTGCTGTCTGAAAGCCTCTGCAAAGAAAAATGCATTTACTGCCAAAAAATTAGTTTTCAGTAAGAAATTTCTTGGTATTGTGCAGAGTCGCTGACTTTCCTCCTGTTTTGTAATTAGACATCAAAAGAAAGCCTGTCATTTAAATTAAAATATATCACTTGAGATCCTTTGAAACAAGCAGCATGCTGAATATAAACCATTAGTCATATTTCTGTTTATTTTTATCTCACAAATCTACTGCTGAAAGCCATTGTTAAGCATGCAGTCTGGCACTAGAAAGACTCCTGTTAACTTTCACAGGCTCTGGGATAGGCTCCAGAGCTTAACAGGTTGTGTAGATGGCATAGCACTATAATTACACACATTTGTCCACAGCTAGATTGGACAAGTTATGTATATTTTGCTTTATATGTGGTGACTATGTAAAAATGAGTGGCCTTTACTATGTGGGAGGTCAGAGCAGATATCTTAATTATGCCTCTCAGACTTGTGCTCTGTGCATTTACAGGTTAGTAGATGGGATGGAGAATGGTTACACACATGGGATGGAGAATGGGGATCCTTGTCTGGTAGAGATGCAAGTGAAAGCTAGAGGCACAGAGAACACAGCCAGCTCTCTGCTGTTTTCTTCCCCAGCTTTGCAGTAGGAAATCCTGAATCAGGGAGGCGTAATGATCGGCTGGGTAATTTATATAGCCCGAGGCATACTTGCTTGTGTGAGAGAGAGTTTGCACAAAGCAAATGTCACCTCAGATTGAGCAATAACAGACTGTTTCAGAAAGGAGAGGCACAGCTCTAGCAGTGACATGTACGAGGATGAGCCCATGTGCATGCTGGCAGGGGCTGTCTCAGTGCCTACCTGTCCATGTTTCTGCTCCTGAGGAAGAAATAAGCTCAGGTCAGTGGTAAAGGCAGAGATGTCAATTCAGGACCTTTATAGCTTAACCATTGCCATTTCGGTTTGTTTCACTTCTGTTAGTACAAAATCCACAGCAAAAATGGTTGACAACAAAATAAACCGGAAAAAGGGACAGTGCTTAACCAGTAATCAGGGGTGTGGCAACCGGATGCAAATACAGTAAAAAGCAACAGGAAAAGTTTTAAGTGTTGTTTTCCAGACTGTTTTCCTTTTCAAAAAGATTGTCTGACAAATACACAGCTTAAAGTACAATAACATACTTTTCTATGATTGAATGTATCAGTTAAAAGAATCCCAGCTGCATTACTGAAACGCTTCAGACACCATTTTTTTTTCTGTTATTAGTATTTGGCATTGAATTGATGTGAATTACTCACACAATTCAGCCCTGGGTGTTTGATGTGATAAAACAAAGAAAACTATAGAATAGCCTGTTTGTTACTGACACTCCTACTCAAAGATGATAACAGAGGCTCTTTTCTAATACTTTGCCTTTCTTTCACCTTGTCACCCAACCAAGATCAACGGAACAAAGTAAAAATAAAGGTAGTAAAGGGAAAATTTCCGTTATACTTGATTTTTATCTAGTAAGATGATCTTAAACCCTCACGAAAAAATAAAACAGTACAAATATCACTGTGTTTGCTCAGTCACTCACAATTGCAGAGAGTGGGTCCTAACACCCTTTGATATTTCTTGATGTTTCTTTGTATTACAGTAACAGTGAGAGCCCAGAGGCCTATTTTTGCCTAGCCCTGAAAGAACACCCACCAGGGCAAAGTCCATTTCTGCTAAATTTGTTTCTAATACAAGCCCCATTCATGAGGCAACAGATGAATACAGCAGCAAGCTGCAAGATATCAAAACAACTTTTCTGTGGAAATCACAATCCCTTTTAAGACAACATTCATACACTTTACAGCTGTATTGGCTGACCAGTTTCCAACAGGATTCTCCAGAATGTTTCCCCATTTAGGGGTTTCTCCTATTACCAGTACCTTAAAAATAAAGAATCTCAAAAGCTCACACATTGTCCTTTCTCTTAGACACATTCTTCTGCTGCAGAAAAAAGCCTAATAAACCAAGTTCCCTGTGTCTGTGCACCAACAGAGCAACGTAACTTGTCTATATCAACACCCGAGTCAGGTTCTCTTGGAGAGTTTTTAAATGTAAAATTAATCAGCTAGTTCTGTGAATGTGCTTTAAAATGAGATACTACTCCAGCCAGTTTCTTACAATCTCACAGCAGAAATCCTCGGAAGAGAAATGCTGCATGTAGTGCTTTGCACTGAGATGGATATTCTGCATTGAGCTATACTCAGCACATGCTCAGATAACCCAGGTATTGCAAACCAGGCCACTCTGTTATGCTGCCCTGCCCTTGGCTATATATAACCAGTTCTTGCAGTCTCTGGGTGTCCTATCAGATGGATTTTCCTCACAGAACCTGTATTTGAAGGTTATGACTTTTCTAGGCATGAAATCTGAATGAAGCTGCTGTTTCTGAAAAGCCAAGATCTTTCTTGTGCTTGATGGCATGAGCCACTTGGGTAAGTGTAAAGGGAAATAGCTTTAAATAATGTCTTTGGCATTGAGTTGCTGCAGGAGAACTTTTTACCCCTTCTGTGTCCCCATGTGGCTGCAATAACATATTGGCACCTCAGGAACCTAATGCTGATTTTTGTGGTATAAAATCCAGAAGAAGGCTGCCAAGAGCAAGAGATATGTTGATTGCAAGCTGGTTTCAATGGACAATGAGAGTAGGGCAAAACAGCTCTTGAAGGTGCTGCTGAGCCACATTACCCACCCTGCACCTTGTTATCAGAGGTGGAAAGTACCGCCATTGTTACTCCATCTCTTGCCTCTATTTTCACGTCCAGCTCTCACACAGGCTGCCATTTTTCCCCCTTTGGTATCTTAGGCTCTGTAGAGCCAGGATATGTTCTCTTCTGTGATGGGTTCCTTATCCTAAGAGTGCCTTTAGGCATTCCTGTAGTAAAGACAGTTTTACTCTTTTCTGTGCAGCAATGGGGCAAATGCAGCAGCTCTTGACTGAAGGAGATGAGATGATGATTAACAGGGACAGTGCCTCCACAAGCACATGCAAGACACCAAAGGACTGATGCCTCTCCCTTCTGGCTGAACTTCTCTACACACATGCATACACTTATTTCACATTAATTTTAGTATGAGTAGAAAGAAGAGGGTCAAAAAACAATAATTATACAAGCCCACTTTGAGATTTGAATTGTGCTTATGCCTTCAAATGCCTATTTAACCCTAGGCGTTGCTTACCAGTGCTTACCAACCTGCAGTTCAGGTTCCCATTTGCTGCCAGGGTGCCCCTGCAAGAGCTTTTAAATGATGCTCCCTGCACAAAGAGAAATCAAAAGGCACAGCACAGTAGCCCAAAAACTGAGGTCTTTTGTTGTTTCAGAAGGAGTGGAAGTTGAAATGATTTACAAGAGGTGACTCAATGGGATTTTCAGAGCTGGTCTGCATGGATGGGTGCAAACAGGTCCAAGTTCCTTTGCTCTGACTAAACCTGGATCAGAAACTCTGGAGCTGTGCTACTGCTGTGCTCAAGGTGAGTTGCCTTGTTGAGAAGCTAGTAGAGTTGTGTGGCTTTCAAACCAAAGCTGGCTCCTGGCCAATCAGCCTGGAGCACAGGCAGAGTGAGCTCATGTCTGCCTGCACCCACCCATGGAGATGGGGCACAGAGGTTATGTTCAACATAACTGCAAGGATGCTGCTCTTACATATTCCAGGCATATTCAGTGAGCATCACACTTACAAACCAGGGCCTTGGGTTTGCTTTGACCAGAAAGAACAACTGATGCCAAGGATGTTCCAGGAAACATGAGCTGAAGGCAATGGAGAGAAAGGGGACACTTGAATTACTGAATCACTTTGAAAACTTAAGTAAACTCCTTTCTAACTACAGCTTACTGTATGACAGTGCTACCTCAGCAGAGGATATAATCTTGTTGAAGATTTAAGTGTTCTGAATTTTTCCAAAATTAACTCTAAATAGTTTCAAATTTTGTTTTCTTCCAGTATCTTCTGCTTTTGTTTATCTTACACCAATCTGAGGGTTCTACCTGCAGTTTCTAACATTTTAAAATCTGACATTTAAGACTTTATAAAATCAATCTGCTTAGATGGAGCCTATTTATGTATGCTCACACAGCAATTGCAGCTTGCTATTGTTCTAGCCTCTCAAAAAAGAAATCCAAAGGAATAATTGCTTTCAGTATTATGTTAGCTTTAATAAAGCAGCTGAAGAAAAAATTGGCATCTGTTTCCTGGCATTTTTTCCATTACTTAGCTATAATAATTTTTGAAATCATGAAGTTCCTCTCAAAAATACTGAAGTATGATTAGGTTGTGAAATCTGAATCCAATAAAAGAAGATCCTGTGCTTTAAGGATGCATTGCTGTCATGAAGGCACGAACTATACTTTTTTTAAAATAGTGTTTAAAAAGTGGTATCAATTTACTGACACATTTTCATGCAATTAGATTGATTACAGTAGCCTTCTAAATATGTAGATACTTCTTAAAACAAGTGGCAAAACAAAGTTGATTTCAAAACAGAAAATCAGTAAGGCTATAACTTCATAATTAATTTTTCATTACAGTTCCCAAGCATTAATAAAGCAATATCGTTGCCTCAGTTTGGACACAGGTACCTGAAAAATTGTCCTCTTACCAGGTAGGGTCACACTACTCCTGAGGAGAGTGACACAAAGATGTAAATCTGGCTTAGGGGTGTGGTGCTGCTGCCTGCATGAAAGATCTGAAACTCAGAGCAAACTGAAAGGTGATGAGTCCTGTTTTTCAAAGATTTCTGAGATGTTCTGTCCCAGATTAGAAGTCAATGAATTTTCATCAAAAAGCCTTCCCCAGACCTTCCTTGTTTTGGGATAGCTTTTCACCCTGGCAGTCACAGCTTCTTCTCCTAGTTGCTCAAATATTAATATCCTTTTCTGAACCTTGCCGAATCTTTGGACACACAATGAAACCTTCAAGGAGCAAGTATCTGTAGTAAGTGTTTTTTTAAAAGTCCAGTCTATTTGAATTTTTACTTTAAAAGACCTTTCAGCCTTGATTTACACATGCAGCACAGGCACATGTAGCAATGGTTCTGAACCATTAATTTTTTTACCACTATACTGTCCACTACAGGTCTCTTAAGGGTAAATATTTTTATACTTCTTAAACTCAGATCTTGGCCAGGCTATATTAATTTCTTCCCCTCAAAAAAACTCACAAGTTTTTTGAGATGCTGAACAGAACAGGATGTTCATAGTGAGTGCTTATATTCTCAAAATAGTAGCTTGTTTTCAGCATTGTATTATGGCAACACAGTATTTTATTAATTTACCAGATTGCAGTTGAGGACTGATCAGGGACACTGTTCCTACGAGCACTGAAGTAGGTTTACAATCTCTCCATCCTCCCATGTTAACTAGATTTCATCAGAGGTAGCTGTGATTCCACCATGAAGTTAGTATTAAAATTAATATTTTATTCATATATATATAAAGAATGCAACCTGTAAGAGGAATACTTTTTCACCAAGGAATTCCAACGACTTTTTGAAGTCAGTGTTAAAGGCTGGACTTGCCTGTGATTGTGAGGCTTGTCTGAACAACAGTTAGTGAATGTATGCAGACATACATCAATACCTCCTTCAGGCAGCTATGATGAGCATTATAGGTCATAACAAGCACCTCACATTTGAGATCAGACAAAGTTTCACAGCAATAATAGCAGGTCCCCATTGTCTTTTTCTGGGTTAAGCCAGGATTTAATCCTGGATGTTGGAACGGGGCAAGAGGTTGCCAGATCAGCAGCCTTTAAGAAGATCTGTTGTTGACTACAGAGGACAGGTGGAGTTGCCTAAAAATGTATGGCTCACCTGCAGAGCATTCCTGGTTATACACTGGAGAACTGAAATTTATTCCATGTGCATGGATAACCCTATTAGCATAGAGGAAGAGCAAAAAGGCACAGATGTAGATGAAACATCTCCTAGGTCCATTATTTCCTAAAGTCTTGTTGGTGAGAGGGAGCATCCACTCAATATGGCTAAGGAAACTCATGCTTTTCTGGTTGCTATTGTAGTCGAGCTCCCTGCAGGCACCATGAACAACTAAGATCTGAGGGCTGACAAGGCTGACCCAAGACCAGCCTTTGAAGATTAAGGTTAGGCAATGGCTGCTTTGCATGGAAGATAGGCAGTGGAGAGTGCCTCTGGAAGTGTGCCACATCTGCTAGGACATCTGCTCTGTGCCCAGCTCCTGGGATGCTACCAGGGAGTCCCCTCAGAGGCTGGGCCCCCAGGAGGCAGCAGAAACACAGGCAGATGGCACAGCACTTCATAGAATCATAGAATCATTTAGATTGGAAGAGACCTCTGAAATCATTGAGGTCAACCATTAACTCAACATTGCCATGCTCACCATGTCTCCTACTGCCACATCTACACTTCTTTTAAATACCTCTAGGAATGGTGACTCAACCTCTTCTCTGTACAGTTCTGAATGGTACTGCTCCAGTGCTTGACAACCCTTCCAGTGAAGAAATACTTCCTAATATCCAACCTCAACCTCCTCTGAGGAAACTTGGGGCCATTTCCTCTTGTCCAGTTTGCTCGGGTCTGCTCAAGTGTGCTGCTTGAGTGTTGAGGGCTCACTCTCTCATCAAGCTGGTGGACACTGCTGGAAAGCAGCCTGACAGAGGTATGAAGATCTCTCTCTCCTCACGAGTTTTATTGCCCAGACATCTCTGCATGTTCTGATGTCTCTTGCACTTATTGTGCAGACCCCTGGCCAGCCTAACCATGAGTTAAGCATCTGCCTGCAGCCCTCAGAGTGGCTCCTGTTGCTGGCCTGAGTATCTCCCAGACAATCTGGCAGAAATTTTATACTCTGCCATACTCTCCTGCCACTCTGAAAATATTTGAGAGGACCAAGGTAAGATGATCAATGACCTCATTTTACCCAATGAGATAAGTTGGTCTAATTTAAGATTTCTAGACTGACTCTAGAAAATTTGTCCTAATAATGTCTGTTTAAGCTGTGGAGAAGATGTGACTGCCATAGCTGTAACCATTGTACCTGTCTTGTTTAGCTATGGGATAACATCATATAAGACCCTGGAAAAAGGGCATTTAAATGCTGAAAACGTTTGTAGAATGACATCTACACGTCAGGCCTTTTCTTCTTACTTCCAGTCATAATTCACCCATGAGCTGAACAGGATGAGCCAAATCAATGTGTATTTGGGCTGGTGATTTAAAAAGGTGTATGGTTACAGGGGGCTGACGAATATACTCAAAGATTTTATAAGTAACTTTATTTTCCTCCACGCTGCTGAAGAAAATGTTGGAACTGTACTTTTGAATAGCAGAGAGCTGAATGGAAACTTACATGTCCCTCTTGGTTTTTTCCCTAGATGATTAAATAAACTTAATTTGTAACTGTCACCCGTCCAACCAATTATCAGTATTACATGGTGACACTTACAGAAGTGCTGGTAGGACTGAAGTGGGCAGAAATGTCAAAATAGAATAGGCAACAGCCAATCTCTAGCCTCACAAAAATCGAATTTTGTGCCTAGTTTCTTGTTGAACAAAACATGTGACATGACTGGTGACAAAGTGGGGAGCTACCACGTTACTTGTCATATGATTAAGCGCCTGATCTTCCAAAGCTGTTTTCAGTAGGAAATCTGGAATTAAAAATGCTGAAATGAAGAATGCATCATAGCAACCATTGGAGAGCTACAGATTATATAAGACTGTCTTAGTCCTAAATTCCCATACGTGACTTTATGAAGAGCAGTGAAAAGTGACAGTGGACAGGGAGTGGGCAGCAGGGAAGACACCTGATATTGAAAGGATTGGGCAGAGCAGGTCAGCAGACACTCAAAGGGAATGAGTAGTCTAACTCATGCTATAGGGAAGGTACAATAAAATCACATAAAAATCAGCATTGGGCCAGGTCAGATGTCTGTATCTCCTGTGTGGCCAACAGGAGCCATGAACACAGGCAAGCAGATAACAAACTTCTGCAATATTCCCCCAAATATTCCTCAGTTTCCAACAATTCTCATTGCAAGGACTTGCCAAGTTTGATTCCTCTCACCTTCCCAAGCTGTTCATGCACAGACTCCCCTAAATCAGGGCACCAGGTCCACTATAGAGGCCTGTTCTCCTTAATTCTTCCTTAGCAATTATTTTCTTGTCTCCAGTTATTATCACGCTGAAGTTTAAAGTTAGGTTTAATTGATAATGTCATATTTTGCTCTGGGTTTTGTGTATGTACACAATGTCTACAACAACAACTAGTTAGACATAGATATTGATATGCATATACACAGGGATATAAAGATGTGTATGAAGTAAATAATTTAAAAATGCCATTAACTAAAGTTCGTTGAACAGCCTATTACAGTTTAAAAAAAAAAGCAGAAGAAAAAACCAAATAATACTCCAGTAAAGTCTCAAACTAAACAGAGGCAGAGATGTCAGAATTTGAAATCTTATCCTGAACATACACTTCTATGAGAGTGTATAGTTTGGGAGACTCAGAGAATGCCAACTAAAATGATTGCTATTTGTGTAATGTGATATTGAATACATTTACTTTACAGATGATTGCTATTGCCACAGAATGCACATAATCATGTTAAATTCAATAACATCCAGTACCATAGTCCTGTATATGGGAGGATTTTAATTTCTTTAGGAGAGTGAATCTATTGATTTTACAGGCTTCTTTGCTACTATTAAGAAATCAAAATTTTATGAGACTCTGCATATCCTTTTTCTTGCATTGATTTGCTCTTTTCAATAAGCCAGGAAGATGTGAGACATTTTAAATCCCTTTCCATATTCTCATTAGTGAATAAAAAAATCAGCTTTGAAGTGGAAATTTACAAGCATGAGGCCAAGGAACATAGCACATCTCCATTCAGAAGATGGGCACTTCATTTCAAAGCATCTGCTTCCTGGGTGGAATCAACAAGTCCACAAAGTCATGAAGCATTTATGCTCATAGTCTCTTCTCTTAGGAATACCTGGTCTCTAAGGGTACTCCGTGGCATTTGGAAGAAGTCTAATGTCAGTGAGCTAAATTTCCACAAAATGAACTAGCAGAAAGAGATCATAATGGATTGCATATGAAGTGGCCAGAAAATGTCACCAGGAGACAAAACCAGAATACTATCTATGGGTTCTTGTATACTGATGCATCAGAAAAACTCTATTACAGTGTAAAATACCTATAAATTATATGTAGTGTGCCTTTCCAGAAGATGTGCTTAGGGCAAATGAAAACAATTAGGAGATATGTTAAAATGGAGATTGTATATCTTTCTGGGCAAGATGATCACATTTTTCTACATACAGGATACATTAGGATGCAGCAAGTTAGAATTTTGTGGCACTTCTGGCCACTGATTAAACTATCCTCTGAAGGGTGTTGGTTAAGCAGCAAATGGGGCAATTTCAGCTCTGGGAAAATCAATGGCAACCTCACATTTAGAAAGAAGAGTGGGTGAAGAAACAGTTGCAGAAATGAGCTGAGGTGAGCTTACTAGAACTAAAGAAAGAATAGCTCATTTATAATGCATGAAGCCCCTTGGCATTCCTTCATTAAAAGATAAGTGTGCTATCTTAGATACTGCCTTACCCCAGCATCTTTATGTCCTTGGTTTTGGAAAATGTCCAGATGAAGGCCACAAGGATATGTAAGAGTGAAGCAGAATGTGATAATAGCTTTGAGGTAGTAACTTGCTCAGCCTATGCGACATGTAAAGGGAATCCAGCTGGGATATACAAGCACTCATGAGAGAAATGAGAACTAAATTGTCATGAAAGTTGCATCAGGTGCCTCTACCACAAAGCCCATGGTGAGTGTGTGTGTGCAGTCAGCAGTGAAGGTGACCAAGGATGGAGGAATCTGCTCTGACAGGATAACAGTACCAGGAACAGATATGGTCTTCAGACAGACTCTCTGCTCAGGGCTGTGCAGAATGGATGTATGTTGGAAAGCAACTTTTGGCTGCTACATGTCCCTGGAGAAGTGCTCTGAGGTGAAAAACTCGGGGAACATCTGTCTAGCCAGTTGGCTTTGCTGCCTGACTGGTTGTTGCAAGGTAGAAGGTCGGGAAAAGTAGGGAGGGTTGAGCTGAATTAGAGAAAAAGACACTAGGTGTACTTGCCAAGGTTACTGACAAAGCCTGCAGTTAAAGTAGAAGATGTTCAACAAGTTAGTCAGACTAATTTTTCAGCTGTGCCTGAACATTTCACTGAATGTATAGAATTGGGTGGGAATTTCCATGCATCAATGCATACATGACTAAAGGGCATTATGAAGGACAGGAGTGAAATCCTTATACTGGCAAGCTGAAACCAATGTGACTGGAAACATAACCATCTATGGGTGCAGAGGATGTTGTAAATGAAGTTGTTAAGCTTCTTTTAAAAAGCAAGCATTAAATTCAATTGTAAACTATGGGCCTGAAGAGCAGTGAATTTGAAATTTAAATTTGTGGGGTAGTTGGAGCAGTAATGAGTGATGAGTCTTCAGTGGGTGGCATGCTATTTTAAATAGCTCTTATAAAACCACCTAGATGAAAATTAGATGATTACAGCAGTAGTGCTGATTTATGCCAAAGGAAAACCTTCCTTCCAACTATAAAAGTTCATTAAAGTGTCAACAAATTAGTGAGTAAAGAAGCACTTGCATATATAATTATTCGGATTTTTCTTAAAGTCCCTCAGTGAGGCTATTAAAGAAAACCAGGCACCTAGAGGGTGAAAGGTAATGTTCTGCTGTGCTTTGGAAAAGGGCTAGGAGACAGCAAAATTCAAAGGATAAAGAATGAGCTTTCATCTAGAAATGAGATTAACAGTGAAGTGTTTGAAATGCATCTGCTGTAACTGAGTCTGTTTATTAATAATCTCACAGCAGGGCATAGTAGCAAAATTTGCAGATAATGCTAAGTAATTTAGATCAGTCAGGGATTAAGATATACAGACATGACAAATTAAGCCACTAGACAATGTATGTGAGTTTGATTCTTGTTCTGGTTTTGTTTGGGTTTTTTTGTTTTGGTTTGGGTTTTTTGGATCCAAATCAGAGTCATAAGCATTGAAAGAAACAGTGAAGTTCCTTGCAGCACTGGACTGTATTCTAAATGAAGTGATAACAGTTTCAGAGAAAGACTTGCAAGCTATTACAAATGGTCCAGAAGAAACCTCTGCGTAAATGAAAGAAAAAGGGTTTTGATTAAAAAAGGGGCAACAAGAAGAGGGCAGAATTATATACAACAGTCATATCTCAGTCCTTATCACCCCCTCACCCTTAATAATGTTTGCAGTTGTAGTCTGCCAGTCCTCATCAGCCAGTGAAGGAAATCAGTTCCATGTAAAGAGCAGCAGATATGATCTCCAACAAGGAAATATTCCCAGAGACTAAGAAAGATCAATGAAGACATTAATAAGAGGGAACAGAAGCTGAGAGGCTCATGAGAAATAAAGGAATGTTCATCAGTTTTAAATAAAACAGCTTTAATATAAGAAAAAGAAGGAAATAATGAAGACCAACACTTTTGAGATAGAAAAATAGCTATTCATGCACAGTATGTAATGAACTTGAACAATTTTCTGCAGGAAATATTAAAGAAAATAATTCATGAAGACTGTCAAACTGAAAAATAAGCACGCTATTCAAATTCAGTGTAATACTCAATGGATAAAAGTTTGGGAAGAACTGCATTTTTACAGCAGTGCTGACTCAGAGATATGAGCTAACCTCTCTATAGGGTCAGGAAAATTATTTTCACTGTAAAGATTTTTCATATCCTTATACAATAACAGCTGCATCTGCACTAGGGGACACATTTTATCACAGATCTCTATTGTGCTTTTATTTTTCTCCATTGAGAGACCAGGGCCAGTGGTATCCTCCAGCTGTGGAGATCTATATTTTTATTTAATTACCTCAGAAATAATTCCAGGCAGCAATTGACCCTCTTCAATGTTCTAAAGCTTCTCATTAAATATGGCATCTGAATGGCACTTGAGCTGTCATCTGCTTCCTTGGCAAAGGTAATTTTGGAAAGACTGGATGGTACTTGATACGAGAACATTACTTCAATTGTGTTATTAGCATCCATATCTTAAAATTAAATGAGCAGGAAGAGAAATATAGAGAAAATCCAAAGAGAAATAGAAGAATGTAAGTGTTCTGAAGATACAAAATCAATATAAAGGTCAAAAGGATGAAGATGAGACACTTGGAAATTAAGAAATGCCTTGTCTTTATGCATTATCACAAGGCCCATTGACAATCAAGTAAGTTGTCCTTGCTGCCTTCCTTCTTCTCACCCAAAATTATTTAAAAACAGCCACCTATTTCTCTGTTATTTCACTTCCCAACTGGTCCAGGAAAGCCTCACCTTATACAAAATGTATCAGCACCAGCTGCTTTTGAAGGTGGTGTAATGCTTCTGCAGAAGGAGAGTCAGATTCTTTTATTTCACACTAGAACCATCCACTCTCATTTATGGATGTGGAGGCTCCATGCAGAGATGAGATTTCCATTTTGCAGGCAGAGACCTAGCAGTGGGGTTACTTTCCCAAAGGGCTCTAAGGCTGCAGACCAGATGCTGCATGCCTTAGGACAAGCTCAGCTGTTGCATGTCTGGGAGCTACCTGGCTCCAGGTGGGAGAGAAGGGTAAGGGATTAGCCCTGGCCTCATGCTGCTGAGCCAGAGCTGTGCTGTCCTACCCATCCCTCGACAGCACAGGAAGAAATTCCTGTATGCCAGTTACAGCATGGCTAGAGCTTGCCAGGCTCACTGAGATGGAGGGATTTCCAGCTCAGACTCTATGAAGATTTACTTTATACTCTTTTTAATTCATGCAATGCAGTACCATTTTAAGGTGTTTGTAAACTTGAGTGAGCATTTGTAAACTGAATTGGGAGGATTTACAAACTGAGGTGCACAGAAAGTACTCTGCTCTGAACATACAGTAATGAAGTTGGGGGAGAAGGTACAGATTTTTACACTAAGACAAACAGCTCTGACTAAATGACTTGGTAAATAAGGAAATGTTCCTAGTGCCAAAGTCCAGGTAATCACACATGGTAAAGTTTCCTCCCTTCCTAGGGTAAGTCAGGACACATCTCACCTCTCTTCTTTCCCATCTCCCCAGCACATCTTCCCCATGCTGAGGATCTTAACTGTGACAGCAATGCAGGGGGACAGAGACACTGACTACAATTCAGTAGAACCCCAAATAGGCACAACACACTTGTTTTCTATTTTTAGGGTTATTCCCCAGCTTTCTGAAGTTGTAACAGAGAATAGACTAGAGAAATCCTAAGTGAAACACAGATTTGAAAGGTTGTGCTGAGTGCACACTTATCCTTTTTCTCTTTACTTGTCTGAATTTTCCACTGGATACCTCACCAAAAGCTTCATTTTACACAAAGATTGCTCTGAAGCTGCTTAACTAGCACAATCGCCCAGAGCTGTACCAGGACCTGGGCAAACTGTGTCAGAGGCTGTGTCCTCAATGCCACAGCAGGGATGTGAGATGTTTCCCTTCACAAGCCCCTCATGCTCCTGGGCTGCCTTGCACACTCCAGAGACAGCTGAGCTCTGCTCTCAGGGAGCAAGGCAAGAATACAGCTCTGAGTGCCTTCCTAATGCAGTTTTGATTTATCTGCTGAGCAGCCATGACTCCAGCTTTATGCTTATTTATAAGCAGGCTTTTAAAAACAAAAGGTTTTTCTGGAAATGGCTACTACTGAACTTTTAGAAGTCTATAAGGCCCTTTGAAGCTACCAAATGGCACAGGGTAACATCATCATGCAGTAATACCCACCTGCAGACTCACTATGTTTTTCAAATCCTCTCATTCCTCACTACACTTATTGAGATGCAAGAGAGCCAGCCAGGTCCAGATGTCACTGACAGAGCCATCACTGGGGAATTTCTTGTGATGAGGAGGTGCAGGATTCATGTCCCAGACTTCAATAAGGTTTTAAGGTTCTAATGACCATTATAGGAAGTAGGTTCATATTCTCAACTGTGATAAATTAGGATAGTCCTGCATATTTCCAAACACTTAAGAAAAATTATGCCTTTCTGGTTTTGTACTAGCAAAAAGTTTAGGCAGGGCTGTAATTCAATGATAACACCATGAATTTGGCTGTTGAGGTCAATGGGATCCCACCATCACAACTTTAAAGCAGCAAAACTGCACACAATTGGTTTCAATGTACTGTTCTCTTCTTCATAAGGATACTTTTCTCCTTTGATGTTGTATTTGAATAATTTGCAGAAACCTGCAAGTAGCAGATAAAATTGGAGTTTAGTTTATTTTGACCTCATCATGGTGACAGGAAAGAGACAGTGGGAAATAGCAGTAGCATTCTGCAATCCAAATGAATAAATCGATTTCCTAAGTTAAAAGCACCAGGCACGAAGGATCGTGCTCTTCTTCAGCATTTCCAGGGAAAACCCTCTTGACTGGACTACCCTCGCAGAGAATGGTAGAATTAGAATATTTTCCTAAAATTCCAGAGATTATAATTTCCTTTTGTGTTAGAAACTGGCTAGCATTGAGGCTCTGGAGAGAATTAAACTGAATTTAGCTGATCAATACACAAAGCTTAGGCAACCGTGTATTCTTCTGGGTGGGGGAAATTCTTCGATCCATCATTGTTCAGCTTCATTCTTCAGTGAATTAACATCTCAAATGACTACTCAGGCCACATAGGTTCAAGTCGCTAAGGCAGAAGCATCTCTGCCTCTTGAGGAAGGCTATCAGGGAAGGTAAATAAAGGGGTTTGTTTAATGTTTAAAAGAGCATACTAATGGACAATTAGCTAGGAGAATGGAGAGTCGTTTTTAAATCCACAAAAAAAGCAAAGCTTCAAACACCCAGCAAACTCTGGGGTGTGTTTCGGGCTAACACCAGAGTACACATCCCAGAACAGCAGTGCTGATAGTGACGGGAACTCGTGATTGTCACAGCTTCTGCCGGGAAGCCGTGACAAAAAGTCGCAGGTGTCTTGAAGAGTGTAGTAGATAAGAGAAGTAGGTTTGCAGGGCAAGGAAAAATCTATGCTAAGGTATTTGCCCCAAGCTTCCGACTTGGCTGACTCGCATCTCTGCCCTACGATGCCATCATTTATAATACAGATGATGTGTCAAGAAACACTGAGTGGTCTGGTTCAATGAAATTATCACAGCCATGCAGTATTTCAAGTCCTGTTAAACTCTTCAGAGTGAGTAGATCATCATTGAAAAAACGGCCTTAGCTTAATATACTTTGAGATAAGAGCAGTAGACATATCCCCATCTGGTTTGCTTCTTGGAAGTTCTTCTCTA
>JAOTQP010001546.1:38876497-38888224 GCA_026413545.1 Cichladusa arquata
GGGCTGAAAAACAGTCCACACCAATATGCTGCATGCTGCTCTCAGCATCACTGCTGTGAGTGATCACATTGAAAAAGATGAAGTGTAATTTTAAAGAAGCTGCTTATTTTTAGGGTGTTTCAGTGAAATTCTGCCTCTGAACCTAAGGGAGGCTGTGTAATAGGACTGGCTTTTCACTGTGTCCAAAGTTGGACGGCATCCTCGCTAGTAATGAAAAGCAGAAGGGAAAAAAGAGGAAAAGATGGCACATGTACTTGAAAACAAACAAACAAACAAAAAACCAAAACCCCCCTATTTTCTAAGGTATTATTTTTTTGCTTTTAAGTTGCTTTTAGAGGTCAGGCTATTGAAGTTTGTAGCCCTGTTGCAGAAACATATCCTGTTTCTGGAATAAAATTAAGCAATCAGCAATTAACTAAATTATAGATTTTGTGTCATAAGTAGAAGATCACTTCTGAGTTTTCTGATCTCTAAGTGGGTTATTTGATCCTTCATAAAATCGGATGACACAATTAAACATATATATATTTAAGTTTTTTAGCTGGTAGACAGAATCCAAACAGTCAAGATTACTATTGTGAACCTGCCAACTAAACATATGATAAAAATAAATTCAATAAAGGACTAAATTAGCTGATCTGAGACAAAAAACTCCTCCCAAATTAGGTTCAACAGGTATGAGACATTCATTTGGCCATCAATCTGTTGAAAGAAATCTCAAAGAAGGTCTTAAAGGTCTTCTGCTGATACTGTCATCTCAATGAATTATTCGGCTGCTGTGATAAGCCTGGCATTCAGTGTTGCCTGTCTGTGATAGTAGCTGTTAATTAGGAATTTTACTTCCTCCCAGGTTGCCATTCTCTAAGCCATACTCATCAGCTTTTGAGATGCTGTCGCCTGCTAAACTGTGGAGATCGGTAACAAGTTAACATTTTCCAGACATTGGGTGGATTCTTGCTTTCTGTACATGAATAGACCCAACTGAATCCTTAATCCGCATTAGAGCAGGACAAGGATGTCAACAAAATTGAGTCTTCTCAGCTAGATACAGAAATGCAATGAACTAACATTTCCTGAGAAGTTTAAACTTTTCAAAATGAGTCTGTAAGTCAGTTTCCAGGCTAGACTCACTCATGGACAAAGCTTGAAGTTGTGGGTACATTTTATTTCTGTACATTAAATGGGCTGCATGTTCCCATTATGGGCATGTCAAAACTGAACAAATGACTTATTATGTCAAGAAAAAGCCCTTACTAATCTTTACTAAATTTTAAACTGTCAGAGAGGAAAGGTTGTAGCACATTTTGAAGACTTCATTTGAGCACATCTTATTACATTATTTTCTTCCAGATTTACTAATAAAACATTATTTTTATTATTATTATTATTGTTATTATTATTGCACCTTCTACAGTATAGATACTACACTAGAAACATGATGCGTTTAGTCCTTCCCAGACACAGCACACATAATCTGTGAATACTCAAGTGTTTACAGCCTGTGAACATCTTTGAGATCTAAAAGAGACCTAAAAAAGAGAGAATCAGAAACTAGATACTTTTATTGCTGAAAGGTATTAAATTCTCAGTGAAAATGTTATTAAAAGATTATTCAATACTTTAAAACATCTGAAACTGTTTCATCTAAAACCCTCTGCAGATATCTCTAATTTTATTGGATATGTCTGTGATGCTAGAATCAATTTTTGGTTTGTCAAAATTCTGTAAAATCTCATTCTTTCTTGAATCTGTAGCCAGGTTTTCAAAGTAATAATATTTTTAAAATGCTCCTTCTGCTACTATTTTGGTGGCAGTACCAGTTGTGAATCGTGCTGAAGCTGTAACGAGCTGGTGGCTACAAAGACATTTGTGTTTAGGGGGCTGCATCACATGTGACAGTAACACCACAGCCATGGCCAGTCCTGCAGCTGCTCCTGGCAGCCCAGAGTCGGCCCAAGAGCAAATGCAGCTCTGAGGTGTTTAGGGGTACACCAGACTGTCTGACCTCTGGCAGATGTGTAGCTTGGGACAGACAGCAGTAGTGACCACAGCCCCAGTGATTCCATGACCCTTCCTTGTCCCACCCCAGGCTGGTGTCCCTGCCAGTAAGGAGTGCTCTAGTCCATCACTAAAAGGGATGGGTTTGAGCTCTGAGCATCAATACCTGTTCCCAGGCTCCATCCAGGCACTGGCATGGGGTTGGAGCTGGTGCCATCCCTGCAATGGATGAGAGGGCTCAGTTACACATCCCCAGGCTGCTCTGTGCTTGCTGGCTGAGGACAGGGGACAGCAGCAGCTGAACCCCTGGAGAAGCCTTTTGTCCCGTTCAGATGAAAAACCTGAGAGAAGTCTGTTAGCAGCAGGAAGGCAGCAGGAGGAGGGCACAGATAAGGTACTGCTGTGGTCTATAAGAGCATAGCAAGTATCAGGAATGTGTGCCACCCCAGACTTTTTCCATCTCATCTTCCTTTGGTGGGAAGAGTGACGGGCTCACCACCTGTGTCATGAACTTCTCAGCTGCTACCACACTTACCGGGTGCAATGCATCGTCTCTTGTCTAACACTTAATTTTTTATTATCTATTCTAACTACCATTTAATAAGAACAAAACTGTGATTGTAACGTAGGCAGGAGCAGAACAGATGTTTGGAAACAGGTTTTTCTCCTTAGGAGCTGTGGCTGTGCCTCAGACAGTCTCAATACACAATTTTTTATTCTCCCTGGGTTTTTGTATGATGGCAGCAAGGTGTAAATGTATGCTTCACATCTGTGGAGCTTCTAACCCACTTTCATGGTCCATAAGAGACTTTTCTAAGCTAAAAACTCTTTTTTGTCTCAAGGGTGACTGGAAGTTCCTGAGAGAGACCAAAACAACCTTGTGATCACTGCTGTGCCCTGGAGACAGAGTCAGTATCTTTTGGGAAGAGTAATCAGCCTAATTTAAGGCCAGTAGGTACCAACAGAGAAGCAAATCCAAGTAATTCCTGGTGAATTATGTAAACAAATCAGCAAGCCAGAGGCTACATTATTGCTAAGGGTTATACAGACTTCAGAAAGTTGGCTCAGCCTCTGATGCTCAAAGGACAGCAAAAGAATTTAGAGTAAGGTTCTTTTCAAAGAACTAGTGTTTAAAGTGCTACAAATAGTTAAAATTAAGTAGCAAGAAGGTTCGGTGCCTTTGTAGCCTTGGACTAGTAATTTCTCGTGGAATGTTAAGGGAAATAAACATTGTTCAGACGGTAAGGAATTAAAACTGAGGTGGCAAACTGAAGTTACAAACTGGAAGTGAGGGTTTCCATCACAGGGAAGGCTTAACTGGCCTGTAGGTATGCAACTCAATTAATAGCATTATCACTCTTTTACACCAGATAATTTGTCCTTTTATGTAGCTATGTACTTTGCACATTCAAAGAGTACTTGAGAGCAAAGGAAGTTTGCCAGTTTGGAGGATTTTCAATTCCACCATTATCTTGCTTAGTTTACACTTCCCCCCTTTATTCCTGAGCAGATCCAAGTGTCTGCTTATTATCTTTCAGATGTACTTTCTCCAAACACATCACTAACTTCGGGTATTTTTGCCTCACAGTGTAACCTGTGAGCCAACATTATCCCTATTGCATACATGCAGGACAAGGGATAAACACATCAAAATAATCTGCCTGGGTCTTGACAAACTTGTCTCAGACACAGCAGCAAACTCGAAGCCCCAGGCACAAGGATGATCCAAAGAGGGTGAGCATTTTTAAATAATCTTTAGAATCTCCAGCCACAGGCTCTGAGAAAGAGGAAGGATCCAGGCTAAACCACTTCCCTAGAGGGACATCAGACCAGCACTCTGCTCTGCCTCATTCCTGAAGGGATCCTGGACAAGTAGTTATATCCTCTGCAGCCATCTCTCTTGTAGGATGTGTAGGAGATGACTGTGCAGGTCTGTGGCTACTGCCCATCCCATAACTGCTGCAATACCAAATGGGTATGAAATGGCCTGAGGGTGGCTGCAATGTCTGCAGGCTCTCCAGCTGGTGTGACAGTCTCTGTCTCCAGGATCAGATCTCACAGAACCAGGCTGCATCGTACCTGTACCTGACTTGCAAGACCACAGGTCATTTGAGTCCTCACAGCTCCCATTGCAAGAGAGAAAAAAGTCTTTTTAGGGCTATCAGTCTAGAATCTCTCATAAGAAAAACTCTCTACACAGCCCACCCTAACCAAATCCTGAGACAGAGCCTTTTTTTTTTTTTTTTTTACTGAACTGTATAAAAATTAATCAAAACTGAGAATACTACACCACCTAGAAACTCTCTGTACCCATAACTCTCAGAAGATGGGTTAATATTTCAGTACTCAGCATCAAGAAAAACTATAGAGTTGTATCTAAAACAGACAAACACTCATTTTCCAAAGGTAGAGCTTCAGCTAGCATGACAGAACCAGGCTCATCCTCTGTTGTTTGGATTTGTGTCAAAAAGAGGTGATCAGTAAAATCACAATTTCAGGTGATAAAACTGTCTTACACAATTGGATTTTGCAGAAGTTTTTTTCTTATTTTCTCTTATTGAAGAAGCACATCTACCCAATGACAACTAGGAATGAAGTTGTGGTCTGGAAAAATAGAGTTGTGCCGTCTGGATGAGGTGACGTGGGCAGGGACCAGGCATCTGCTTCCTGACTGCAAGCTTGTGTCTCCACCAGCTCAGAGCTGGGCTGGGTAAACCTGTCCCATAGGCTGGCTTTTCCTTACTGTCAGTGGCACTGGGCAGGACTCTTACACTTAGTGAGGAGGCCTGTAGGGAAGCATGTTACTTGCAATGAACTTTTGCCTTTTGCTAAATATGTTTGTTTAATCCTGAGGGATACAGCCTGTCACTGAAAAAACTAATATATGAGATTTGTCTTTGAAAATACAGCTCTGTAAATTTCAGCCAGGTATATTTAGCTGCATTTCATTCATTGTTCCCTATGAGAATTCTCTTTCATATTTTCCACAGGCAAGAACATGAGGGATAGTTTACTGTATTGCTCTAACATACAACTCTGGGAAAGCTTGAATGACTTTGATCATAAACCAGGAAACATTTCTCAGACCTCAGACAGACTTCTCTGCAAGAAAAATGTTATGGAAAGAAAAACACCCAAACCCCCCTGCAATGCAGAATTTAAATCTGCAGCTGGCCTCATGGAAGAAGGTTATTGATACATGCCTAGAACACTCTTTCCCATGCACATTGGGCATGTGATTGGGCAGTTGGTAGTGTTTAATTACTCCTTTTATTATCACAAAGTTTATTTTCTGGATGACTATCACACATTTTTTATGTTCTGTATTTACGAACCTTCACAGTCTGCTGACAAGATGCTAGAAAATAGTATGCCTGTTCCTTTTGATTCAAAGGTGTATTGATTTCTAAACAACTTCTTTGATAGCTGACAGCTTTTTACCAGTGCTTGATGTGGATGGTATATGAAGAATCAACTGCTGACTGCTCGACTGGCATTTATTTTTATTGTCTAACACATAAATGTGTCTGTGATTCACAATTAGTGCAAAAAACCAAGACTTTTCATTATGAAAAACAAGGTGAGTCAGATGTTGATGGGAGAAAACCCGTTAAAACATAGACAGGATAAGAAAACAAAATGGGCAAATCACATCAATTTGATAGTTGGTCTGTTGCAAGACTGAATTGCTATTACTCAGTTATTACCTGTGCAAATACATGGTTTTATCCTCTTATTTATGTAAGAGATTTTATTCATACATGAAAGAGGACTTAAGCTCCAAACTGAGACTGGAACTTCAGGTTATGTGTCTCTGAATATAGATGGCAACAAGAATATGGTCAAGCCCTTGCACTGGAGTAGGTGAATACCTGCAGTCTCATTCTGTGCTGTCAGCAAAGAACAGTTTACCATACAGACAGAGAGGGATAAAGCCTGCACCTCTTGATTTTGGTCCACACAGACTGTCCAAGCAGACTTGCTCCTTTTTACTAGGCACGCAATAAAACCACACAAAGAACAACCACGGCTTTATGGGAAGGGACTCAATTTCCTGAGTGCACAGACAGAGATGTGTTCTGTTCCTGGTGTTCCAGAAGAAGGTAACCCCTGTGGCCTTTTGTGACTGCAACTGAACAATTTAAGTGGCAACAATTAGAGAAGAAAGAGGCAAGCAGCTCTCAGTCACAGCAGTTCCATTGTCAGAAATGAAGGTACTATGGTAAAGGGCTAGCATGAAGCACTGCTCCCAGCTGCTCATTCCAGAGTAGCTTCTGAGGCAGAAACTGCAATGAGGGGGAATTAAGCCTACACAGGGCTCACAGTGACCCAGTTTCATCTTATGCCTCTAATGAGGATCGTTCACAAGATCATTTTTGAACAAAGTGCTAAAATCAGTACTTACATATCACACTATTTAATCCTGAGAGATTCAGCCTGCTTAGAAGACGAGTAAGTAATTTATCTTTACACTATCTAAGCACCTGGTCTGTTGAGAGTGCACGTGAAGTGTTTTAGCATTCATCACTAAGCCTTTGAAGCATCAAAATGATGCCAGTCCTGTGAAGTGTTACTGGTGACAGAGAAAGGTGTCCTCTTCATCTGCATTAGCAGTCCTTGCCCAGAGAAAACAGAACACTTGTAGCACTGAATGAACAGCTAGACTGGCCAGGTGAATTTTGCCTAGCTGCTGTGCACATTGAACACCAGGTAGCCTCCCTGATTTGTTCTAAGAAACACTGAAAAATAGAGTCCTACTGCTCTTTTCATTTTACACAAAGCCCTGAGGACTGCTCTAGCAATTTAACACTGAACTGTTGAATTACACTGCTCAGGAATGTTCCTTGGCACTGTTTAATTTGCTGGTATAGGCATAGTCCAACTCCCCCTAAGAAAACAGGCCTTGAAAAATCACATAGCTGTGAGTAGTAAAGTCTGAGCAGAATGAGCTGCAGTCCATGTGGGTGGAGGGGGTGCCTTTACCACTCCTGGGTTGACTCCCTGGGCATTGTAAGTGTTCCCTGGTTGTTTCAATTGCAGGAAAACAATAGTTCAAGCTTTCAACACACACACGTAGGATGTCATCTCTTCTCCTTTCATTTCCACCCTTTGCAAATGAGAGCCTTTCTTGATGTTTTTAGCTCTGCCTGAAAAGACTCAAAGGGATGACAGGAGGGAAATGTGTCTGAGAATCCTCTTTTTTAGTTCCTGATAATGGCAAAATTCCCACTGATGTGAACGGACTTCTGCTGTAGATTTACTGTACGTTCTTAATCCCAACTGCCTCGAGGCAAGAACATCCTCAAATAGTTGCATGTTCTCCATTTCCTAACGAGCAATACTTTTTCTGATTTAAAAGCAAAAATTTGTAAGGTATGACTTCTTGAACCAACTCAGCTGAAGAGAATGGTTTTCCCACTTTCATGCAGATTCAAGTTCTGGAAGTACTGCACTAGTTCTTTTATCAATATTCTGCTCTTGCTTTTATCAATCTCCTCTCGAGCACAAAAGCTCATCTGCAAACTATTAGTCCCACCTTTGGAGCTCAGATCAGAACATCTGTTGCTTGTGAGAGGGCTTTGATACCAGTGAGAGTTGACTGTATCCTCCATCAGATTTATAATTTTAAGGGGGAGAAAACCTGCCCAGCTGAATATGCTGCTAGAAAGTGTACCTTCCCCTTAAGTAAATAGACCTCTGTTTGAATTTCCTATCAGTCTGGAGACAAACAAAATAGAAGTCCTGGTCTTTAACTGCTACCAGTAAATCACCGTGCACTGCTGTTGTTAAGGTGGCCAGACAGTATAATTTCAATACTTCCAGAAAGGCTATACTGGGAAAAAACCCATTTTTTCTTTCACATTTTCAGTCATTATTCGGATCTGTTATTTGATTCATTATTAAAGCATGTTATCATTTGGTTTGCAGTTAATTTTATATTTAAGAATACAGAGGTGATATTTCTGGGTAAAGTATTTAGGCATGTTCTTCTGCTGTATGCTGCATTAAACCAATTCTTTGCTGTAGAATTGGTTTTGGTGAGGACACTTGGTGTTCAGAAGTCAAAATCTGCCCACTGGAGAATATTTTTTAAAGTAAGTGAATCAGTACTAATGGTGCTTTCAACAACTTCTGTTCCCTGTTCACTTACAGGAATAGGTTAATTTTGCTACAACGGTCATCAAGAAAAATACAGTACCAAGTACTTCTTTGGGTGTTTAGTGCTAAGATTTCATTCAAGAAAGCAAGTAGAAGCACATTACACAGCACTAGAAGTCTTGATAACAGATCAAAAAGGACATATCTGCTACAAAAAAGAGGTGACCAACTCCTCCCAGACTTCCCAAGACTCTTGGAAGCGTTGCAAGCACTTGTGTAGGCACACTTGACAGAATTAGACTAGCTGGAATCTTTCATTTATAAAAGTGCTTGGTATTTTGTCCCCAAATGTCAGCTTGCTCCATGCAGGCTTCACCTTGGCACGTTAGCTGAGTCTGGCTAGAGGTGCTCGGTCCCACAGCAAGGCTTGGCAGTCCTGGCTCTCCAAATTTGAAGGCTTCTGCTCAGCTGGGAGCACTGGCAGCCCTCACTTGCTCCTGGCTCCAAATTTTTGGCAGCAAAATTTACTCAGCTTCAACTACAGAGCAGCACTGGATGCTGGACAACAGCGAAAATCATTTGCTTTTGCTTGCAAAAAATCACAAGCTTGCTTGCATAATTATTGTCTGAATTTGCTTTGTGTGGAAAGGCACTCAAGTAATCTTTTATGGATTTCCACACACAGGCAATAGAGGCTGCTTTCAGACAATTTGTTAGAGGAAGAATCTACATTTGTTACAGCAGTTATTGCAAATGCAGCATTAGCAGTACAGTGAAATTTCCTTATTTCTTTCAAAACTGGTCAATAGAATGTCAAGAGAAATGGAAGCAAAAATGGGGAATTACCTCATTCAGGGGTATGGTGAAGATGTATGACTTTTTTATAGTTAAAGTCTCCCTCCATTTTAGGGAAGGATTACTCTGAGGTACTGGAATATAGAGTATATATTGCAGTACAGAGTATATATAGAGTATATATACAAGTTTATCTTGTACATGCATCCATGAACCCCCAAACCTCAATTTATTCCCTGATTCAGAGCTTAGAAGGCAGATAAAGTGGACATTCATATTCAGACTTCAGTGATGTCTATTCCAGAGACTGATTAGAGACCAAAGAAAGTCTGTGGCAACATATTTCTCTCATCTGTTTGCTCTGATGTGTACAAGTGTGCACTCAAGAGTTCTCTATTGTGTCTAGTACGTTAAACAGCTTAGGAAAAATATAATTTGCCCTTGCCAACCCTGCTCTGCTTATGAACAAAGGTTCAAAGGTTTTCCTCTCACAGAGAGGAAAAAAAAAAAGGGTAAGAATTACAACAAGTATAACTATTGAGGATGTTGTAGTATGTAAGTACCCAGTAGAGACCTATCATGTCCTTGTTCAAGCTGAGTTAGCTCAAAGTCTTCTTTCATTCATGGAAAGAAATAAACTTAGGTTATTAAACCTTAGTTATTGCTGTGCAGTAACTGATTAGTTTGCAGTATAAAATAAGTACAGCTCCTGGGATGCTTTGTTCTGGCTGCTCCCATCACGCTTTCACTTCACTTCTATTTTCACAGAGTAATATGTTCCTTTACTCGCCCTTACGGATGAATGAAAGCTCAGTTACCAGCACAGGAGTCACTGCTGGTGAGGAAACGTTTACCCAGAATAGAAGTATTGTGCCACCAGCTGTGTTAAATTGCTGCCTCCAAGCTATTTCAGGACAATTCAAGCCTGTTGTAAAATAGATAGCAGGAAGGCACGTGTGTTGCCAAGGAAACTCCTGGCTGCAAGTTTATTGTATAAATAACACCGGGGTGGGGAAGATGTGGCTAACTGAAAAGTAGGGGGAAAAAAATGAAGTGCCTGGCATGTCTCAGTGTCTGAGGAAGACTGTCAGCAGAAACAGTGAAACATTTACCAGTAGAGCAGTTGATGCTTCTGCAGCTGGGAAAAGCAAGGAAAACAGGTCCATCATAGAGAAGTGACTGGGGAAGAAAATAGAGGCAGTCAGTAGTAATATGACCATGATGGGCAAGTCCATGCACCTAGGAGTAGAGAAGCAAGAATAGCCCCTGCACCTTCTCATATCCACTAGAGGAAAAGAGGCTGGTGTAAACCACTGCTGGATTTGCTAAGAGCTATGTAATGGAAGAGAAGAGGCAGAAGGTTGTAGTGGTAAGTAGGAAAGTCAGGGAAATATGAAAGAAGGAATCATCATAATTATATATCTAAGCATTGGGACATATTCAAAACCAAGAGCAAGACATTTATGTCCTGCAAAGATTATCTGTGATTATTATAACTTCTTAAGGTTGTGAACAAGGATGCTACTAGGAAAGCATCATGCAATGAATCCAACATACTGCACATCACACATATGCCAAGATAAGAGGAGAGTGTGCTGAGAGCTTGTCTCTTATTCTAAACCTTACAGAGAGTGTCTGTAATTCATCAGCAATTTCAACAATGAGTGAAGTAGTCTTATTAGCTTTCATTCATTTTACGTGTTTTACTGCTTCATACAGAGAATCTGAGCACTGCAGTGCTGTGAGAAGTACAGCTTAGGTAGTGCAGTCTGTCAGAGAAAGCAAAGAGCTTACAGCTCAGGAGAAAGGCTGATTTCCTTCCTGCCAGTGATGGGAACAGATCAATTCAGTGCCTCATACCTTACATGGGCCATCCAGTAAAATGGGATAACACTGCTGTCCCTGTAAAGCAGTTTGAGCTATGGGTCAGAAGAGTACTCTCTGAGTTGACAGCATTATTAATTTCAGTTCAAATCACATGCACAAGTTCTCCAGGGGAGATGAGCAACAAAGGTACTTGCTGGGCTATGGCACCCAGGATGTTCCAGCATGTGCTGTCACAGGGGCCAGAAAGATCTTGCTGATCTGGACTCCTGTCATACTGCAGATGGTTACAGCAAAGACAGACTGGATGGGAGGCACCAAGCACTTAACACTTGGGATCATTGCTGTTCACCTTAGGCAGCTGGCTTTGGTCACTGATGGAGCGTGGTGTAACTAAACTGTCCCTGCTGCCCTGTCTGCCAGCTCCCACCTGCACTCAGGGAAAACCCACTGACTGCTCTTCCAGTGGGATGAGCTGCCAGATTCCTTGGCATCATGGCTAGCAGACATCCAAAATCCTGGAGTGATGATGACCACAGTCTGTGTGACGTGGTGTTCCTCTGTAGGAATGTTCCAGGCTGTGCCAGTTGGGCATGCATCACTCAGCTGCTGTGGGATGCAGATACAATGCTGCTGACCTTGCTGATGCCCATGATTGTGAAAGGGAGACAAAGAAGTGTCTGCAGGCATAAAAACACACTTGGCTGATCTCTGGTGTATCCTCCTGCCATGGACAGAAAGGCTCAGGATAAGGAAAGAAACCATTCCAGTTTGCAGCCTCAGTCTCTGTGATCACATTTCAAGCCCCAAGGAATTTGTACTCACTGCAATTCATATTATTTTATAATAAATAATATACATGTATTTTTTTTAACTTACCCAATGCTTTCAATTTTTTTTTCTCCTGTAGTTTTGTTTTTTTGTTTGGTTTGTTTATTTTTTGGGGGGGGGGTTGGTTTGGGGTTTTTCTTTTTTTTTTTTTTTTTTTTTTTATTTTAAGATATAAAAGTT
>JAOTQP010001546.1:38888324-38931626 GCA_026413545.1 Cichladusa arquata
TTTTTTTTTTTTTTTTTTGTATTGTAAGATCTCACAGTTCTAATTGCCTATTTAACACCCCTGTGTGTGTATAAGGGCTGTCAGTACCTTTGGAATCATTACAGACCAGGACCTTAGCTTGGGAAAACTGCTTCTGTCTGTGGAAGGACTACTGAGATGTGCTCTGTACAATTTGTAGGACTGAACCCACAATGCCCAGAAATACTGTGAAACTAAGTCCAGGCATTTGGAAACATCTTCCAAATGCTTCAAACCAAGTTAGGAAGCATCTGGTTTAACAAAAGTTATCCAAAATACAGTGTCCCATTCAGGAACTTCATCAGGCCTCCCCAGAGACCAGAGCAAATGGATGAACCCTTAGGGTATTTTGCTTTTGGAAGCTGTCACACACTATTCAGCACCATCATATTTAGTCCTTATGCAACAGCATTTCCTTGAAGTGGAAATCACAGTTGCTGGATTTATGATACAATTTCATTAACTGGGCAAGCTTCAGAACATATTGTAAAGTGACTTGGGGAGAAAAATAATCTCTCACGCTTAATTTATTAAGCGATTTACAAATGAACCTATCATCTTTCTGCAATAAATTGTGTTATTTTCCAATAAAGCTGGAAATCATTCAGTCAATTTTACCTTAATGAATGAACTCCCCAAGTCAGCATCCATTTAAAAAAAATATTTCAGAGCAAGTTATTTTTGCTAAAAGAGATGGTGGCTTTTTTCCTGTTTCAGACATGCCATTGCTTTCAGAGGTATAAGATGGAGAATCAAGGATGAAATAGATCCTGCAATTGAAAGTGTATGTCACTGTCAGAAGATCTTGGGGGATTCCTTGCCTTTCCAGGCTATCTGTCCCTATTTTAACAAAATATTGCTGACTAGGTGATGCTACACTATTCCATTCACTTCTCTGGAATTTTAATAAATACTTACTTTGTTCCATTTCATTTCAGTCCTCAATACTGTCAGACTCTGTAAAATCTTAAGTTGAACTGTAGCTAGAAATTATATATTCCTTAATGTTAATCTGAACTGTTCCTTTAATTCAGTTTCATTTTGCTGTCTGCACACAGGTAATAAGTATCAGTTTTACAGGAAGAGTTCTTTCATGTAGTAATTTATAGACAGATGGGATTTTAAGCTTTGGTGAGTTCAGAATTCCTCAGATGAAAGAATATTATAATAATTCTCAATGGAGAAGCTGGTGGATCTCAAATATTTCCTGGTCACTGAAAAATCAAGGATTTTTTCTTTTTTATTTTGATGAGAAGAAACAAGCAATTTACATGAATTCCTGCTTCCTGGGAATTTAAATATTTCAGACAAATCACCACCCTTTTTTTGCCTATCAAGTACATTCCAATTTTTTAGTATGAATTTTGGTAAGGTTTCAGATATTCAATTCCAAACTAGAGGAAAGCCAGAGATTTCACATATTTTCTCCTCTAAATAAGTGATTCATATTTATGTCCTATAACATCAGCAAACCTTTTAAATGTTGAGGTCGTCAAGCTCTACCCTGTTTTATTGTGGATTTGAGCGGGACCAAGACTTTTCTGTTCTCAACCTTGAGTTACATCTGAATTCATGAAAAGGGTTCTGATGAATTAAAATGGCTGAGGCTGAATTTGGATAGGTGGACTGAAGAGACTTACAGCCAAGACTGCCACTCAATCCTTTTGCTGAAGAAATGGTGATGGTGCAGCGTGTTTAAGTGCTTGGTGCTGTGGAATTTTCCACTCCTGCTGTACAAATCATCTGATGTATACCGTGTATCTATATTGTTGGACTGTTTAAGAGCAGCAATTGGCCCTGGTTCCTGCTCCCAGGGCATTAAACGTTTCCTGTGGCACACATGAACAATGGTCCAGGTGAACAGAGTAACAGAAACATCTATACATGAAGAGGGCAATTGTTTCAGGTTGTCTTTATCTGTTTTTAGAGGCTACATGTTCTGACAGGGACAACATATCAAATATAATGCTGCTAGTGGGACTTCATGAAGTGACATCTGTTATTCGTGATATGTTTTCGTTTTCTCTTGACATTCTGCTTGCCAAAAACCACCTTCCTGAAGTTAAAAAAAGTCAAATAATCCTTGTGGAAAGTCAGAAATAGAGAAAAAATAATGATTATATATGCAAACATATGCAAACAAAGCCCTAATGAATTCTTGAAGACTCTCATTATCAAAGTGCATTACAAAACACAGATCAGTGCTGAGGTGTGTGACTGCCAGAGCTCTCCTCCACCAAAGAGGCACAGTCAAATTCCTCTTTCTTTTGCCCAGTCAATCTTTGTATCCTCTTTGAAAAGCATTCTCAAGTGCATCTCTCAAAATCATTTCAGGCAGCTGCCCCAACTTTCCCTTGCATATCAGATGTGCTCACACATTAGCCTCCTTGCATTCAGAAGAAGTGAAAGGCCAAAAGTCCACAGAATAAACTGCAGATGAGGCAGACTAATTGGTCTCAAAATCAAAACATATGGCTTCTTTCAGGATCTTGACTTTTTAAATACTTGTTTAAAGTAAACATTTGCAATTCCTCATGAAAGGCACTTTCTTTCCCAAATCCTCTTGACCCCCAATGACCTTTCTTACCAATTGCACACTGTTTCACCCTTGGGGATGATTAAATCTTGAGAGGCTTTTTTTCTTTTCTTCTTTTATTCCCCACATTTGTCTCTGAGGACTAACTTAAGGACTGGCTTGAAGAAAGCTAACCTGGGTCAGAAGGACAGAAGCATGCCAGATGCCCACCTGAGCACCCCCCATGGGTGTCTGAGGTTAAGGCTCGAGGGGAAGGTTCACACACATCATCACAGAACTTTGCATTTTAAAAAATGGACTTCAAAAAATAATCACCAAACACTGATTCACCAAAGTTAAGTTTTTGAGCTGTTTTTTGAAATGAAAGCCAGCTTTTGTGACCAATGGGCAGAGGGGGTGCACAGGGGCAGGGATAGATGGCCTGAGGCAATATCATCACTGAGGCAAGATATTTTAACAATATGGCCTATGGCTGTTGTCTCCTCTGACAAAAAAAGGCTGACAAAAGTGATTGACTCCAGGCTATAATCACTGGCAAAGGCAAGCAAACCCTCCCAGTTTGTCTCCAGGGTGTCAGCACGCTGATTGAAGTGTCTCTGAAGTCACTTTATTTATCATTTGTGTTTCAGGCTCAGAGTCACTCCCAAGCCCCTGTACAATTGTTAGTTAGGCAGTGTCACAGCTTGTGCAAGGCCAGACAGTGCACAGCTGCTCACACCCTGGCACAGAGAGCCTGATGCTGGCTCACAGGACCAGGAGGAGTTGTTGTCCGAATCTAGGCAACAATTGTTCCGACCTTTCTTTGCATTCTTATTTGCCAAGAAGCTGGGAAGATTAGTTCTTTTAAAGAACGTAGTTTTCAAAAGCTCTCCTGCCTAGCACCTGTGTCTGTCAAGTTAGATGCCAGCCTGTCTCTCCCATGCCCAGTGCATAAACAGAAACACCCTGGTGGGGCTGCAGCACGTTAAAGGCAATGCCCGCTGTCCAGAGCCACCTGGAGGCAGCAGAACATCCCAACATCCCTGTAAGCAGATGAGTGAGAGCCAGGAAGGCAACAAAACACCATGCTGCCATGCACAGATAGCCACATGGAGAAGAGTAAATCTGCTGGACCTGGGGAAATCTGCATTTTCAGCCAGGTCACCCAGCCCTGTGTGACGCTGTGATGCTCCATGCCTCACGCTCTGGGAAATTCCTTACCCTGTACCTCCCCATATGCTGTGCAGGTGGAGATGGACTGTCCACAGTGCACGTGACACTGCAACACGTACACTTGCCTAAGCTTGCTTCAATCTATCTGCTGAGCAGGTCTGATTTATGCAGACTGAATAGGTACAGTGTCTAAATAGAGAGAATTTTGCTGGGTTTCATTCTCTGGTGAGTGCTGCAGCTTTATTGCTTTGTTCCCCATGGTCTGTCAGAGATTTATGTACCAGAGCAGGAAGTCCTACACTGAGACCCCAGCAAGCAGGACAAGAACCTGCAAAGCTATGCAGGAATATTTCTTATGAAGATAGTGGATGCCTAGGAATGGGCACACACTATATGTGCAAGGCACCTCTTTTCACCAGCAATTCCTCAACCCACAGCTCCAATATAGGATTCAAATGGAAAAGAGACATCTCTCTTACAGAGGGAGGGCTCTACTTCACAAAGACCTGAGATGTGCAGGAATTCCCGATTCCACTGACTTTGAATTAGGACCTTGATTCCAGATTTCACATGCTGACAGGAAGAACCCTCACTTCTGCATGCTGGATACTCTGTTGTCTTGGTTGAATCTGTTCCCAGTTTGTGTAACTCAGGATTGAGGGAAGATACTTGGCTTGTCATGTTGCATCTCTGTCAAGTGTTTTAACCACTGTGCTATAAAGTTTTCTGATCTGTTTAATGTTTATTGTTCTTGAAGGGTGAACTTTACTTCAGAGGAAGAGCTCACATCTGATTCCTGTAGCCTAAATGCTACCTCTCCCACCAGATCTGCATCCTGGCCCCTTTCTGAGCAAGGTAAAATGGGGTCTCCTGGGTGACAGGAGAGTGCCTTAAGTTGAGAGGGAAAACAGTGACAGTGGTTGCTTGTTATCAGGGAGATGACTTGGGAAGATGAAGTAGAGAGTGTCCTTCAAGGAACTGATGGAGAAAAGCAGTCTGAGCATCACTCTGGACCTTAGGCATTTGTCTGGTCTCTGCATAGCTTGGCAGTGTCAGAATGCAACTTGTCCAGGCTGATGGAGAAAGTATTGGGAGTTTAGGGACATTCAGGAGTTGAGTAATCACCCAGGAGCTGAAAAACCCCCAAAGCCAGATCCAACAAAGTACTGATTTAAGGCATCAGAGTGACCTCTTCTGCAGACCTGCTCTTTCATACCTGTGACCAGGTGTGCTTTTCTGTTAGAGACATATGCTCATTTCTGTTTTCTCTCATCCTCAAATATTCCCATTTGTCAGACCTCAATTTATAAGAGACTCTTAACACCAAAAATCACCTTTGTACTAGAAGGATAATCTTACATAAGACACTGGGAGAGTTTGCTGACACTGTGAAAGTGTTACTTGAAATTATTTCAGTCTTCAGGAAAAACAGGATGAATGTCCATTTATTAAATAAATGGATGCCCATTCATTTAATCTAGGAATAAATAGGAGATAATTCAGTGAGTAATGTATTATCATAGGATTTAGACCTAAAAATTGAACCCATATTTACCAGACTCTTTCTGGACATGCTCTGGTGCCTCATTTCTTCTCCATCTGCAAAATAAAGGATTATCTCTCACCTGTGCCCTAGGTATGACTGTAGCTGAGGCCTAGAAGTGATATAGCCAACTTAATAGGAAGCAGGGGTTTGGCTGATCTTAAAGGCAAGAATCATTGTACAAGCATGACCTAATGCGAGGGCTTGCTGGGACTTGACTATATTTATAAGCTTATTTGTCAGTTTCTTTCATAGGCAAGGTCTCATATCTGGTGCATCCAGCCATACAAGCTAGCAAATGTATTCAAAAGTATTCAACATCACATGCCAGAGAGCTGCCCAGCCATTCTATAGGGAACATTTCTTCACAAAGCTGAGTGCACACATGCCTGTGTTAACTAGTTATTTTTGCTGATGAAGTTATCCCTTCAAAGTTTTTTTCCCTTAAAGGATCCAACATTTTATCTCACATTAACTTAACTCCTGGAACTAGGCGGGGAAAATTCCCTCCTGCTTGCTGATAATGAGGCTCCACTATTTTATTTTCAGTGCTGGTGATATGGAGATATGTGTAAACTTATCTATGACTACATCTAGTCTGTTGGTCTGTTTTAGTCTTTTATCTATATCTTGGTATGACTGGAGTGTGTTCTATCTGACTCCTCACAGGCTGCGTGCCTGGGTTTTTTGCTCAGATATTTGGGAAAGTTGCATATGCCCAAGGCCTCCAAATTAGTCTCCAAGTCAGAGCATCCTCTTCTGCACCCTCCAGAGGGTTCATGAAGGAACTCATGAAGGGCTACCCAGCAGGAAGAGCATCCTCAAGCTCTACAGGGCAGTACAAGAGTAAGTTATTACTCTATTTTTTTTAATAGAAAATACTACAGTTTCAATCTGAATGGAGGTTTCATTATACTTTCAAATATTGAGACTACCATTGTATCTGTTTGATGAAGATTCTGGAAAAATAAATTATAAACTAACTTGGAAATAACTCACGAAGATATGCAAAGCAGTTTGTTCATCTAAGTTATCTCTTTAGGTGCAGATAAGAAATTCCTTCTTCTCCACTCCCACCCAAAACCTCATCATGAACCCTCAGTGGAAACAATTCTCCCAGTCTCTGGAGAGGCGAGGCACTCCCTGCACTCCACTGTCCAGCAGTGACATTATCACATTTATGCTTGGAGTCTCAAATCAGTATGGTTCAGTCAGTGTAGAGAGAAGAGAGCATCCGTCTCTGGGGCAGTCCCGGAGCATCCAGGCTTCCCTGCTGTCACACTCCTGACCTTTAAGAGAATTCTTTTAATCACAGAGGACTGGGCTGGGAGGAGGCCATCCCGATCAGTGTCAGACACATACACACAATTTCTCTGACTAATTTGGCAATACAATACATACAAAAGACACACTTCATGGAAAAGGCATGAGGCACACCCTGACCCAGTTGCTCTGCACACTCACCACCCTCCATATGGAAAAGGCTGCATAGCTAGACTACTTCCATTAGCTGGAGTAAACATTACTTGAGTGAAAATAGGAGAGAGACATGCCTCCTATTGAAATATTTGAGTCCTTTCTGAAATAGAGATCTTTCAAATGTTTACTGTCTTTTTCTTAAGACTCTGTTTATAGTTACTCCTAGTACCACACAGTGGTGGTGCCACCCAGCACCCCTCTATTTTTTCATTAATGAGATTTTGAATGAATCGGTTCAGATTCTCTTGCTAGGGGAATATACCTCATGGAAAAAAAAAAATAGCAGTTTTGTTTATAACCTGAGACTTTTGTTTTAGTGGTAATAAAACTTCTTCACTTTTAAAATTGATCATCCTATCGTTTTCCTTTGTCTCAGCTTTTTCATCTCCCCTAAAACTGAAACATATTTTGGCTATTCTGATAATCAAGAATCAATATGAAGAAGACTGCTACTTCTCCAAATTGTGTATCAGCCGTAGCCCAAAGGCTGATTCCTGGGCTGAGAAAGAGATGTCTAGGAGGTGCCTTCTCACCTTTCATTGCCCTTTGAAATTCCAGTCCCTGCTGTTATCTGCACCATTGACTGCAGCCCATAAACCTCTTTGCAGAATGGGATTAGCAGGAATACTCATCACTTCTCACATTTTTTTTTAATTAAGGTGGGTAGAACATGCATAGGGTCCCAAGCCCATGCCATGCTAAACAATGCAGAGTCAATGATCTTGCTGCCTTCTCCAGCAGCTGCATTAACTGGGGCTCTTTTAAATTGCTGTAAAGCACATTCTCCTCACCAGAAATTATGTGGTTTGACTCTGGTTTTCTCACTGCTAGTCTGTGAATGGATTGCATATGTAGAAGCTTTTCCAGCAGTCAGTAATGGCTATTTCTACAGCGTGCTTTTGACTCTGAACCTTGCTGTGTGGCTGAGCTGGTAGAAATTAAGTGAGCAATGCTGCAAGCAATTCACAGTGAGAATTTCTCAGTATGAAAATTCAACCGTGAACAGTCTTGAATATAAAATACTTAATATACATCTATATAAGACTTAATATATGTCTGCCTGAAAACTGCAGTTAAACAAACCATACTCGTTTCACTGACTGACTTTTAGACGGTCATTGAGTGCTTGGGGTCCTTGGCATCTTTCTGGAAAAGAATGAAGCACAGGGAGCCTGGATTTCTGCCCCAGCCCTCTGTGAAGCTGTGCTTTGCTCTGTGCTCTGCAGGGCACTGGCTCAAGCCTTCACCCAGGCAGGAAGGACAGAGATCTGAGGTGAAGGGACAGGGCAGAGCAGGATCTTCAGGTGTTTCCCAGCCTCTGAGCTGCTCTCTGTTGCCAGCAAGCTGAGCAATTGCCACGAGTTTCTGAGCTGAGCAGCAGCACAACTTTATTCCTGGCTGGCGCCTTTTTTTTTTTTTTTTTTTTTTTTCTCAGCCAGCACTGCTCTGTTGTTATTTTAACTCAAAGGTCTGCTCCCATGATACTCACATGCTTTCCACTTTGATGACAAATAGGAGATCAGTTTGTGGATTACTGAATATACCAAGTTCTGCCTTGATATTCTGGCCGTCTGCAGCCAACCTTATCCCTGGTTATGCACAAATGGAAGAGCTGCTCCTGCCACAGCCTGAGCTGACTCTCACATGCTCCTCCATGTCTTTTCACACTCTCAGTCCACAACAGCCCTGATCTTAAAAGAACACAAAAGGTGTATTTATAAGGAATCTCTTTTGGGAGATGGAAGTGTCTGTAACCCTGAAGCTGTAGAGGTCCTGTTAGGATGCTGCTGAGGGTCACACTCCAGTTGAACTGCAGATTATTAAACCTGGGCCTGGAACTATATGAATGCAACTCCACAGCATCAATCTGTTTTTTAGGGTGGACACAGTGAAACTTCTGCCATCCAAACACCCAGGGCATTTTCTTTCAAAAAGAGGAAGGATAATACCTCCCCCAAAACTGAGATGTTGCATAGAAACCTTTGTAAGGGTTTCAGAAGCAGTTCTGATTTGAAGCAGACCAGCAATAAAATTTCAGATTGGCCGATTGCAATGTGAGTTTGTAAGTTTCTAGCTTACCTTGGTTACTCTCTAAAGATGTGAAGTACTAAAGAACTTTGCTGCTAAAAGTTTTCAAAAATATTAATCTCTCAAATAAAGATCTATCTTGCTGCAGCTAAGGGAAGACTGTTGAAATATTAGAATGACTGATTTCACTGGAACAAGCACAAGTTATCATTGTGTGCAACTAAGAGCAAAATTCAGCAGTGTGAAAGGATCAATGAGAGAAGATGAGAATATAAAGCAGCTAAAATCAATACCACTGTGACTGTGTACTGATAATTCATGTGCATGAATTATGTGATGCAATGAACATCCAGCTGAGGATTTCAGCCACAATTTTATAAGCTTTGAGTGGCTCTAAATAAAGTGGAACAGAAGAACAGAGCCAACAAATTGCAGTCATATTTCAGATGAGTTTCTTTTAGTGTATATATATACTTTAAAAGAGCATGAGTGTTATTATATAGAAAGAGAAGAATGAAGAGTGATTTTATGCTGTTTGCAGTGATGTGAAGAATAATTTTGGCTTAGGATGTTAACAAATCACTGTTGTTTTAAATTTGCCTCTGACCTATCTGCTCACTGCTACACCCTCAGCACTGTAACATGGCCTGCTTTGGTTTTTTGCAGGTTTATGTGGCAAAAGAAGGCAGCACACTCCAGACTGACCCCTGCATATAGCTTTGCAAATTGGTGTTTCACATCTGTGCCTGCAATTAGACAGTGGTAACCACAAATTAACCTTTCAGGGCAGTTTCATGCTTTCCAAAATTCAGATGGCTGCAAAAGTGATGTGTCCAAGCGTTAAACACATTGCTGGCATTCACAGGTGCAGCTGTGGAATCAGACAGCTGTTTTCAAAACTTTGGTCATAAATAAGAAAATAATTACTTTTTTAGCTGATGGAACAAATGTTGACTTAGTCAAATGTAGAACCTGTAGTTCAAAGGTGAAATAAACAGACCAGAAAAAGGCCATATGGCTAAACTCTTGTACCTTTAAAAGGTTTTTCAGGTCTAAATTTTATATTTGGAACAGACTGACCCATTCTGCCTCCCCAAAATGTGTCCATCCCTTTTCTGAGAGAGGCTGACCAGCATGAGAAGGGAAGCCTGATATGCACATACCACTGCCTGAGCCAGTGGCCTGGCCCTGCTTGGCTCACTGATGTAAATGCAGACACCAGTGACAAGGGATGATGCAAGAGCAAACTGTGGCTGCATCACACAGTCCCAACAGCACAAGGCATCCATTTCGTGCTGTCAGGAGCCTGTCCTGTAAACTTTCTGCTATACAGCAGCAAGGGGCATGTAAGGAAAATGTCTTAAAGCCCTTCCTCCTTTCCTTGTTATTGACTTACTTTGAAAGAGAAGAAGAAAAAAAAGGGGAGGAAGAAAGAAAAAAGGCATGCATCCTGTAACAGCAGAAATACTGACCTTGCACAGGTTTACATAAAATATTAACTTAGTATGTAGAGTATAATCTGACCTGACCACAAATGGGATCTTAAAAACACTTCTGCAGCCATATAAGGGTTTATCATTGATTCAGGAAAGTCTCCTTCCGTGTGTGCTTTAAAAGATAATAATGCAATTGATCCAGGCTATTTTTAATACGACTTTCACAGTCATCTTTTTTTCAAAGAAACCTGAGAGACTGACCAAATCCTAGATATAATCCCTCTAAGCCTTTAAACAAAAGGGCAATATTGACACAAAGACATATATGTACAAACCAGGTAAGTAGTGATAAGGAGGTACCCAGGGGGAACAGCTTTGTGTGGAAGAAGCAGGGCACATTGCACAGTGCTAGGGGATGATATGCTGATATAGTTCCAATAGCCAGGGACTGGACTTTGAATCCAGTGAATATCACTCCACTCCTGTGCTTCTCTGATATCACTCTGTAAATAACTTCAAATTACACATACACATTTTTATTATCATGAGGCCTTATAGTGACCAATCTTTGCTCCTCTGCATCTTCTCTGTACAGACAGAGAAAAATAAAAGAAAGAACATTCTTTCTTTAAAAGCTGTAGTGCTATAGGAAAGATAAGTTATCCAGTTTATATATTCAGTCTCACACTGGTCTGGTAGGTTGATTTGAGATGTATAGGATTAGTATCACAGTTGTTTAAATGAAGGGTAGAAGGAGGCAGCTTCCTTTTCCACTCACTAAACATTAGTAGCAGAAAGAAAAAAAACCCGGGAAAAATAAAGTAAATATTAAACACATAAATTCCCCAGAATAAAAGAAATGTCTCCACAGACCATAGCTGCTGTGCTCCCTCTTAGCACTCTCACTGGGTGCAGTTCACAGACACTTCAAGGTCTGATACTATTACTGAAGGTAGTCTGAATACATCAAGAACATATCTCATCTTTGTATTATCTTAATAACAGGCTACAGTCTCACAGGATATGCCAGGGACATTACCTTCTGCTATAAATTGCAAGAATTGCTTCATGGTTTTTTTGTGCCCTGAGTCTCTAAAACCTCCCAAGGAGGAAGATGAGAGCCATCCATGGTCAGTGATGGCTGAAGTATTTGCATGTATCTGGGCCATCATAGGAAGTATTATTAAAAATAAGCACAAAATCAGACATTTTAGTTATAGGTGTTCCTGAGGGTAGAAGCCTTTCAAATACCCACAGATCACTCCATTAATGAGACAGGATGCAAGGGAAGCACAGTACTGTTGGGAAATGTATTGCACACTTCCTCTGAGTGACCAAACCATCTGAAAAGCAACTAAGTCTACTCAATCTAAGTACAGTCAAAAGAATCATCTCTCCAAATATAATTACTGCCTTAAGCAAGAAAACGATGTTAACCAGATAAAAGGAGTTTCTATGGATTCCAGCACGGCCTCAATTTTGCAGTCAGGATCAAGAGACCATACAAATGCTTAGGAAGAGCAGAGACATGGGACATATTTAATCCAGCAGCTAAATTTATTTCAGGACTGGATTGAAAAAAGGGCAGTCCATGCCATGGGTGGGTTACAGGTTGCAGGGAAAGGCTGAGACCCAGTAGCAGTACCCACCCCCCTGCCCCCCATTCTACATATTTCTCAGACACCACTTCTTCACAGTCAGTATTTCACTGGCAAATCAGAGCAGCCATGTGTAGCTTTCTCCAAAACTCTGGCTTCAGGGGTAACCTTAGACAATAGAATTTCAGAAGGAGGGCCAGGAAATGGAAGATAAGTGAGGTTATTTGTTTACAGAAGAAAAACCTCCGATTGATCTGGAAGAGGAATTTCTGAAAGATAGACAATAGTGTCCCTCAGGACAACCTAGCAGAGATGTCTTGCTACACTAGATTAAAAAGAAAGAAAAAATAAAGAAGAGAAAAAGAGAGGACTGTGAATTTAATATTATATTAATCAACAGAAGTAGTCGATTCTAAATTCAGGAGTCCTGTGTAGTTTAACAAGCACAACGATCTCTTAATAGGATAATTCAAAACTAAAAATCTGCTTTTCTGATCCTTACCTATTTCCTTTTAACTGCCTAATGGCTTCCCCTCAAAAGGTGTGACAACATCATCCCTTCCTACTTCAAAAACTGCTTTTCATTTATGAGTTAATAATTTACTGGAAGCCTCAGGTTGTTCTTCTTTGTAAAAAATGCATGGGCAATCCCAGCTGCAAAGTCAGTCCTGGCAGAGTTACACCTCCACATCATCACTAAATTACCTTAAAGCTGCTCGATACAAGGTAAAGAGCCCGGCCATTGCACCTCTGCTTCATCAGCACTTGTTATCAATAAAATCCACTTCTACTTGCAGGCATCCTAAAGGGCCTGAAACACTCATCTAACTTTTGCACTAGGACATGGAAAGGAAGTCTAAAATTGCTGACAGCCTCTCTGATTTTGCAGCTTCTACTGGGAGGACCCACATTGTTTGTAGGAAAAGTAGACCTTGGTGTATTTCCTGTCAAAGCACATGGAAATTCAAGTGGATGTGCCCTTGCCACGCCATGTGAGTAAAAAGCATGTGAGCACTGTGGTGTCATACACCCATGAAAGGGAGGGCTGAAGCCCAGGTGGACCATCCTGAGGTATTGGAGATCTTCAGTGGGAGTAAAAGAGGCCAATTTGCAGAGCAGCTTCCCAGTCACGCTTAGCTGGCAGTAGCGGTGTACCCCAAGGTGCTTAAGGTACACTTGCAACACAAAAATGGTTTCCCATATAGAAATGCATGTCAGTTACGGGTTAGGAAGGGGAAATGTGAATCTTGGACAAATGAAAATAAATAGGTAAGGATAGGTAAGTAGTGGTGAGGAAAAAGTGAGGGTAGCCATAGGTATGGATGGCATATGTCAGGCTTATTTTAATGTGAGAGCTGAGGATTTGCTGCTTCTCTTTAAGCATTAACTCTCAGAGGCCAAGTCCTCTGCGCCCCAAAACTGGCATCTAATACTGACTTAGCTGAGGTTTTTTGCATGTCTTTTCCTGAGGGAGATCAAGTGTTTTCTTTTCAAGCTGGAAATGAATTTAATGATAGAATTCTTGGCTTGGGTTTTATTGCAACGTAATTACAAAGGATATTCTTCAGGGAGTACATTTTATAGGAAATTCGACTATTAATACCACATACAATGCATGACTGAAAGTTACTAGAGACTGTGTAGGAAAAATCTTATTTGCATTACTTACATATTCAAATAGAGGCAAAATGTAATAAATTAAGCCAAATTCATATGCAGCTTCACTGAAACAAAGATTTTGTTATGTACAGTCTGAATGCTCTAAACATTCTATTTTTCTTCATAATTACATCAAATGCTTCCTGCCCCATGTCCACTACATGGGGAGAACAAACTTAACAAAATTTAGTTTGTGTCTGTAAACTTGCCTTACATACACAAATACGTTGAAAACTATGAATAGTCTCATACAAATTTTGGCGGGGGGGGTGGATCAATGAAAAGTTAAGTGTTAAAATGCAGACCTCATACATGCATCGGTATATATATGTACACATACCTGTTCTAAGCTAAAAATGAGTGATGGCTCTCACCCAGGGCAGTATAAAAAGGGCAGTATATTGTCTAGAGGAGACTTTCTGTGTTTAATAAAAGCTTTTTTCATGTCAAGCTGATTTAAAAACTGCAGATGCTGCATTTGTTGAAAACTCATTATAATCCTGACAGAGTGTTTTATATTTGAATACCAATTCTAACAATTTTTTTGCTCACTTGGGCTTCTATTACTATTACATGGAATACAACAGATTTTTGATAGAATTTGGAACCCATTAAAAGGGACAAATGTCTTGAAGCACTTCGAAGGTTGTATGTAAAACATTTTAAAAATTCCTCAATAAACTATATTTCTGTGCAGTACTCCCATGATTTTTTTAATGGTCTCAGTCAGTAGAGTTCATACGAGTACACCAGTCTCCTAGATGATGTGTAAACCCGAACCAGATTTTCAAGGATTGTTTTATGCAAAATTTTTGGGGTAGCAATTAGTTTTGTAGGTGATTACAAAAGTAAAAGGAAAAAAAAAAAGCATGACTTTTTTTTTATTTTCACAAGTTCCACCTTGTAGCCTTTTATAAATTAAACTATGTGCTTCCTCTTCCACACTTTCCCATCTTCCTACCACTTATCTTTTTTATGAGGTGTAATATATTATCAATATCTTCATGAAATTTTCTTTTACTTCTCCTTAGTCTTGTTCTTTATATCTTTTCCCATTTACACCCCCAATACACACACTCTACTCACACTTTTTTCAAGGCACAAATATAATGCATTGAGAAGACAAGAAAATGAAACTACTCTTTGTCAAATCCCTCCTCAGCCCCAGACATCTAATACAAATTTAAGCCTACACAAAATAAGAGACACTTTAAAGGCAGAATTACAATCTGCATAACCTATATTTTGACACATACAAGATCCTGTGACCGCAGCTGATAGAATGAGAAGGCTTAATGCTGCACATGAACTAGTAATGTACCTAGAACTGCCCTGACAGATGTAGCCTAAATTGCATTTTTAATGTACTCAAATAAGCTATACATAATTAGGATTAACATTGCTATCCCCTGACTGATTCATGATTAGTATGTGTGGGCTTTAGTATTGCTTAGGAGAAGGATCAAGCGACCCTAATTGTATCCAGCTTGTCTATTTAAGCGCTTGTTTTTTTCTGAAAGACTTATTTATATAAATAACACAGTGAAGAGAAGCTGATCTCATTCTGGTTAAGTTTCTTTTAAACGTAGTATAAACTACAATTTCAGTTATTCATGTATCTTGTAAAAGTGTACCTCCAAATGTTTCACATTAAATTTATTAGAGATGATGAGGCAATGCATTAAAATGTAGGAAATGAGAAACCTTATTCATATGCATCAGCATAATTACTCTGGCATGTAGAAGTGTTTCTTCATCTTTGAGCTAAATATTTTCTTTTCCAGTTCACTGTTAAAGCAAACAGAATATGTATGCTTTTTACCTTATTGTTGATTAAGAAAACCCTCCTAAAACCCTGCACCAGACCTCAGAAGCATCATTGTGCAGCGACAAAAGCTTTTTATTGCTAATTGTAAAAGCAGGGCAGTCTCCAGCAGAGAGTTGCTGGGTTGCTGACTGATGCCTTGACAGATAACAGACAATCAGTGCGACACTCCAAGATTCCCGGTGGAAAAACAAAAGATGCTTAATTTACGAACAACAACCAGGCATCCACTTAGGGATACCATTATGCACTGGAAAAGACTCTGTGCCACGCAGACATACAATGAGCTCGCTACAAAGTAGGGAAAGCGTTGGGTTTGCTGAAGGAATGGCCATGACACTCATTAAAAGCCCTAAACCTTCTTTCCCAGCTCGGGTGGGGCTATCTAGTGTTTACACAGCTGGTCTAGGCCACAGTACAGAGGTAGACTGTGCTCACTTGGATATTCAGACTTATTTTAAGGGATTTTTCTATCCCTCAGTTTGTCAGAATGGGACTACTGGATGTTTTAGTCCTCTTCCTCACTGTAGTGATAGCAAGTGAGGATACTATAGGTGAGGTATGAGTCATCAGGACACTGCAGACATGGAACAAAGGTCCAATGATTAATGGGACTTCTGAAGCTTCTCAGCAGCTTATTACAAACAGGCTGTGGCTGGATCCTTTTTCTTTTGAATATAAATCCTGCACCAAAAGGAGTGCATGGAGTATGAAATACAGAATTGTTATGCCGGCAAAAGGCAAGTTTTACTGAAGCAGCAAGACGGATCGAAGCTTGTTATGTTTGCTTACTCCATTAACAGCCCCTCTTCACCCTTCATCAAATCTCTGTTGTTGTTGATATTTTTGTAACATGGATGCGGACTGTGATGGCAGGAATGTGCCAGCCACAAGTAAAACCACAAAGACCGAAGTAGATGCAGGCAAAGAGGAAGAGGGGGTCTCTACCCTACAGCACCAACCACGTCCCAGGAAAGCTTGGGCAGATGCCAGGCAAGTGTATGAGAAAAGTAGAGGATGCCAAAAATTTGGCAAGCATCTGAGGGAGGCTGAGATCTACAGATCTTTTAGAGCAGGAGCTGGCTCATTCATAGTGCATGAGAAACTCCGGGTAGGGCAGAGCTATCAAAGCAAGTCTGAAAATACAGGGTCTCTGTGTGCAGTAGTTTGGCTACTGTCATTTGTTTTATTGGGTCTTTTGCTTTTAACTTCACTCCATCCTTTTCAAGCTCTGTTGTCTCATTGAGCACTGAGCTGGATGTGAAGACTATTACTTTATGGAATTCTTCGTAGCTGCAGAACATGGGAAGAGGAAGTGAGGGGTAAAACACATCCAAACCCTGGTTGGCTATAGGAAAGACTTGCTCCCACTCCTGCTGACTATGAAATTAAAGTCACACTGAGTCTACCAGTGCCTCATGGAGCACTACGATAGAGGCTGGGCATATCCAACAGCTCGTAACTAAACCAAAGGCAGGTTTGTCCAGATATGAGAAAGGGGGCGTGTGGGGAAACAAATCTGCCAGACCCCCAGCAAGAAATCACATCAGCTGAGAAATCTCTGGAGAAGAGAAGGAGCTTTGACAACAGATAGCAAAAAAACCCATCAGAGGAATAATAATAATGTGACAATAAATTACTGACTGGGATGAGGTTTGCTTACCCCAGGCACTCTGCATCTGGTGCAATGGCAAAGCTGATTGGAAAACTGCTCCTCCCCAGTATTCCCATGCAAGCATGTGCAGCTTCCTTACTATTATCTAGATGCTCTGCAGCACACTCGAGACAAATGGCAGTTTTGAATCAGTTGGTAGAGTGGAACACAAGCTATGTTGAGACACAAGCAGTGACCTTTTGACCATGTTTGGTGGTTTTTAACACTGTGCTGGAATGTACACTGAACAAAGAGAACAGTTTCTATGAAAACAGGTGCATTTGAACTGGTCAACCAAATACTGACGAACAAAATAGAAATGCTACTGAGATTCCTGCCAGACCCCCTGGGTGGGAGCTTTCAGTTAAGACCAGAGGAAGCTATCTCTTGCATAAGATACAGTTAATTCCTGTGGCACCCTATAGCTGAATGACCTGCCATCAAAAGCTGCCCTTTTCCTCTGGCATGCAGGAAGATTGTCCCTTCCCATTCATATGTACACTAGGAGCTCATGGAGCTTGCAGGAACTTGCTCTGAAGTTTGTTGTTATTTTTTTTTTTAAACTCTCAAACAATATCCGAATTACATTCCAGAGCTGAAACAAACACAGCAGTGCAACGCTCAAAACTATTCAGCAATTTCCCTTACAAGTTACAAAAGTGCACCTCTTACTAAAGGCAAAAGAATGCCTGTTACCTTCATTCAGCCCACCCAACGGAGTATCCTGCTGGTAAAATCCCTGTCTGTGGGCTCATAAGCTTCTCCCCTTTAAACTTCTTTTCTTCAAGGTTTGCTTTCTTGTTTTTACTCTAAATTGCACCACAGGGCTTCAAAAACTGAGTACGTGTGCATGCCAGAGTAAACTTTATTGTAAATTTAGTTACTTATCATTTAGTATCAGCAAATGAAATGAGATGCAGTACTTCATGCTTATAGTCCACTTTTCACATGGATGTTTTTGATAGGAGATCTGAGTTCATTGCATGAAACTATGTGTGTGGGTGAATCTACAGAGGCTTGATGGTAATTCGGACTCCTGCAAACAGTATGAGAACAGATCAGTTATGTGAAGGAGTTAGAATAATCATACTTGTGGGGAGGCCCCTGTAAAATAGGTACTTTTCCTGTTGATAGAGTATATATGGGACTAGCAGACATCCAGGTTACCAAAGACATACTTTCTTTTTCCATTGAGCAATTTTATATAAATGGAGAATGGAGCATTGGTCATGCCTTGGATTTTGTGCAAAAACAAAATCTGAGATTTTTTTTTTAATTTTTGCTTCTTTTACTCTGAATTAAAGGATGTCTGGTATTTAACAGTCATTCAGAGAGAAAGTCTGTTTTACCTTTTTTTTTTTTTCTTCTTTCACCTATGGAAAGAATGTAAGTTTTCATTCCTTTTCTTTTGGAACAGTATCAAGTCATATGAGAAATAACCATTCTAAAAAATCAGCTGAGCTTTTCAAAGCCTGTGAAAACCAATTATGTGCAAATTCCCTTTGATTTGATTTAAGTGACTACATAAGGTGCACAGGAATGGTAATCTGGCCTATTTGATTCTTAAACAGATTATTGAGCAGAACAGAAACTAAACGCCCAGAGAGAGAGGGACACAGCATTACGTGCTAAAGTCTAAAAATATAGATGCTGCACCTTTCCAGACATTATTAGGTATTACTGAGTTTTTGCAAGTCTGTTCCAGCTACAGTGTCTTCTGGAGTAAAAAATAATTCCTCATCTCTGGAAAAGTAGAAGAAAGAAAAGCACAAATCCAAGGGGAATGTAACATTTAATTAATGTAACATTAATGTAATGTTAATTTAATGTAACATTTTAAATTGATTGATACCTGTTTTATTTCTTTATTTTTGGATTAATCTTGGGTTTGGACATAATTTACAACATCACAGCTCTATACTGTGCATGTGCTATGGCATGCCTTTACTTGTATCATCTGTACATTTATGTGCTGCGCCTACACTGAAACTTATTACCAGCATTGCCAGCACTCTCTAAGTAACTTCTTTATAAAAATTCCCCTGCAAAATATAAATCCTCTTTTGCATTTCTTCTAACAATTCCTTAGATAGTTCAGTGACAGCCGTATACAGTCAAGAGAAGCTACCCATATCTCAGAAGTCGCACTGGTCTGATCTGATGTTACTTATTCAAAAGTCAGGTATTGCTGAACTGAGTCATTCTGGCTGCTCACAGTCAGTCCTTCCCGAAAGCAATTCAGCCCACCTATCTGAGAGACCTTGTTTGGAATGAGGTAATTTCCTTGCTGGCGTCGGTGCTGTTCGCTCTGCTGGCAATACGAGGTCCCTAGGAGACTGGTTTAGCCCAGATTACTACATTTCAGATGCCTTTAGACAGATGTAACAAATTCCTTCCTAAATCCATTGCTATTTGCCTTTAAGCCATTAGAAGAGACTTCTCCCCCCAGCTTTCTGGGAAATTTTTAAAACTGCTTTCTTATCTAAGCACTGCTCTTCCCTTGAAACGGAAATACTCTATAGGAAACAGCATAAAAAAAAAAAGTTCGTGGACTAAAGCTCAAAAGGATTATGGAAGGATTTAATCTGACCTCTCGCATATTACAGGCCACAGACTACACATGAGACAATAAAGATTTTTTTTTTTTTCTGAATGACAACATGGAAAGTGTTACTTTTAGAGAAAAAAGGTCTTTTAATGAAACAATGGAATAATTTCCATTGAAGGCAAATTCCTGGCAACATACAACTTCACTTTATAGTCTTGTCCCTAGAAAAAGCGGTATATTCTTCTAGAGATTTGGTTTGATCTGGCTTGAACCCACAAATGCTTACTGAAATGCTAGAGGCAAGTAAAAAACAAGGAGATAATTTTGGCTCTGAGTCTTTAAAAGTCGCATTTGTTTTGGGGAAGATTTAATGATCTGTTTGCTTTTTTAAACATAGTTTTCTAACTTCTCGGATGCATATTCAAAGGAAACCACAATCATTATCCATAGCTTTTTATTGCAGGAAGCCAAGTATATCATAGATAGGAGACTTTGTATCTCGAAGTCAGACCTTTATCTTTACAGGAACAAGACGCTTTTCCTAGGGGCGTTTGAGTAAGCGAGAGCAATTAAAACTGACGGTGGCATTGTGCAGCTACTCAGGCCAAACATACAATGACTACATTATATATTACAATAGACACTTTATTTGTTGTATTCCTGCTGCGGATTTCTCGTAGCAATATATGTCTAGTGAGGACAGTAATTGTCCTAGCTGCCAGGAAAGTGAGGAAGGCTGGGTGGAGGGGTTGGGGTGCAGGAGCAGCCTGGAGGGAAGGAGACCCCAGGCAGCTGACACCAAAGGCTGGGTTTGGGAGGGTACCTTCAGCTGCAGATGATGCAAACACATTTGGGATACTTGGCTCCTAACCCTGGCGTGCTTCCGTGGTGCACACACCTTCCTGACAACCACACGCTGTTACTTAATGTGGGAGGCTGCTGTGATTATATACTAACCACAGTGCTAGAAAATTATTAACCCTCCTATAATAACAGAGCTTTAAAGTGTCCCTTTTTATCACCCTCCCTACCTATGTGGCAGCCTGTGTCAGTCCTCTGTACTTATTTAACACCATCTGTGGAGTTTTTCGCCTTGATTTGTAGCAATTTATCATCATGCTTTTAAATTGTTTTCTTCTCAGCTGATCTCTCCTTCCTATTTCTGCTTTTGTAGATTTGTTCTGAAGCCCTCTTCATCTTGGGCACCTAGGAGACAACATGCAGGTTTTCAGCCCTTTTTGATTTGTGAGCTTCTAAAAATTTGCAATGTAAATTCATATTGTGGTACTGTGTAGTTAGGGCTGCTGGCATTAGGCCTACTATCCATAGTTACCTTTCTGTGACCTTCTAGAAGCAGGCTGTGCACTATAAATACTGGTTATAAAGATGTGGTTGTAGGCATACCAGTATTATATCAATTTCAGTGCCCCAGTGACAACAAAGGAGACCCAGGATGAAACATAATCAAAATCATATAATCAAAATGTAGTGTGTAGAGCTAGAAATGTCATTATACAATCATACCTGTTTTATTAGAGGTAATTTCTACATGTGCGACATAAGCCTACTTTTTTGTTAGAGTGAATAAAAGGGTCAGAAATTTCTAACAGATAGTTAAATGTATATTTCAGATGATTCAGATTTCAGGTATAGATAAGGTAAGCATAGAGGAAGCTTTCCTGAACATCTCGGTGCAAAAAATCAGCAAGTTATTTTCAAGAAATTCACCCCACTCCAAAGTCATATTTAATAGAACCATCCCTAAACTCATTAGCTTTGGCAGATGTGATTGAAACAAAAAATGAGAATAGTCACAGTATTAATTTTAATCACCAACATCTCATTCTTAGTACCTCTTCAGTTCTGTGACCTTTTTTCTTTGGAAAATGTAGTCAGAGTCAGTGATAAGACACAAAGTAGTCCAAAAAACCCTTTCTGTTTTGATTCCAATTGTGGACATAATCACATCCACCATGATGCACATCCATCCATGAACTGCCTCTTCCCAAATATCTCTCTATATGTCTAATGTTAAGAAGATGTACAGCAAATTTTCATTTCAATAAATAACTTCATAAATCTCAGTCCTTATGAAGAACAGACATCTCAGTAGTCAGAACTCACAGTGCTTACCAACTACCTTGCTCTTCCACTAATGCACAATGAAATAGAAATGCTGGAGAGACAACAGGTACTGATTTGGTTATGCACAGAAGGATGTTGAGCAACACAGTTAGTTGAGCACACTTAGTATAGAATCAGGAAAATCTTCCCTTTGTGAATAATTTATCTTCATGTAGCTCTTCCTGTAGCCATAAACTGCATGTGAGATAAGGAAATAGTTTAACTCAAATGATTTCAGCATAGGAAACTTTGTGTATGCCCTAGACATTAACTTCCTCCACTCTCTTGCCATCAAATAGGTTAAAATAGGCTTCCTGCATTGCATTTTTAAGATAGAACCAATTTTCGTCCTGACTGCAACTGTCTCTGCTCTTGCTCTTCTGTGTGTCAAGTCAGACGACCCTTCTAATAAAGAATAGGAAAATGAACTTCTGGCTCTCTTCATTGTATCCTTTAGGGAAAGTTAAGTAGAAAATAGGGGAAAATGCATAAAAAGCCCATACTATTGGTATTTTCTGCCAAATTCTGTTCACCCAGACAGTGGTTAAACTCTTTTCATAATTGAACTTTTTGGCTTTCTTTAGTGAATGAGCTAATAATCTTAGAAAATGTAAGATTTTATTTGTGTTTTGGCATTACAGTGATCAGGACAGTCTTGAAGGAAAGCTTCATTGTTGATGCTACAACTTGTCTTATAGGGTGCAAATTTAATTTCTGGATTCCTGTTGAAGCGTAGTTTTTGTTGTCTAGAGAGTAAGTGTATCCATATTATTCCATCTTGCAAATAGTAGAAGAATTTGATGGGGTCTTAAACATAATAACACATTGCACAAATTAGCTTTAGCTTTTTAAAATCACTTTTTGGACAACAGGAGTGGAGAGAAAATATTGCATGTAAATGTAGGAGTGAACGTTTGCAGTAATGCATATTTCCTCAGAGCAACTTGCTAGCCTGACATACCTATCTTGGGCTGAAGAGTAGGCATCCAGAATGATTTGACAGAGCTTTTGAGCACATCCAGGTGCCCAAGTGTACTGAACTAAGATGCTTCATTTGGGGTTTCTAAGACTACAGTTGGGTTCAACATTGGCTGATTAACCCTGCCTGGTTAGTTTGATCTGTGGCCTTTCTCCTCTTGATTTACAGGATTAGCAGACTGCTAATACTCTTTCAGTTTGTGTTTTGAAAGCCAGAATGAACATGAAATTCCATCACTGTGCAAAGCCCTAACCATTTCCCTGATTCATCACTAACACAGATGTGACATGGCAACAGCATTCTCTCCATCCAAGACAGCCATAAACACAGTTACTTCCACAAACTGCAGCACCTTCAAGAATGAAAGTGAGGTCTGAAATCTTCCTTATTTTCCATCTGTCGTGCCAATCATCCCAGTTGCTGACATCTTTACAACAGCATGAGGAGGATAAATGAATCTGTGGAGTAGCTTTAGTGACTTCCCAGGAATTGTGTCATGGGTGAATCTGATGCCCTCCACACCTAGTTGCAAATGCTGAGACAGAAAAAACACTAGAATGCTTGGGGAAAAAAAAATCTGTATTAGCTAATGATAGCCTCCAGGTTTTCTTATGACAACACACAGAATTAACAGAATTGATGGAGGCTGGACTTCTGCTCATTTCAACTGTTATTTTGCTGATGTTCTGCATTGCAATATAATCAGGCATACTATGATGGTTTCAAACATAACTATAAATACCAAAAATCAAGCCTTGGCTGAGAATTTTCCTGTTGGTGACTTCATCTGTGCCTGATGTATCACAGTAGTTGTTTGTAGGGAATAGCAGCTAATGGTGGAACTCCAGGTCTCCTTAACCTCCATATAAGATATGGGAAAACTGCCTGGGTTCTGTATTGGTGTTATTGGATGTTTGCATTCTTCACAGGGAAGTTTCAGACACAGGACTCCTTGTTTTGCAGAATAATGATGTTCTTCCCTTCACATGGTGATTCCAGCTGCTCATGCCAGGGCAGCTTCCTTGGGAGCATGTTCAGTGAGGAGGACCAAGTTTGTGGTAAGGGAGCAATAGGAACTGCAGCTCTCTGCAGGAGCCAAGGCTTTGCTGTGCTGTGGAGAGTAGAGGGGAGCTTTACTTAAAAGCTGAGCTGCTCTCTTATACTGAGCACAGCTGGAGTGAATCCTTCAGCCTCAGTGGGACTGAGAAGGGCTCAAAAGGGGCTGGAAAATGAAAGCCACTGCTACTGCTTCAGAATAGAAGCTGTAAGATAGTCCTTCCCTGGCATGCTGTTGTCTTGTTCCCTGTCAGTCAACAGTCACAGATGCCTTATTTTGCTGCACTCTTCTTTCAAAAATCCTTTGCCTAACTGGGGATTTTGTACTTGGTAGTCTGTGGTGGGCTTTGGGCACTGGTGGCCTGTATTTCAAGTGCAGCATCCAAATCACAGAACTGCCACATGAGCAGTGCTGGGGCTGGGTTACAGCCCTAAGAGAACCTTAAAGAGCCTAGCAAAGGTTGGTGAGGCTGGAACCACCAGAGCCCTTTGGTGCCATGCTCAGCCTGCTTCATCCTGTTGGCAACAACTCACTCCCCAAAGAGCTGCAGCTCCTGGAGCACCTCTCTCCTTCAGCTCTCACCTTCAGAGCTTCAGATTAGAATGGGGAAGAAAACACAAAAGACTCCAGCATAGCCTTAAAATGTCCACTGGGCTCAAGTTCATCAGCATGAGAGTCATCCACAGCTGATTTTGAGACTTAGTGCTGCCTTTCTTTCGTCCAGTGCCCTGCCTGACCAGAAGTCACTGCAAATGAAGGTCTGAAGGATGGTGCCTCTGACAAAACAATTCTCTGACTCTATCCCATGGTTTGGGTAATGCACGTGGACTTGAGAATCTAAGATTGTGTCAAGGCCAAGAAAACTGGTAATTATCCAGTTCCAAAATTGTTTGTGCAATAAAAGGATTAACAAAAGTTTTTTTAAAGTCATAATTATGATCTATTCTGCAAATTGTTCCTAAAGCTTCCTTAATTCCCATTCTATTATCTTTTTTACTTTCTTTTCGTTCCTTTGTGGTTTAGGAGCAATTTGCTCTTACACTGAAGTGTAAATGTCTGCCTAGGACAGAAGGAAACTGCTGACCTGGCACATAGATTTCAGCAGTAGATGATTTTGTTTCACTAGAGCTTGGAGTGATGATGACAGATGTTAGCTCATGCAGCAGAAACTCTGCATAAAGCTACTCTGAAGCAGTCATTAGATGTATACACTTGCTAATCAAGTCAAAGTGCTAAACTTCTCACTCCTGAAGTTTATCAGGTTTGGTGCTAGACTTCTAATTGTATCACCAACTTACATTTTTTGCATTCTCTTGGTCCTTTATAGTACAAGAGGCTGTGAGGTAAAAAGGTTTTGTAAATTTCTTCTGAAAACAAACAGTGAGTACTTCTATTTTGTATGGCCATGATCCCATGGTTGGGTGTCCCTTATAGGATGCCGTTTAGCACTGTCCTACTTCTTCCCTCCAGAGTTCTGGTCCCAATGCGGTTTTTGCTCCATCAGATGAAAGCAGTGCTAGGAAGAACATCCAATGTCCTGGAGTACAGAGAGGAAACACCACCAGTTCTGCCCTTGCCAAAAAGTCACAGCTCAGCAGCATCACTGCTCATAGCAATGCCTCAACACCTAACAGTGGGTTCTCTGCATTGCTGGGGCTCTCCAGCACCACAGGTTTCCCCTGGATCGAGTGTGGACACATAACTATATTTCTGTCAAATTAGCCAAAGCACAGGATGATGTTTGGGCCAGTTTTATGCTTTTATGTTGGGTTTGTGCTGGCTCTGGGAGGAGAGACAGTATCTGACCTGGCAGAAAGTGTGAGTCGTAGAGGCAGTGATACCTCATCTGGCATAAAACCTGTCAGTACAAAATTAAGTCATCATTTTTCTTTATTTGAATTGGCAGCCTGAGTTCATTCTGGATCAGCACTTTCATCATGTGTCTGGCAACATTTCTGACAGAGTATTAACAGCCCTAAAGCAGGATTTACTGAGTTGTGGGACCACAAACTTATTATTTGAGCTTACTCTGATAAAAAGGCAGGGAGCTACTGGGTGGCAGTTTTTGCCAGGTTTCAGAACACTCCTACCCAGAGCACTGTTCTACTTAAGAACAATTTCCTCCTTCATGAAAAAAACACCCTCAAAATTCCTATCTAACCAATAAACCCCACCCCAACACAGAAAATCCCTGGATTAAAGGATCATATGTAACTTTTGACACACTCCCCCAAATGAAACCTTTTGTGTAAATGGAAAAAAGAATCCTTTCATGGTGTAGAAAGTCAACAAAGCATAAATCACTATTTTGTTTGTTCTGTTGCTAGACATGCTGAACAAGAAACCACTGCCAGACCTGTGAAATTCTCCCATTAATCCTACCAGAGTGATTATGTCCAATACTCTTGGAACAATGAAAAAATGTTCAAACATATTCCACTGACTAAATTGTAATGTTTTCCTAGTTACAGTAAGGATGATGTTATGTGCTAGTTAGAATAGTTGAATTAAATAACTTTACAGACCTTTTACTTTTCATTTTATAAAAATTATTTGAAAATAAAGTGGTTTCAAAACATAACATAGCTTTCAAAGAATAGAAGGTATTGGGTGAAAGTTGACTTTCAATATTTCTGTTTGCTACTGAATCCCTGGATTAAACAATCACTCTTTTACCCAGTTTCTGCAAAGCACTTACCTTTTGTTTCAGACCCAGTACAGGCAGCTGAATGAGGTAATGCCTACATCTCCTAGGCCAGGAATGTACCCAGACTGAGCACTGAAACAGGGCAGGAGGATAATACCTGCTCTTTTGTAAATTCAGAGTGAACTGCAGCTCAGCTTCCAGATTGCTGTGCTCAGAGGAAAGAATTAGGACTGCTTGTCTGAACACAAAAAAATTACTTCTTCAATTTAGACACTGATACAAAGCTTCACATCAGTGCACTCAAATGAATTCAAACCACATTACGTGTACATAAATGTATGTTTTAAATTAAGAGCTTCTTGTGACAAAACTGCATCACTTTAAGTGAGTCAGTTAAACACTATGCTGTCCTCAATAAAAATACCATTCTCAAATTCTCTCATTTAGAAGCCAGTGCTGAAACAGCTTTCCTAAGGTAGAGGGTGAGTGGACCCTGGTTCTGACTGAGCTACAGTGATCTTCTGAAAATATAAAAGAATCCCTCTTCACAGTGATCATAAGAACACAGAACTGTTTCATGTCAGAGACCAGAATAATTTTCTTTAGACATCAAAGTCAGACAAGCATAATTTTCAGAAGTACATTAAATAGTATTTATTGAGTTTGCAATTTCAGGGGCAAAGCTATAATCTCAGTCCCAGCTAATCACACACTGTGGCATGTCACCCTCATGTTCTTTCATCCATTCAACAAATGAACAATAACATGGAACATCACAAAAGGGGGGTTGAAAAAACAACCCCATGCTATTTTGAAAAAAAGAAGCAAACGGAAGTCTTGTTCTCATTCACAAATTCACTTGCCTTCTTGATTAAGCATACTATGTTTTTATGGAAGAACAGACTCATCCTCCCAATGTTTGGGATAAGGCATGGGATGGTCGATCTGAAAGAAAGTAAAACTATGTAGAAAACAGAGCTTTTCCATATGACCACAGTAACAGCTAGATGGTTAATACAGACTTCAGACTGCAAAGAATTCTTCACAAGAAGGAAGAACACTTTCTTCTTAGCAAGTCCTTGAGTCTGGACTGATTCTGTGGGTGCACACCAAGAGCCTGCCTGTAAAATCTTACAGCAGAGGTTGTTTTCATTTTCACTTCATAGTGAAGTGGTTTTCATTTTATTTTCATGGTGACCCTTCTGGATAATTAAAAATGGCATTACATAATGTACACAGAGATTCATATTTACAGAATAAATGGCGAAAGAGGGAATTAGATAAAGTGACATTTATGTCCAGGCATTAACAACCGAGATCCCTTGTGTAGACTCAGGGATTATTCATAGCTCCTTTAAGAGAGTCCTTTTCTCTACACGTGAGTCCTCTTACTTTGCAAACGTGAGCCAGCAGGACGTCTCACTGTAAGAAATAGATGCTTGCTCTCCCTTAAACCATGGTCATGACCTTGAGAGAGGCAGGTTGGAACCTCCTTATCTTCTTCTTTAGTGCCTTTGAAGCTTTGATGCGACATATTTTGGGCACTGGAGGAAGAGCCTTGGAAGAGGCCTGGACAGTCACGGATTGTCTGACTGAACCTTCAGGCCAGATCAGGTCACTTTCATCCCCCTCATCATAGTCAAGAGTAAGGCTGCTACTGCTGCTGCTGCCATCCGAGTCACTTTCGCTGGACTCGCTGTCCCCAAAGCAGTTGGCTGTGAAATCGCTGACCTCCCCCTCGCTGGTCTCTGCGATGGTGGAGTGGAAGAGGGAGGCGCACTCGGCCGAGTACTCCGAGTGGTCGGACTCGCTCTTGGCACAATCGGCGTGGCGCTGGCCCTTGGAGCGAGCCCGCGCGCTGGCGGCGCGCAGGACGCCGGCTCTCCTCGCCGGCTGCCGCGGCGCTCCCAGGCCGAAGCCGTGGGACAGGCTGGCCGGCGGGGCCTTGGCAGAGATCTCCACCGTGGACTGCCACTTGCGCTGCTTCTTCCTGCTGGCTGCGTCTGCCGCTTCGAGGGAATACAGCGCGTTGGCAGAGGCTCCGTAGAGCTCTGGCCTGGATGGCACAGCGGGGAGCCTGGCCTGCACCGGGAACAGACTCGACTCAGAGCACGACCTGCCAGCCATGTCACCAGAATACGAAGGTCTCCGCACCAGGCTCTTCATTCCTTGTGGTCTTTGGAGCTGATTCCACTCAGCAGGCAGCTTGGCGGCCCCGTGAGACCCTCTCACCTTCTCCATGCAGAAGGCTTGCTTCCCAGGCCGAACGGCTTTTTCGCTGTTCCTTCTCTTTACCTTCACTGCCTTTGTTTTGGAGCTGGCAAATTTTACCTGGACTTGATGGGATTCCGCAGGGACAAACTGAGCGTGAACAAACTCAGCTCGTGCCACTCGTTCATGACCCCCAGCGTGAGCCAATTTGGCATTGCCACACCTTTTGATGGGCAGTTTTTTGGGTGGGACAGCTCTAGCATTCCAGGTGTCTGGGCTAGAGTCCTCTTGACTCAGCTGTGAGCAGGACAAACTGCTCTCAGTTGCTTCTGCCAGAGGAGAGCCCCTTGCTGCTGACTTGGCAGGATAACAACTATTCACAGCTGATGGCTCTGTGTCATGCTGAGTGGATGACTGCTCTTCATTCATATAGCTCATTGCCTCCTGCTGCTTGGCACATTCCCCCTCTGGCACCTCTCTTGACAGCTTCCCTTCAGCTTTGTTGCTCTCCAGAGAACTCGTCTGTTTTTCCAGCTGGCTACTGCTGCTGTTAATTTTCACTCCACCGGTGCTGGGGGTTATAATGAGTCTCTGGTGCACTGCGGCTGCCTGGCTCTTTGGTGAAACCCACTCGCTGGCATCAGCCCGGCTGCTCCCTCTGCATCTCGTCAGCTGCAGTAATTTATCAATGTAACCCCCCGGCTTCACCTCAGTGGTTGGGCTAGTCTTAATCAAGCTGGGACCTGTCATACTAGGCATAGGTTTGCTGGGAGGAGCTTGGAAGTCTGATTCTGGGGATGCTCCCACCAGGGAGAAAAGGGGACTTTGTAAAGCCACCGCATGGAGGGGGCTTGGGTAAGGATACACATCAATGCCATTCTTGGAGACTAAGTCATTCTGGAATTTGGGGTCCATGCTGAGCAAGTGCATGTCTCCATTATGGCACAGAGGCAACATGGATTTGGGATCCATTTCTTTCTGAAATCTAGCATCCGCTGGAATGAGTCTTTCCAAGTCACCTATATGGTGGATGAAAATAAACAACCTAATTAAATCACAGACAATTACATTAAACCTGGTTCATGCTAGAAGTGCTATATCAGAGAGATGTGATGGCTTTCACTAAAATCAGAAGCAGGGATAAAGAAAGTAATTTCAGCCCTCCAAGGTCAGTGAATTACTTTAAAGCTTTTATCACCTAAGCATAACAGAATTTAAAATGCCTTTTAATGCCAATAATAAAACTCTTAACTCCTCTTAGGAAATTTAAATTATGCTACTTGGATGAAAGTAAATCTGTGCATATAGAAAAAAGTTCTTAAATGCCACAGACCAGTAAGAACCAAACTAGACAAAAACAAGAGATTATTTTTATTTCTGAGCAGAGAAGCCATAGAAGAATGCACAGAAGAATCCTTATTTTCACAGAGGAAAAAAATCTAAGGCTAACTACTCAGGCAAGTGGGAAGCGTAGCCCCTGAAGATGACACTTATAGACACCTAGTCCTATCTCTTTTATTTTGGAGTACTGTCAAGGGTGCTGTAATTTACTCTTGACTGCAGCACCCTTTTCCCAGAAGCATCTCCTGTGCACCGACAGGAGTTCTTCCTGTATTCTTGTGTGAAGAAAGGTCGTTCCATCCAGACATGACATTCAATGGAGCACTATGGTGCTGTGTTACCTCTGGGACCAAGAATACTGGAACCAGTTAGCTTGGATTTCCCTGTACTACAATGCAGACTTCAGTGCCAACAGATCCTCAGCTAACCAGTTTCCTGGGTGCTTCATGCTGTCATGAAACCCAACCATCACATTTAACCACATCATTCACAAACTGTGTGAATAGTCACATGATAACTATCTATGTCCAAACAGATAGGGGTGGTCTGAAGTGTCCTACCTATGCACAGACTTACCATAGCAAAGATTAGGATGACAACCTAACAACCTAATTTCATGATGACAATTCCTTAGAAAATTGTTCCCAGTACTGTAATGCTGTGCTCTTTTGCAAACAAACCAAGAAGGAGTCAAAAGCATGCTGTGCTCACAGTGCCTCAGCAAGCTTTCTGCTTGCCACTGAAATAAAAGGCAAGTGGTCTGTACTTGCAATTTCCTCTAAGGAGACGAAAAGAGAAATTTCTTCCCCTCTCCAAATGATGATTTTCTGAAGTAAAATCATCACTTCCAGCAATGTGGTCAACTTCATAAGAATTGTTTCTTCAAGACCATACTCACTATTACCCCACTACTTTTGTTTCTCACTGGGAAGGAAGTAAGAGGCTGTAGCCAGAAAGAAGGACTGAAGGAGATATGCAGTCTCTCTCCCACACCCCTGCTCAGTATCAGCTATCCCTTTCTGTGCCAGTCTATATCAAAAGAACATAAAGCCCCTGGAGTCTCAGTAACATGTTTGAAGGCAGGAAAGTTTCTTAGAGAGCAAAATGTCTGCAATCTGAACATGGAAGCTATGGCTCATAAGCTCAGCTTCATTCCCAGCCTTTGACGAGCCTTGAGAAGACTTTGCTTTTATGCGATAATTACTGCCATTCTTTCAGGTGTGTCTACACACCTAAATGCAGACTAGATGGTCTTTGTTTCTGTTCTAAGCAAGCCAGAGGTGAGTTAGCTCAGGTCAAGTAGCTGTGGGAATGATTCCAGCATGGCACAGTACTTGAAATTATGCTCCCCATAGCTTCCCTGTTTTTATAATGGAAATGCTACACATCTCACTGGATCACTTTAAGAATTGTACTACCAGACAGCTTTTTGGCCATGGAAGAACCTGTGATAAGAAGTGATATGATGTCACTTTACGGATGGCAAATAAGAAATTTGGAACATTAATAGACTTTTTATTGAAGGTATGATGCAAATTCATGTCGGATCCAGTTTTAGGCTCACGACTGGTTTCTAGATGGTCAGTTAACTTTTCACATTTGTACATAAATACATAATAAATTATGTACATAATAAATTATGAAAAAGAGTCATTGCGTGATTCAACACTAATTTGTGTAAATAGGGCATTTTGTGTTTACTTGAAATCTTTCATACTCCCCTGCACTTTCACACAATGCATTTCAAATACTGAAGCTTCCCTGATTTCACATGAAGGTCATTTTAAAAAAAGTATCTCAATATTCTTTTACAATTTTCACCTCATACATTAGAGTATTTTTCCTTTTCTAAATGTGTAAGTCCTCATATAATTGTTATTGTTTCATCCACATATTTTTTATTTATTCACTCTAATATTTGTTACTGTTTAAAAGTATCTGGAGTATGGAGACAAGGGGAAGTTGGACACTAAATGTTTTGGCTCTGTGGTTTTGATCGACTCTCACTTTGTGTATTGAAAATGAGAACTATATATTGATTACACACGGCTAAACAAGGTCCTAGGAGTAATAACCAGGAATCTGCCCTTCTCTTGAATGAAGTATCCAGCTCTGCTATCAATTACCTGTGGAAACGGGCCTTGGTCTGGACCTGGCAGGAGTCCCAGAAGCATCTCTGCTAGCTGCAATCCAACATCCATCGCTGGCATAGGCTCCCTGCTGTTGGAAGCCAGTGGTGTGCACTGTAGTTTCATCTGCAGACTTGGGTCGGTAATCAAACACACTGAGCCTCGCTTTAGGGTGCTGAGAGCTGGGTAAGAGACTGGTGTGGGAGGAGGAGATGGACTCACTGTACACAGAGGTGCATGAATTGGAGAGTGAGCAAGAACCACCATCACTCAGGTCATAGAATCCTGCAGAGTTAAAATAAATAAGGTATTTCATATTTACAGCAACTAAACATGCTCTGTAGAAGAAAATTGCAGCGAATAAAATAAGTCTTCATTTGCTATGTGCCACAAGCCTAAATTTATGATTATTTCTAAAGGTAACATCAGCAGAGGTATACTCTAATTCAACCAACCTTTACTGGGCTTCTGCATATTTACTTAGACCCTGAGCCAGCTTGGCATGCTCATGCCTTCTTAGTTCTGAGGACGAGATGGGATGAAGTGCTGCACCACCTCATGCCCAGTTCTTCACTGGAGAATGTCCTTGGGGATTATGATGCAACTGGTGTAAGACAGGGACCTCTGACACCACTGTAACTTGTACTAGGTGCATACAAGCACAGACTGGATGAGTGGATTGGACAGAGCAAAACCAGCCTGTGATCACAGCTGCCAAGTCCATGAGAGCTGGAATATTTAAGGGCAAAGAATGGAGACTATCTTCTCTCTCTGGGTTTGAGATAATTTCCAATAATTGTGGAAGCATTAAAAAAGGCTTTGTATAAATTCAAGGTAGGAAATTTTATTATTCCTCTCTATGACAGAGAAGGAATATTTTCTTTTGAACCATGTGCATGTGCCTAAGCGCACTACTCCTGAACTTAAACAACAAAAACTTGCACTTTTTATATGCTCTCTAAGCACCAGGCTGCAAGTCTGTATGCTGTGTTCAAAAATAAAAAAAAAAATCTCCTTGTCTCACTGAAGACTTGAGGCTTTGCAAAAAATTCTGTTTAAAAGAACTACTTTCATTATCTCTGACTAGATAACAGAACCGGTTTTAACAGACATCCTAGCTATAAAAGCCTGCAGTACAGCTCTCTCTGTGAATCACACCAGAAACCTGATACCCAGTATCTTTCTGTCCATGAGAGCTTTACTCAGTTGGGGTGGTTTTTCTCAGTGTCTTTTAATAGTGCTGTTTTGCTTCTACATAAATTCATTTGACAGGAGCACTGCAATAATGATTTTCAAAGCCCTAGTGAGATTCAGAACCCTTCCTGGATTCAAGCAGAGTATTGATATTGATATTGGTCTCCACTTCCTTTAAGTAGTCTAGCCATTTTACCAATGGCCATTGTACACTGCACAAGGTAATTAATAAGTAAATCTGTCTCTTTCTCCTTCCATGGTTACAAGATTCATTAAAAAAAACCCAAAACTAAAAACCCAGAAAGAATACTGCTTGTGTGAGTGAGCACTTTCCAACTAAATCAACTTTGCAGGGAAATTCCTAGCAGCTCTGTGAGTCCACTCTGTGCCAGATGACTATTATCCACCTCAGCCATGGGGCACCGCTTCTGACCAAGTAATACAAGAGAGTTTTGCTTAGCAGTTGACACTCTTCAGCTCTGCTAGCACCATACTCCTGGGAATAAACAGCCAAGTGCACATTACCTGAGCTGGGCCGGCTGTCACTGTCGAAATATTCACTGGAGGTCTTACTAACGTCCAATTTCAGCTCACTTATTCGCTGGTCTAGCTGATCCAGGTGGCTTTTCAAGCCGAGATCCTGTCTCCTCAAACGAGACTAAATCAGGGAAGAAGGAGGAAATGAAGAATAATCAGTTAGAATCTCAGTAGCAATGCATGAATTCAGGCCACCTGTGTCAGCAAGATTCTATTTTCACAAAGTGTTTTCCTTAGCTAGGGACTGTTGCAGTTGGCTCCCTGTAATGAGACTGGCCTCATGGAACAAGGACAAAACATTTTGTTTCTTAGTGTATATTGTCTTCTGCCCAGAAAACATGTTCTCAAAACTCACTCCGAAGGTACTTATGTTAACTTTTGGCTTTTCTGTTATACCCATGGCAGGAACTGTACCTCTAAATAGAACAGAAGTCTTTTAACTAATTAATATATTCTTATTGCACCACACTTTGCCATACACTGCCTATACGAGCAGAGGAGGAGATAAACGTTATGGGTTGTCTGCATGAACTCCTAAGAGCTGCTGGATGAAAGGAAACCACTGTGGCTGAGGTATCTTATTGCCCTACCAAGTACAGGGAGCATACTCACTCCAGTAAAACCCTTGGCTTTGATGATGTCTTTATTGTTGAAAGGAAACACTGCAAGAATTGTGACATCTATTTTACTGCAAGTTTTCCCTGCTTGTCTTGTGGCCAGTTATCTCCATCCATTTCCTGGAAGGAGAAGGTAGCATTTGAATATGGTGGGGAAATTATTGTATTTAAAATAAATGGTGTCTCAAGCTTGTGAATAATCCCTCAGAAGCCAGCAACTGGGTCTGTTGCCTACTGCAACCACTGGCCAGGCTGAGCTGAGGTAGCAGCTCCTGCCGTTGCTCCCCCAGTATTTATGCCGTCAGCTTGGCAAGGCAGATGGCCAGGTGTGAGGTACCAGCCAAAGAACCACAGTTGGTTTCTGTCAGACTTCTCACATGACACCTGGCAAATTATCTAAAGCCCAGCCACTATTTAGGCAGCTTCTAATTATATCACACCTCACCATCCATTCTACAGTATTTTACAGAAAGGTGGTCTCTTGAAGTTGGTTGTAAAGTTGTGCTCAAATCCCTCAAGGGGATGGGTTTCCACTCAGTAATGGTAAGGAAAACATTATTCTTCTTTATCTGTACATTTCAGATTTAAAAACACAAGTAGCAGTTCTAGCAGTATTTCCAACCTCAAATATATAAAAAGAAAAAAAATCTAGATCTCTTGAACCAAAGTATCTTAAAAATTAAATGAAGTGCAGAAAATCAAGATCAGTATGTGCACATTTTTGCCTCCTTCCTTTTGTACAAATTATTCAGCTTTTAACGTTTGCATAGGTTTCTCTGTAGCTATAAATACTAAAGGAAAAGAAAGATAAGACCCTAAGGTTACCTAAGGTAATCAGTAAATTATTATGAATTGTAAGAAAAAAAAATACAGATGCCCCGAGTTCCAGAAGAAAACTCTTGCGTCTGGTGATGCTGCTGAGGAGAAAAAAAAAAAAAGAAAAAAAAAAAGAAGAATGTATTTTTAGCATGCTTTTAAAGAGGACTGGAGGAACATATAAGACACAAGAAATAAAGCCCCTTTTTGTTAGAGTCTAGAAAGGTTTAAACCCAAGAGGCTCATTACTGCTTCCTAGGAAAATCCATAGTGATTTTCCCTCTTCCTGTTCCACATAAACAAAAAAGAAGGGAAGAAATGGATAATAAAGGAGATTTTCTATTCCATCTGAATGATGAATGTATAACCTCCTCCATACTTCTTTATTTTGTGGTAAAAAAGTAAAACCATGTCGTGCCCTCTTCAATCCCACCTACTCAGGAAATCACAAAGTTTTGTTTCCATGGCTGGAATTAATTGCTTAATGATTAATGTTTTGCCAGCCAATCCCTCAGTCTGTGGTTTCTGATTAATGACAGAGAGGCCACAAGGCTCTCAGGTATCCAAACACTATTTATTATACCTCCAGGTTCTATCTGCGCTTTCACAGCATTTTAACCAACACACATGATTTACATCATCGTTTTAACCCTTTTATGGTGCCTCACACCATTGGGTTTTCATGTTTCCAGCCGCTGACTCAGCTTTGATCTTTCAGTTAACTACTTCTGCAATCTAAGAAGAGAGGCATTCCTCAAACCATTTGGATAAGAATGACTTTTCCGGTGTGTTTGTTTCAAGCTGTTGTTGCTTCAATGCCCACGCCAGACAGCACTCAAAACAGTAAACTCTAAACACACTCTTTATTCACAACATGAATTTTACATGTGACAAAACCCTGCGGGTAAAACCGTCTGTTTGCTTTGGGCAATGCACCTGTGAAGACTTCTGGACACTGCACAATGTGAGACCCAACTTTCCCAATCAAAATGTGTATCAATGGACTACAGTTTTTGGGAGGCAAATCTGGCATATCATCCTATCACCCATTTTTCAGAAGGAAGAAAACTCTCTGAAAGGAAGGTTCCTTTACACCAAAACAAGTGGGCACCCCAAATCATGGCACCAAAACCCACTGGTCCTACTTGACTGTACTTCTCAACTATTAATCTCTTCAGTCAAAGGGAGGCTGTTGACACTTCTTGGTTGTAGCATCCTATAATTCTATTATAATTCTATTCTGACTTCATTCTGGAATGCACAAAACATAGCATTCTCTTCTAGTTTTGCCCATCTAGAAATTAGTCACCTATGGGTCTTTTTGTAACTGACGGTGCAAAGCAGCCAGTTTCAGAGCAAAATTACTATAATCTATCCAAGACACTTGTAATAGAGCAAGGTAAATTCCTTCCAGAAGGACCTCTTTCTCTCAGGTGACAAACTTTTGTTACTAAAAAAAAAAAATAAATCCCTGGTTTAAAAGATGTTTTCTTCTATTTAAAATTATCTGAAGGGGAAAAAAAATCTGCATGAAATGCAGGGTACTAAGTGTTTGTTTTTTTCTCTTCAGTGTAATGCATCTCTTCTCACATTTTTATAACATCATAAACCACTCAAAAGCGTGCAAAACAAAACCATCAGATGTAAATCAAATCAAATAAGGTTTATAAATATGTCCTCTGAGGAAAGAGCTGAGAAAATACTGGATGTCGCAGCCTTCGATATCCACCTACACTGACAGCAATCATAGATTTCTTTCTTTACATTAGCCTGAATTTGCATCTCTTATTTTTCTTCTGTCACCATAATACAATTTGGCTAAGAGAAGTTTAGCACCTTCAGGATCTCTGATAGTGGATGGCATCACTTAACTGCTCCTCTTCTGCTACAGAATTCACCCCACCGGTGCTGCAGTAATTTGCGGTTGACAGAAAAGACCTCGGCCACCAAAAAGAGCCACTGGTTAGGGCAAACATGGGCATGACTCTTAGGGGTAGCAGACTGCCCACAGAAGAGTGCTAGAAGGCCAGCTGATCACTGTTCTCTGGTAAATGTTGCTGGGGAAGAGACTGAGATTCTGGAATGGCATCCACACGTGATGCCCATGGCATTTGATGGCTCTGCTCTATTATTCCCACCAGTCAGACTTGAGTCCTTAAGGTTTCTACCTCTGCTCTCCTGTTTCTCACCCTACCATTATAGGAGAAGCCTGGCTTGACTTTTTATCTGCCTTGTTTCCATTGCTAAGATGCCTTGAGCCACTCCCAGCTGACACAACTTTCTCTTTTTATGTTGTGAGGACCAAACTTTCAATGAATTAAACTGTGACCACACTAAAGCTCAGGGCTACAGTCCTGCTTGCACGGTGCACTGCAAGGCAAAGTTACACTTACACTGTTAATGGGTTTCTCAATCTGAAAGCTTATAGAGCAGCAATCACATACTGTACCATGGGCCAACAACAATAGTTGTTGAAGACATATCACTCCTTGAGCAATACTGTGCTTTGCATATTCTGTTGTTTTCAGCATTAATTTTATTTCCTGCACCATGAAGAGAACTTTTATGGGTTTTAAGTGCAATACACTGCTCGTGAGTCACTGGAAAAGTTTTCAGCCTGTGGTCACTGAGACCCTAGATCTGTGAACTACTTCTAAAAGGAAATAGTGAAAAGCCTGTTTTAAACTGGGTTTACTTTGCTGTTAAGGAGATTTGAGGTATGCATCTCTACTTAGATATACATCTGCAATTTGCAGAGGCAAGATACCAATGAAGGCACCAGGAGGCCTGAACAGTACAGTCTGAAAAGCCTCCAGCAGCCATGGGTCAATCAGAAGAGCTCTGTATTACTACTTTAAGCATTCACACAACTGTATTTCTGCTGAAGAACCTGTCCCTAGATTTATGTTATGTAGTTCCGAGTCATTCTTCTCAAGCTTTATGAACACTTCCCTCTCAGGCATCCCAAGAGACATGTTTCCTATAATTGCACTGGCACCTACTGGCGAAATCCATCCCTCTCTGGAGGTGTGCAGCTATTTTTGAGTCCACTCAATGCTTGCATTTCTAAAGGGCAGCAATTAAAGGCCTTTTTTCCCTTGCATTTTAATGGTGAGTTTCTCCCACGCTCTTGGAAAGCCTTGTAAGGTGCAAGTAAAGTCCTGACAAATTAATCTTCTATTTTAATATTTTATTTGAAAAATATTAAGAGAAATGTGTAATTACAGCACAACAGCTGAAATGAAAAAAAGTACAGTCACTATGATCAGAGCTCATTGTGTGATTCTGTTATCCCACTGGCCTCAAACAGGCAATATAATGCCTTCAATCCTTTAATTAAAAAAAAAAAAAGAAAAATAGCAGCAGCATTATTTAGGATTATCAATGATGAGTAATAAAGTGGCTGGCTGTCCACTTGTCTTGTATTTTCTTAATTTAATCAAGATATGCCTGCTGCTGTGTTTTCACACAGTGGTGGCTAGGTTTCCCTGAAGCTTAAAGCCCGTTTTATCCTGAGATGCTGCCTGAGAAAGCTGCCTATAGGGAGCGAATAACCGTGCTGTTTTCACACCTGATGGATAACTGATGGCCAAGACTTGCACCAGTACAGCGAGGGAAAGGATTCTGAATTAAGTCTGGGTTTACTGAAGTGTGTAATTGCCTATACTAGAGATTAAAGCCCTTCACCCTTTGATTATTGTCTCACCTACGAAACTCGTTTCAGCTACAATTCAGAATTGTTTTATAGTTTCAAAAAAAACCCTGTGCAAGTGGCCGGTGTAGCACTTCAAATACAAGGTCTGGCATTCAGTTATTCTTCCCTTTTGATCACACAATCCATGGAAAGAACAAAGTACTCCCATCCCACGAAGCGTTTCCTTGCAGATCGACTCCCACGGGCGCACAGCGGTGTGCGCGCACACACCTACCCAAACCCCCGAGCGCTTATGCAGGTGTATCTCACCCCGCGCCTCTTGATCTCCTATGCAAACGGCTGCTGCCACGGAGGGCTGAGCGCGGTTATTACTTTAGTTAATCATCGCCTACTCCTCGGCCCCGATGAATGAGCGGTGCCGGGTTAACAACTTCTCGCCAGCGCTCTCGCTGGCACGGCGCCCGCCCCGGGCCGCCCAGGTGAGCCCGCTGGAGCCGCGGCAGCGCCCGCTCCTTGCGGCGGGGAGCCCAGCGCAGGGGCCGCGGCACAGCGCTCTGCCCGCCTGCCCTCGGTGCCCAAGGGGAGCCGGGTGCTGACAGCCCCGGGGCCGCGGCACAGCGCCCTGCCCGCCTGCCCTCGGTGCCCAAGGGGAGCCGGGTGCTGACAGCCCAGGGGCGCTGCCGTCCGTCTATCCGTCCGCCCGCGCTCGGCACCGCGGCTGGGCTCACGGAGCGCCCGGCCCCGCGCCGTCCCTTACCAGCTGCTCCTTGAGCGCCGAGAGGGTGGCCTCCAGACGGTGCTCCTTGCTGTGCGCGGCCAGGGGCTGCTGCTCTCCGCCCGCCGCCGGCCGCTGCGGCATGGCCAGGGCGGCCCGCACCAGCTCCCGCTGCTTCTCCCGGAGCACCTGGAGCTCCTGGAGGCCGGCGAGAGCCGCCTGCAGCCTCTCGCCCACCCGGCCGCGATCCCAGCCGCCCGGCCGCGGGGCGCCCAGCAGCATGGTCAGCGCTGGGCCGCGGCACCGGCCATAGCAGGGGGGCGGCGGGGACGATGCGGGGCTGCTCCCGCCCCGGGCCGTGCTGCGCCGAGCTCCCGGGCCCCGCTCCGCGCTGGCACCCGAGCGAGTGAAGGAGTCCTAGCGGCTCCTACGCTTTTGGAGGAGAGGTGGGGACGTGGGAGGGAGAGAGGGAGGGCGGGAGCGAAGACAAGAGGCTGCAGCTCCAAGCAGCGCCGGGGCCACCTCTGGGCTGGATACGCGGGGCGAGGAGCCAGTACCGAGCGGTCCCTCCGCCCCGCCGGGGGCGGCTCCTGCCTGCTCCATCCCCATCCCCATCCCCGTCCCTGCCTCTGCCCGGGGGCTGCCCTCGCCTCCTCCTCCGCCCCGGCAGCCAGGAGGGATGGATGGGGTGCCCGCCCTCTCCCGGCAGAGGCAGGGTCCAGGGAGCCGGCACAGAGCGCCTTGGGAGTGCCCGTTCCGGCCGGGAGCGAGCCCCGGGGATGCTGCGGGGACCGGAACCGAGCCGCTCGTCCTGCTGCTGCCGCGTGCAAATTAAAGTCATGCGAGGATGTGGTGCGAAGAAAGCTCGCGGGTATGACAACGCTTCCCTCGCAAGAACGTGGCGCTTGTGATTCTGTCCCTTCTCCTCCTGCCTGACGGTGTCTCCTGCCAGGTACAGGCACAGCACTGGCACTCCTCATCTTCCTCTCCAGATCCAACTGGGATCTCACAGCACGAGTTCGCTGTCTTGTACTTGAATTGTTGATTCTCACTTTGCAAGCAGGGCAGAACCCTGTCTTTTGAGGTCAAGGTGTAATTCATTTCCCCCCCAAAGTCATTTGAAGGGCTCAGGATGTGCTTTGAACAGGATATGAAAACACAGTTGGCCATGGAAATTCAAGACTGTGGTGCTGTTGCTGCCAAGACAGGCAGCTGCAGCTTCTTTAGAGGTAGCTGGTTAGCAGGCAGCAAAGCCAGAATGCATAATCTGTAGTGATGCAGTCGGGGACAGGAAGCCCTGATAGCAAAAGTCTGATGGACGCAGTAGAGGCTATGCTACAGGAGACAAAATTTTTCTGCTGCCTACACAGAGATAGGAAGCATCTACATATCCCAAGATCACTGTGTGCCACACTCTTGACTGATGTAATGTCAGGAACGGTGCATTATTCTCCATGAAGCAGATCACATGCAAAGCCCATCTGTCCGTGGTTATCCTCCGTTCAATCTGTGGCATATCTTGAAAAGCTAGCACACTCCAATTTGAATGCTACTAGTCTTTGTGTTGGGATAGGAGTTGGGTGAGTGGTTGATGACAGTTGCCCTGTCATCTGTTTGTCAAGTAGTCTCTTCTCAACACCACTTGTGGGTGGCTGTGTCCACCACTGAGACTGCAGCTAGCTTATCTTTTCCTCTACCGGTCTCTGGCTTTAGGAGTGTTAGGAGTACTGGAGCAATACCAAATCCACCTCCTGCTGGGAGCAGAGGGGCAAATTATTCATGTGTTTGTTCACAGCCCTGTGCAACACGTTTGATAGTCTCAGTAAAACCCAAGCCTTGCTTTCATTGTGTCACTTTCAACAGTTTTCCTGTAGCTTGAAGATTTGAGAACAATATTTACCTTGCAAAGTTGGGCTATGTCAGAAGGGGTCATAAGAGGTCCTACTCTGACAAATTGCGTAGGAATATTCACAAATGTCTTCAGCTGCAAATAGAACAAGAATGACTGGTGGTCATACAATGCTTAGTTAAAGTGTATCTAGGGTATGACATCACCGTAGTAATGTTTTTTGTTTTTATTTTTGTTGGTTTGGTTTGGTTTTTTTTCTCTTTAATGAATACCTTTGCTTTTTTTTACCCATTCATCTCATGGGGCTCACCTGTGCAAAACAATGCCTCAGTGCCATGATGACTGAACTATCCATCTACAAGGTTGAAAGAAAAACTGAGTTGAACACTGAGATGCTCTTGAAGGTGCTGACAAAACACAGCATAAAATTTCGCCAGCTCTCAGATGGAGGGGGGCAAAAAACCAAACAACCATCACAATGCGGCATGTGGCAATAATCTCACAAAATGCCATTGCAGGTATGAGGATTGAAGCATTTTTGTAAATCACTTGGCTTGGCACTCGTTAAAACAGACATACAGCACGGTTCCTTATTTTATTCAAACCGTGTTCTAACATGACCAAAAACGAGTCACCAACACAACTACCATTTAATATATACTTGCCAGGAGAATTAGATATTATAAGGTCATACCTTTTTCTTTTTTTTCCTTTCTTTCCCTTGCAAGCAACTTACTCTTTGTTCTTCCTCTTCTTTCATCTTTTTATCTTTTCATACATTAAATCCCAAATGGGCTATATCACAGCAGTATCTTTATTCTAATCAGCTTCCTTATTATTCCCTCTGTTATACTGATTATTTGCTTCCATAGAACCCTTATGATTGCACTTAATCTTTTCAGAATGCTCAACAAATACCTTGTGTTATCTGATTTCTGGGGGAAAGAATAAAAGGTGTGAATCGCCCCCAGATTTAAAACCATGTGATTATATGGGGGAAGGGTAGTGGTAAAAGTGAAAGTTTCATAGCAGAGACTTAGAACATTTCTGCTATTCTTAATTACTTACAGAGAAGAATGTTCAGTATTGATACACTGTAAAGTTTCAGTAGACTTTAAGAATTAATTGAAAAAAGTTAGCAGTCTATAGGTAACACCTTATTTTGCTGCCTAGCTTTAGCACACTTATATAGCCAAAAGGTTGGACTATTCATTTACATTACTTTAATTCCATTAATTTCAGAAACATTGCTCTTGACTGATGTAAGACTTCGAAAAAAAAAATTCTGTTTTCCACCTAGAAATCCTGAGATAAAGAAATTTAATGAAAAAAGGTTGCAGCAAAGGAATGATATGGTTACAAAATCAGACACCGAAACAGTAGGAAATAAAGAAATTTGCCTACATAACCTTATTTAAGTTCTGATTTGTATGATACTATTACACAGTGTTGTTCCATGGGTCTGTTCCTCAATCAGTGTATAGAATGAAAGATACTGCTCAATGTGCTCTTTCCTCATGCTCCAACTTATGCCTTATTTACTGCAGATCATATAAGCTGTGCCTTGCAAATAAAATTTTTTATGTTTTAAAACTATACTTAGCATTCTAGCTATTAAGTGCCTTACAGTATGAATAAATGAATGGTGTCTTTACAACATCCCAAAAGGTATAAAGCTGCTTTTGTTTAATAAGGGAAGACCTGAGGCACTGAGTTTCATTACAGAAATGCTTGTTCATTTTTGGGTGCCCACTGGAGATGCCTTTGGCCTTCTTTTTTTAGCATACTTAGTATAATACAGTTAACATATATCCATCTTATTGTTCCAAACAGAGTTCCCTTCAACTTCTTTTCCAGTTCTGAGCACTCAGCACTTTGATAAATTGAATACTGGGCATTCTAATTTGAATCCCTGGAAAAATGAGAGATACAATTAATGCATTTCATATGGAGAC
>JAOTQP010001546.1:38931726-38948014 GCA_026413545.1 Cichladusa arquata
AGAAATACAATTAGTGCATCTCATATGGAGACAGATTAGGTGTGCCTGCACCTGCGGTAGAGACATGCCCTCAGAACCTCATAAACTACCAGAAAGGAGGCAGGTGTTATTTACCCTCTTTGGCAGATGGAGATGTAGAAAGAGGTTGACCTTTGTACACAGGATCAAACAGGAAATCTATGGTAGGAATTGAAATTGAAGCCAGATAATTCATGTGACTGCAGACATTACTTTGCTCCCTGTTTTGTGGATGCATATTAGCCAGTTTATGTGGGACTAATGTTAGGGAAAGGACAATATTTATTGACCTCCAGATGTGTTTGAAAGAAAAACAGTTGAATGTTTGCTTTGGATGAGGTCCAAAGTACACAAAATACTTCGGTGTACCACACAACTTCAAGAGCTAAATTGCAGTTTGCTTCCCACATTTGCTTATGTTTTGCTGTGAAAAATAATTCAGAGGGTGTTTTTAGTAGCATTTCGTTATGTGGGGATATAAAGTCTCCCTGCATCAGCTTCGTTGCCTGTATTTCAGTTGTTTTTTGACTGTATTGACATTGTCATGTGGGACAGTAGGTAAGGATGAATCTATTTGTTTAGGACTGTTTCTTGACATGACAGAAACTCAGTGCATGCACAGGCATCCTAACTTTGCTAGGCAGCCTCTCTGTCCTCTTGTCCTGTTCTACTCTACCAGATTTTTGCCACTGATCCTGTGAGGGATCTCACCCCCCTGCTTAGAGGTTCTTCTGAGCTGTTGACATCTGGTGGATGTTTAGAAGGTTAGTTGGAGGATGCAGAACAGTCACACGTGGATTGAGCCAAGTCTAGCAGAAGCCATTATCTTACTGAAGACAAGGCAAAGTGCATTTTTTGTACCTGTCACTCTTGTTCATTGTATGCCCGAGACATGTACTGAGCATATCCTTTTATGTAAGAAGACTGAGGCACTGCTTAGCAGTACAAGGTTCTGTTAAAATGTGGGTTGGAGCCTTCTGCTAGTTTTTGGAAATGTTAAATTTGATCATTCAGAATATCCTAAAAGTGTAGTAAACCCTTATGTTGCATACACACAGTAGAGTTAGTCCTGTGCCCAAGAATACATCATAGTGTGTATGTCCCTCTGTGAGGTGACTCTAAGTAAATTGCCATCATTCAGGCATTTTGTCTAATTAGCAGAACAGCTGCCTTTGAAAACATTCTTCTTAAGGTCTGATGTCTTGAGGATTATTTAATTAGAAAGAAGCAAATCACTGGTGTAAATGGCTCTTTATTGAATTCAGAGGATTTGTTTTGAATTTAAAAAAAAGACTTTTTGAACTGTAGCTTACATAGAGAAATGGATAGGGAAAAGGAAGTGAGAGTGTAGCTCTCATGGCTACAGCTTCTACGACAAAACCAGATTTGACTTGATGGAAATCTTTAGAAGGAGGAATCTTCTAAAAACATGAGTAAAATCCTGTCTTCAGCTAGAAGGGATTAAGAGGTGTCCATCTGTTTTTGTGCTTATTTCTGTTTATTTTTCATGGGGTTGCAGATTGATTCTCTTGTAACACACCCAGCAAAGTGGTGGGGGTTGCAGGGAAGGGAGGAGGGAGGAGGAGTTGCTAAGGACTGTCACAAGCTTAGCATGAAAGTGCTTATTCTTGTCTCTCTCCAGTTTATGCCCTCCAACTGAAATCTTTGTAGCTAAAAGTCTGTATTTTGGACCATGTAAAAATTTGTGCTTATCCATAAATTGGTGAATACATAGGCAAACTAGGGAGGCACACGAGAAAGTGTTGAACAGATGAGGTCCTCAAGAAGCACAGAATATGCAGGAGAATGGAAGGAATCAGGTAGGGAGAAAGGGTGGCACACAGTAGTCAGAATGAATCTAGGGACAGAAGTCCCTAGAAAATAGGGTCAAGGGTATCAGTTATTTAGAAAAGCAAAGGGGATGTGGAAGCCTAATAGAAATGGGAAGAAAAAAAGTCATACAATTTGGTGTCATTGTAAAGGCTTGGCACCCTAATTAGCAGGGAAGAAGGTGAAGCACTAGGAAATAATTTGAACTGCGAAAGATCAAATTTTACAGTGGATCATAACTAGAGGTGTCAGGGGGGCACATGGGCTGGGTATGGTTGGCCTGGGGCCAGTGCTCAGAAAGTTGCTGTATCTCCACATGTTCAGGGACACAAAGTTGGTGTAAGACTTTTTGGAAATAAAGGGAACTTTTAATTTTGGTGTCTCTAAGAATGAGATGCCAAATTTGAATGGTGTGTACTTCTGCCACATGATGGAAAAGTTCTAAAGGGAGGAGCTAAAGCAGAAGGCTGTCCCACAGAGAAACTATCAGTAACTTACTGCCAAGAGGCACAGGAGTCCTTCCCCATCACTTCAAAACCCCTTCTCAGTTCTGAAGGAAGGAGTCAGGCTGGCTGCTTGGGCTGGGGTTCAGCCAAAGAGGAGCTGGAGGCATGACCATTCTGATGCCCTTGTAGCCTTGGCTTGCTTTGTCCAGCCCTCCTCTGAGGGGGCTTGTAGCCTTGCACTGGATTGTGTTCACTTGGTGCTGATGGCCCTTTTTCACCTCCACTTCTGGTAAGAAGAGTTTCCAAGTGAATGCTTGCCACAAATCAGGCACACAAAGCCAGGACACAGTCTGCCTCATACTGTTACGTCAGAAGCCAGGAAGAATAATGATTGTTTCTCCACGTTGAGTGATACCTTCTTTAACACCTATGAATGTCACTCGTTGGCATACTGATGAAAATTCAGAACTACCTACAAGTCAATCCTGATATTAGTACCGAATTCTCTGTCACAGCCACCCTGCCCTCCATATTTCTTCCCACTAATTGCAGCTTGCATTTTTTCCCCAGAAAACCTTGCTTTCTTCCAGTCCTCCTGATTTCCTGTTGGCTCTGCAGCAATATTTTTCTGTCATTGTTATAATTCATAATGCTTAACAAGTTCACATCATGCAGAGATTTAATTATAATCTTGTTTAAAACCCTCTTCTTGATTGTTAATATTTAATATGAATTCCATCAGTGTTGCAGTAGAGTTGCAGACCTTTTGCCCAGTTTTGTTCTTGGTCATTGTTATTGCTTTTCTTTTACTTCATTCTCTTCAACAGCTTTTTAATATAGCTGATCAGGTTTGCATATCCAAGCAGCCACTTTTTCTGTTTGCATGTCAGGTTACACCAAGTGATTTGTAATCCTTCATTCCAGGGTCTGCTCTCATTCTTATATATGCAGTTTATTTTTATTTGTGGCCTTTTCTGCTATTATTTGACATATTTTTGGATTGCACAGCTGACTTCTAAAAATATTTTGAATCACAGTGCTGTTTGGTTGATTTAACCATTTATCATTTTTATTTTCTCTGGTCCAAGGGATTATAATTTTCTTCTTTCACTTGCCCAGTGTTAGAAAGAAATTAATCCTTCAAAGCCCTAGTTTCACCAATTGGATAATTGTTGTTCCATTGCTTTTGTTTTACACTGTACATTTCACACCAGATTCTTAAACAGCATTTAAATGTGGATTTGTCTTTTCATCTTTCTTTGCGTGTGTAATACTCTCTGATATTTCTGTTTTCAAAATTCCATACTTCTCTGAAAAATAAAGCAAATCCTGGTGCATGTGAGATCTGAGTCTACTTCTTCAAAAAAGGAGTGTGTTTTCAGCAGAAACAGCTACAGTGCAGTTATAGAGTATAAAGTATAAATCCTGCCCTACTGCAGATTTCCCCTGCTTAAGTCTGAGGCCTTATAAAGGAAGAGCACTATCTTTTTTTCCTGGACGGATGTAACTTAAAGTTTAGTTAGTGCTAAAAACCCCCAAAGAGTCTTTCTGCAATGAGAACAAAACACAATGCCAGAAAAAAAGAGGAAGAAAAAAGGGTCCTTTCATGGCACTGTAACAAGCTTAGTTAATGATGGCAAAAGTTTTCAGGACATAAGGTTAGAGGGCCCCAAGGCACCTATTCAGCGAGATGTGTAAACACTCACCTTACTCTAAATAGGTGAGTGGTCCCACTGAAGTCAAAAGCACTATTTCTATGCTTAAGCTTTGACATGGGTTTAGTATCTCACCAAAGTGAAGCCTAAAGACCCACTAATTTTAATCTTGCCAAATATACCTTTAATTTCTGGGTCAGCAGGGCATTCAGAACTAAACAGCTTCTAATAAAAAGAGTAAGCTTAAGGATATCCAGGAGAAAAAAGAAAGAATGAAGAATTCTTGCATTTTTACAGCATGCTGATTTAGCTAGTGTTTGTATTTATTTGCATTGGAGATCTGTGCAGGTAGTGAGGGTTAGACTGCAATGCAGAGGATGGTGTGGTAATGTACTTTTATTGACTAACAGGCATTGAATCCATTCAGATACTGCACCCTTAACTTCCTGGATCCTCATAGACATGCTCCTTTTGCATTCTTTCACTAAAAAACACTAAAAAAAACAAGCCAAAAACATGCTGGCTTGCAAGGACTGTGATTTTGTTTGGCATGCTTTAAAATGCATTCTCTTTTTCAGGAAAGATAAAATGGGGCTGATCCAGTTTTGACTATTGACCTGAATGGTTAGGGAGAATATTTTTGTGAGCTTTGTGAGCTAAGAATATTTATATGACGGTGTATAAAAATCACACTGCACTGTGGGGACTGGGAAGTGTTTTCAATTAAATTACTTGTTTTAGAAAGTGCAGATGTGAGTTTTCCCACAAAAACTCATCAGTGTCAGCAACATCTGAGATGGGAGAAGAAACCTTATCAAATTGTTGTTTCATTCTGATAATGTTAAATCCCTTTCCTTTCACTATGATAGACGTATGTGAAAACCCATATACTGAATCCTGTGTTTCCATCATAGCTTTGCTCCTGTTTATAAGAAGGAACAGATAGGTATCTGCAAAACATGCCTTGAGAGTGTGCTTTCCTGCTGAGTCTACCCTAAAAGAATTATTCACAGAGCTACAGTTATATCTCAATTTCCTAAAGCTGGTGCCTATCTTAGCCCCATAGCTAGGTCATTAAGAAAACCATATCAAAGATGCTTCAGCATTATAAATTGGCAAAATTTACTGGTGTACGTCACAACACTGCAGTATTGCTAAATGCATCTGTGGACCAATGTGATATCAAACTTCTCTCATCAGTAAAGCATTTGCTCCATTTGTCTAAAAAGAGCAGTGGCAAATTAAAATAGTCGTATTTATTTCCTTTTCACTTCCTTCTTTCCTATAAAGGTTAACAAAGCTAGCTACTGAATAAAATTGAATTACTTTACAATGATTCTTTGCTCTTAGGCATATTGCAGAAGAGCTGTGCTGGCACAGGAAGATGGTGCTTATTTTCTGAGACAATATTTTCACCATGTTATGCAACACCAGCACGTTTGCAAAACTCCACTTGCATATCAGTGCCAACAGTTAATATTTTCCGTGCTTTTGCATTTGCATGTTGGGTCTGCTGAATTCATCATTGTCTTTGCAGGAGGGTGGTGACAGGGCAGCTACAAGTCATTAGCGAGCTGTGGAAAAACAAATGGAAAATGTATAAGCACGCTGAGACGCTGACTGTGTGCTCAGCAATGGGATGGGCTAAAGCACATATTGCACATTCCAGGATGGGGAAGATGAATGGGGGATGCATAGCTGGTCTCTAATTCCTCAGCCACTGAGGCTGTGGAGTTTGTGCTTTGTGTAACATTTCTGTTCACATTTTTAAAATGTGAATAAGCTGTGAACAAACACATGCGAACACACATGTACATAAGCTACGGCCTGACTTTGCCATGTCACCATATTTAAAACTTACTCCTCTTCAGCAAATTTGTCAGATGCCTATGAAGATTCCTTGGTTACATTCTTTATTGTATTTTTTTATTAGACTAATTTGATTGCAAAGTATGTTGCCATGTGAACACCTGGGAAAGACAGGGACCAGGAAACTGTAACTAGAATTTTTTATCAAATACTGAGTTCTTAAAATAACTGTAAGTATTATAAATTAATATAAGGATCCCATGCCCAAGTAATCCTTAATCATATTTTGATTGCAAAAAGACGTAGAGTTAACTGGGTATGAGAAGTTTTGGCATTGTGAAAATACATACTACTATGTTCTCTACATACTACCATGAGTAATGTTTTATCCCTCACCACAGGAAACTCACATGGCTTCATTCTTTTTCCATATGCTTTTCTGATGTAAGAATGTGAACATACAAGGCCTCTCTTACTTGTCTTGCTGGTTTTTTTTTGGCTGCAGTGATATAAAGTACTCTTCCCACCTGTGTCAACTATGAAATAAACGTCTTGAGTCCCACCTTCTGCTGAATATTCTTATACTCACTCTCAGAGGGGATTGTGCAGTTTGCTTCAATGGACAGGAGTAGAGGATCTTATGGAATTGACAGTGGCCTGTGTCAAGAGTGTGCTGGGTTAAAGCTGAATCAAGGATGAGACAGCAGGGAAATTTCCTAATTCCTGCAGAAGCGCAAGGTATACTGGAATGTACTTCAGTTATAGCACTACTAGAAAATTTCACATGGCAATGACTCTTTGCTCCCTGCATAGGAATTATTTGTCCATTAAAGTTATTTGGATAGATCTACTTTAAGCATACCTGAATCCAGCATGAAAAATTAAGTTTGTTTTGAGCTTGACCTATGGCATGTTAAACAGCCTCCTGGTGTGGAGGTTTGACCCTGTGGATGCCAAGTACCCACCAAAGCTTCTCTGCTTCTCAAATAGACAGGGGAGAGAAAATATAATGGAAGGCTCCTGAGCTGGAATAAAGACAGGGAGAGATCACTCACCACTTGCTGTCAAAACAGCCTCAAATTGAGGAAATTAATTTATTACCAATCAAAATCAGATTAGGATAATCAGAAGTACAACAAATCTTAAAAATATCTCCCCCCTCTCCTTCCCAGGCTTAGCTTTATTCCTGATTCTCTATCTTCTTCCCTCCAGCAGCTCAGGGAGATGGGAATGGGAGTTATGGCTGTAGGGGCACGGCTGCCTCATTATGGTTTGCACTATGGGCTGCATGAGAATCTCTGCTTCTGCGCCTGAAGCACCTCCTCTCCCTCCTTCTGCACTGGCTTTGGTGTCTGCAGAGTTGTTTCACGTATTTTCACTCCTCTCTTCTCTGGCTGCGGATACCTTTGAGACAACCATGACTTTTAGGTCAGCAAGGGACAGGCAATTCTAGATCTCAGTCAAAGCTTTGACTGCCTGCCCTCCTACTTTAATTTAACCTGGATCTTGGAGAAGGGGTTTGCAGTTGCAGTTTCTATTTGAAAGTGTTTCCAGAGCTAGATATTTATCAAGGATTGTAGATAAAATATCAGTAACACTGTCAAGAATCCTGGATGACAGGGAGAGAAAGAAAGGAAATATTTTGTCACTTAAGTGATTAAATGAGCCTCCAAAAATTATTCACCTCAGGTTTGGGTATGGTAGTTTGTCCTCTTACTTGCAGTTTTGCTCTTCATCTCTCAGATCTGACATTCTTCACTCTCAGGATCTGCTGCTCTTTTCATTCTCACTAACACTGTGCTGTTTTGGAGATCTGGAGTGAGCTGCTACATTGGTGCAGTATGTGTCCAGAAATACTCTTTCAGGTCCTAGCAGGGCTGTGTGGCTGTCCTTGTGTTGGAGTCCCTGAGCTCCTTTGTGCCTCAGCACTGCTCTGGCACAGCCAGTCTGTAATTGCAGTGTTAGCTCGTGGCTCCATGCTGTGGCTTGAGCGTCCCCTGGGAAGTTTGTGCCTGCACATCCATGCCTTCTGCAGCAGCGTTAGTAAAGTAGAATCAAGTAGCACAAACTTTTGTCTTCTCTTTCACTGAGCTGAAATTATCCATCAGGTTGTTCCCAGTCCTGCTTCCCAGATTCCTCTTTCCTGCTTCACTAATAAATTTCCTCTCTTCTGTGTACATGTAGTTCTTCAATAGCTGTTACTCAGCAGAGTACAGATACATGGCAGAAATCCTTACCCTGAAATTTTCCTTGCAAAAGTGACCAGACCCATATTAGCAGCAAGGTAGATATTTTTTTTCCATCTTCTTCTGACCTTAAGTGAGACATTAGTGTTTTTTTAACCCTTGCTAGGTATGCCAGGAACACTAAGATCAGCTCTCTCTAAACACCAGTGGGGATCAAGCTCTTCCTTCTCTCTCCTGAAACAGGGGCAGCTGCTATCCTCATTGCTACAATGAAGAACATCTGCCATCTGTTATCTAGAGTCTGAAACCTTAGCTAACATCCACCTTGCTGAATATTTTTAATACCTGTAAAATTACACTGATGCACCAGCTGTAGTACAGATTAAGGAGAAAGACTTGCAAAAAACCAAAGCATTTCCACATGTGTGGGCACCCAAAGAAATATTTTAGCTTCACAGAACAGGATATTTAAAATTAGATATTCAGATCTCATTAACTGCAAGCAAATTCTTGTGCAAATACTGTAAAGCTTTTCCTAGAGAGAATTCAGAAATCTAGATTCGCTTTGTGTAAATTTTTTGTTTGCTAATCAGCATATTCTGTTGCCAAGCTACCCTGACTAGAAGACAGCAATCCAGCCCTCTCAGGACATCAAATTATGGTAGCAACAGGAAATCTTCATATTTTTAGTCATTTAAAAGCAATGTTGAAATGAATTACATCTCTCCGCCACATAAGGTGAAGTGTAGAGATGGCAGGCTTTGTATCCTATGACAAGATTTGGGATATGTTTCTGATTGTCCCAAGATGAATGCGGGTAAATGAGAAAAGAAGTTAAGACTCAGGAAAATGTAATGGAGGAGAAAATACTCACTTCCCTTTCTCACACTGATGAAGAGAATGAAGGTGGGACAAAAAGACACACTTTGCTGTCTTGAAGGTTGAGAAGCTACTGTCTTAGACAAACTCTCTGAGCTGTCAAGAGCACCATGTGAATTCTACAGGAGGCTTTCTGGAGAACAGTTGCTTTGCAAATTTAGCAGTCTCTTTTTCCACCATTTAGAGCAGCAGTGTGTCCCCTGTAATGGCAAAGGTTATGGTGACAGTCAGAAGACAAAAAGTATTGGTTTCCTGCCACCTCAGTTTACTGCTTTACTCCTACCCAAAGTACACTCCCCACCTGATGCTGATGTCAATATTTACACATCAGTTTGGACTTGGAACTCTATGGTAATTTTTGCAGCACTCCTGCATCCTAGGTATTTGAGCTCAGGCTTGTCACTTTCTCTGTCTTAGTTATACTGGGAGCCCCTGAAACAGCACAGCCATGTCATATGACCCAGGAGCTTGTGCTCTGGGTCCTCACATCTGGAGCACAGATAAGAGTTTCTTCTCTATGCAACTAGTTTCTGGGCCAAGTTCTCCAATGAAGGCTGTAATTTCTGGTATACGAGCTCTTGGCCTGACAGTGCTAAGCTTCTCACTTGGTTCAAAGTTAATTTTACTTACATGACTATCAGATCTTATAACCATAACCCCTGCTCCTTTGGCTTTCTATTGGTGTGTGTAGGCAGTATGGTTTCTAAGAGGGAATAATGCCTTTGCCATCAGAAAGAAGAATCTTTAATAATCTCTATGGTTTTATAATCCTTCCTTTAATTTCCTTTAAGATTAATCCAACCCTGTCTTGCTGCGACATATGAGGTGCTGTGCCTAAAAAGACATTATTAGATTACAGGGTACTTCAAAGGTGCCTCACCTTTGGCTATTTGTGAGCTGCTTAGAATTAGTGGAACTATGTGGCAATGGGCAAAAGTCTTGCCCCAAGCAGTACTTTCCCTTTGGCTGAAATTTCAGGATGCGCCCAAAACTCCATATCTTGTGTGTGCAATATAGTCATGTCAGCAGGAAAACTGGGGACCTTAAAAACTTTTCCTGTTATGACATGGCAGCTCTACTCCCTGCAGTTTATGCATAAAATACCATGATGTCCAAGCCTGGAAGGTTGGGAATGTAGCAAACACCATAATTGCAGTTGGATTGTAAAGTCCATAAATGGGTTTTTTCCCTCCCAGGATTTCAGCATCAGCAGAATCCACCTGACAGATGTGGGAACACCTCGCCTTGCCACTGCTATTGCTTCCCCAGAGATCAAGGTCACCATCACTCCCTCCTTCCCTTGGGGTAGTTGCAACAAACTTCCCTGGGAATAACTCAGTCGGGAAAAACTGCAAACCAACCAAGCAATGAAAAAGACTAAAGGAAGTAGAGGCCATAAAAATCTAGTGCAGCAATAAATGTTAGTCAGCTGTCTTCAGGAGGCACCCCACAGCTGCGTTTTTCATGGTGCTACGGACCCTGGAAATTGTTCCTCCATGAAATGAAAGGAGGACAGGAGCAGGTTTTTGCTGTATGGTGCCTGACCTGCTTTCCACCGTGTGCTGTTGTGTTGGAACAGCAGCTGCAGAGGAACTTGGTGGGGAGGCCAAGGTGTACATATGGGAGAGGCCACACAGGCATGGCACAGTCCTTGAAGATGCCATGCCTGTTTTGAGGCTGGGGTTATTGTTTGTGCATGGGAAGATGCTGGTTCATGCTTTGGTCTTCTTTTGAGTGGTCCATAGTGACATCTAATGGCACAGCACCAGATTGCACCATGTCTGGAGAGACCTAAGTGGAGAGCTAAAAAAAGCTGGGATTGCCAAACATTTATCATTTGACAGGACAAGGTAAATTCTGTCAGAGTGAAAACCCATATATACTGTATTAAACTAAGCACTATTTGTAGCCATACTAAGACATATATTACCTGAATAAAGCTGGGAAATAGTCTAAAGGAAGGAAGTAGTAGAGTTAATCTGTTTCCTAAAATGTAAAATATTCCATATAATATATTAGGTTAACAAACTATCAGTAAGTCTAAACAGTATTAAAGGAGGAAATAAGGACAATATTCCAGAAAGGTGTCGATCCCAAATAATCTGAGTTTGATGTGATGCACCACTTTCATATGCATCTCCCTCTATTAAAAAACTACAAGATTCAACAAAATTGTTTTGCAAGAAATACCATTTCTAATAAAATATGCTCCATAAAATATTTTCAACCACTAGTGTGTTGTGCCATTTTTTGAACTATGCAAATTTTAGATCAGAAGTCTGTCCAGTCCCTTTTAGGTACCAGTAAATGTACCATTAATTAATGTTGAAAAAAATTACTTTATGCGTTGTGTTCAAGTGTAAGAGGCAACACATAAAATATATCATCCTAAATAATAGAAAACAATACCAAGAAAACCTTTGACATTATGGAAGACACATTTTTAGGAAAATACCTATTTCCTTGTTTACCTTAAATTGATGGTGTTTTATTTGCAGTAATGGACATTGAATGATATTCCATTTAAATTAGTTTCAGAATTGCCAAATTAAAAGGAAAAAGATAGCTGTATTTTTGTCTATATACTTATAAGTGTGTGTGTGTTGGTGTATAGAATGCAGTTAGTAGGTTGTGCATAGTACACTTTAAGAGTGTCAGTGCCTAAAAAACATTAGTGCACACACAGTTTTTTAGGTAGGTTTTTCATCCCTAGTATGAATTCACAAAGCAAAACAATTCTTACTTGCACTTAAGACATATGAATAACTGTTAAGGCTGAGCAGTATATGGTGAACCCTAGGAGAAACTGGCTTTCCTCCTGCGAACCTTTAGACTTGCAAATTCATGATACATATAATTTATCAAGAAAGAATTAATTAATTATTCTCTTTAAAAAGAGGCTTCTAAAATACATATATACTTTTTCTACAGGATTACTTTCTTTGCAGGTTTTACACAAGGAAATGGAGTTTTTAGTTATATTTTTGCCTAAAAGTCTTTATAGGGTGATATCTACTCTCATTATGATTATAGGGGCAAATATTTTCATGCTTATGATAGGGGAGAAACAGTACAAGAAAAATCCTTTTTGAACAATACTGAACTCAGTTGCAGAGCTTATTGCTACAGGATTCTGTGGAAGCTAAAGTTCACATAGCTAGACAAAAGCGATCTGGAAAAACCATGAAGGATTGGTCCACTGGTGATTGTTAAATGTAGTTGGAGTACATCCATCAGCTCAAGAACTCACAGCTGCTGACTGTTAAAGAATGCGTGTATAAACAGGAGAAAGGAATACTCTCTGACTGTGCCATTATATGAATTATTTCCCTTACCATCCAGTATTAGTTACTGTCAAAAATGTATTTCTTTAGCTGCATTTTTGCTCTCTCCCTTATGGGTGTGCTAATGGCTGATTTTTCTTACATGAAAGCTCAGTAATAGCTTTCCCTTTTTTGCCTTTTTTTTTTTTTTTTTTTTTTTTTTAAATTCACTGGAAGCAACAACCTGAATGTAAACTAGTTTGGGTTTTTTGAAGTATCAAGTGTATGAACTCAGACTGGGAAAGCATTTCCTTATCTTAATTAAAGTGTGAGTGGGCTGTAATTGTAAAGGTAAATTAGTTTCTGTTGTGACCTTGTAATCTTAACCTAATATCCAGTATCTTAGATAGCTATTAAATTGGCATATCTGGGAAAGTAATGTTTTCAGTACCCTCAAGCTTCCTTTTACTGATTATTGATTGCTCTCCAAAGAAGCTTTCAGCTGAACATCTCCAGCCTTCAGGCAATGATCCTTTCTCTCAAGAGTTTGGTATCCAGCTGCTGGAGGTGACATTTTTAGACCTAGTCCTTTCTTTGTCTCTCAGGAAGTTGTTTAATTTTTATATAGATTCACATCCAGGAAATAGTCCGGGAATTCACATTCTACTCCTTAGGTTCTCTTTGTGGAAAAACAAAGAATGTTATCTTGCCATTGTGCTGGCTTCTTAAAAGATCCCTCTTAATCTCAGAGGAGAAACCTACTTTTGGGGATAAAAGTTATCAGAAACAAGATATACTTTTTTGAAGCTGGGGTAATTAAGAATTAGAACATTTTAAAACCAAAAGGAGGTGACTTGTTAAAGGGTTGGAAATAAAGAAATCCTGAATAAGATGTTGGAGGTCAGTCTGACTGTGATAATAGTAGGGAGAAAAAAAGGAAAATAGTGAGTTGGGACTCTAAGCCACTATTACTTCTCAGGAGCAAGACAATACAATTGTAGTTGATCTTTCTATGAAAACATCGAGTCAGTGCTCTGTGCAATAAAAAAAATAAAAGATGTGAGTTTACTGATAAGATCTACAGATGGCGCAAAGACATCAGATGACCTCCTGGGTTAACAGGTCCGGGTTAGGGATCAAATTCCAGAAGATTTTAGGGTGAGCATGCCAAGAAGAAAAGGATCCTAATGTGTGAAAGGAAATTAAAGAAATCCAGTCTATATGGATGCCCCTTATAGTAGCTCTAAAGTGAATTGTCTGCAAATGCTATCTACTAAAATACTTTGGTTAGAGTGTTTTACAAACATTAACAAACACATTACAACCCCACCTACAACTTTGTCGCTTTTCCCACTGTGGTTTTTTTTTTAGCTGTTGTATCCTTCAGGTTTGAACTTTCCCCCTCTGCCTTGAGAGGAAACAAACCCTTGAGAGCTTCCCAAGATAATTAATACATTGCTATGCAGTGCTTCCCCACACCCAGGTTATAGGAAAGTTATGTCTAGTTCCTTTCTTTCTGATCTCCCCTAAATCCTTTTTCTATATTCTCTCTATGTACATTCCATATTCTTCTCTGTATGATGGATGTCCTAGCTATTGTTCTGTTTGGGGTGGGCTAGTCTGTTTCTGTCTCTCCCCATTGAAATTTTAATTCTATAGCTGAGAAACTTCATCTAAAAAAATTATGTGCAAGTGGAGCAAGTGAATCCCTATGAGACGTGATGATGACCAAGCACTTCCTGACAAAGCCACCTCTGACAACTTTCAGAGCAATGTGGTATTCCCCTCCATTTTTTGGGATATCATGCTGGAGTCAGGACTCCAGCCCAGCTCCAGCACCTGTCTCTAGACTGTGGGCTTGGGGGAAAGCAGAAGTCACACAGGGTCTACTCATTGTCTCAAGTACATGGAGCTGGTGAGTTTGCCAGTTATTTTGGGCATTTCTATAGCTCTCCACACAGCTGCTGTCATCTCACAGCCTTACACATATGTCAGTCTGAAGGACTCACCAGACCCCCTCAAATGATCTCTCACCATTGTGTGGCTGGAAGAGGAAAACAGCTCAAATGAAGAGAATTAAAAATTTTCTGCTCTAGATCAAAACACTCTCCCCAAATGGATTCTAGCACTTCTTCATACTCTGAAATCACTTACTATCCTCTACTATGAGGAGTTGACAACAGCTGCTTATGTGACTGCTCTGAGGTAGGAGACTTCCAGTGAGCTTTAGGGGAGTAGCAGTTGTACTAAGTAAAGGGCTTTTCTGGAGTACAAGAAGGAAGAAAGGAAAGGACAGATATGGTCATGGTGACTGGTAGAAACCAGGAACAAAGCCAGGAAGGAAATCAGGAGGCTGGCTTGGTTGGACAAGGTGGAGAGAAAAAATTTTGGTAAGTTGCCTACTAGGGAAAGCTAAGAGTAGGCACTGCCCCAGGGATAGATGTGTTTCCAGAAAAGGCACCTGCAGAGATTTTGGAGTGTTAAAAATTGAGCCAAGATAGGGATCAGAGGTGAATAGGGCTGTAAAGACCTGTAAAGACAGGTTCCTTACAGAGGAAGGTACAACCTTGGCAGTCAATAGTAGTTATGGAAGGATGACTAGGCTTGCTAGGGATGCTGCACGCATGCTGAACAGTAGGTGCATTTTCAGGTGGTGGCATCTTAAAAAGAGACAACCAAAAAGAGACCAGACATTGTAAAGACTGCGTCTGTGCATCAGGAACTAGCTGGGAGTGAGAAAATGAACTTAAGGATAGTGAACACCCAGGGCTGCACACAGACGGGGAAGGAACACCCAGCAAACACCCAGGGGAAGGAAAGGGGCTTGAAGAAGAAGGTGACTGCCCAGTGCATTGACAGAGCAGCGGGTAACTGTCAGAAGCAATCAGAGATGATTTGTTGAAACAAATTTTATTTGAAAACCAACAGATTTTCCAACATTTTATAGTCACGTGTTTGTTTCAACAAGCTTCTGGTTAAATGCAGGTGTTTTCTTTCTAGCCCACCTGGAGGAAAACTAAAGCTTCCAGAATTTATGGCTATTGGACAGCCCTGCTGTCTAGAAACCAACTAGTTCTAATCCAAGCTACTGAATCCACCTGATAGTATGCTGCTGTGCAGAAACAAGACTGTAGCCAAAATCACTAGTGCAGGATCATATCTGAGGTGAAAAAGTTTTGGTTTTCCTGCTTATACAGCGGGTCAGGGAGTCACTGCACTATTAAGAGAGACAGACGTCTTGCTCAACATTTGCTGCCAGCTGCTTGCATGGCCACATGCAAACAATACAATGATAGGAGTTGCGTAATTGCCAGCATTGTTGATAAAGGGGTCAAAATCACATTAATTTTTTGCAAGTCATCAAAACTATCCAAAATTTATTAATGTAATCTTTATAAACATACAAGTTTTACTTAGTTACTGAGAAACAAATAACCCAGGTGCCCCTTTATATCACAGCTTGCACAGGTTTACGGAGAAAAAGGCCAACCAGAAGTTCATTAACATGTAGATAAGGTAATAACTTGCTGCGTGGGTTTCACATGCTGGGGGGGAGGGGTTGATTCGCCTCAGGGAAAGCACCATGAGGCCGGGGAACAGGAGGGGATGTCCCGTATCTGAGGGCTTCCCCTGTGAGCTGCTGGAACCAATCAGAGAGCTGATCTGGTGATGGACAGCTCGGGAAACCAATGAAAAGTTATTTTGCGTTCACAAATCACAGTGGATCAAGTTAACTAATCTCTCTTTCGGCTTCCGGCCTCCGGGGGTGCGGGGGTCTCTGGCTGGGCTCCTGGCCCGGCTCCAGGCTCGGCCTGGGGCCCAGCTCGGCACCCCGGCCCCGGCTCTGCGGGGTGCCCAGCTCGGCACCCCGGCCCCAGCTTGGTGGGGGGCCCAGCCCGGCCACATGATCGCTGCCCCCGGCCCCCCGACCGCATGGCTCTGAGCAGCCCCGCGCGGCCCCGGCTCCGGGCGGCCCTGGCCCTGGCCTGGTGGCCCCCGGCACCGCATGGCTCCGGCACAATCCCGGCCCTGCTGGCGTCCCCCCGGCTCGGCTCGGCCCGGCTCAGCTCGGCTCGACTCGGCTCGGCTCGGCCCTCCACGTGGCAGAAGAGGCCTCCAGCTGCTCATGTGGCTTCTTCATGATCTGGATACAATTTTAACTTCTTAATGCCTGGATAAGATTCTCGATCTCCTGAGCTCCC
>JAOTQP010001546.1:38975182-39065499 GCA_026413545.1 Cichladusa arquata
TGGAAAACAGGAGGAAATTTTCCTTTGCCAAAGTTCACACATGGACAAAAAGCTGAAAACAGTAACTAAAAAAAGCTTACAGAAAGCATAATATATGAACAGCATCTTCAACTTTTAAGAGTAAAATACACTGATAGAGAAAATATTTCCAGTAAAATGGTCTATTTTGTTAGTTCTGCATTTTGGGAGACCGGAAAAATACTTTTAAGTTATTCCTTGTAGGTAATTTTAGGCAATCTTCCAAGACCTACGGTTATGATTTTGATTTGATACTTTCTCATGTTTAATTAATCTTGTGTATAGGATACTGAGTGTCTAACATTCATTTATGAAGAAATAGACAAGGATGTGACACAAGGATTTGATATATGGGTAGTGAACAAGACCCATACCGTAGTCAAGGGATGAAAGACAGTGCAAGGCCCCTTCACATGGTAATTCACCTTCCTGTATTGCCTGTCTCTGTTGGGATGACCAGTGAAGATACCCATTTCACCATCTTAGCACTCCTTATCTTCTAAAAAGGTATCACCCAGAACACAAATAACAACCCCAAAAGGAGCAATTTCACCCAAAGATTAAGTTATGGACATGAGGACAGAGAAATGAAAGTTAAGTAGTACCAGCAGAATTTGATTCACTCTAATGCAGAACCTAAGTATTGAAACTTCACATGCAAGTGACCCTCCTGTAGGATTTGATGACATAAAATACTCAGATATGAGTATTTCATCATGGTAAGTCTGGTTTAGGTGATACTTGTCCTTAGCTCTGGACATTGCCTTACAGTGACTGGATGCAGGACAGAGCTATTACTTGTAAGGACCTATATCCTGGGGTGTGTATCCATTAGTGGTGTCCGTAGCAAGCCAGGTTGAGATCCACTGTTCAGGTGTCCACTACGTACATGCTCCTTGTCCAGTCGGTAAATTGCAGTGCATTAGTCACCAGTTATAAATGTTTCAGGAAATATCCTTTACAGGTCTTTCTTTGGTTTAATTTAACATTTTTAATCCTATTAGTTGTTGCCTCAATAGTTCCTGTTCCTAGTATCAGTTGCAGCAAAGGCCATACGTCACTACTGTGGGTCCCCATGGAGTTCTGTAATGGCAAAAAGGATTAACAGACTACAGAGTTAATCAGTGACTTGCACCTTGATCCCTGAGTGAACACCCTGTCTTATTTACTCGTGTTGCATAGAGCTTTCCTGTAAGGATTTCTTTGGGAAGATTTACACAGGGATACAAACATGACCAGAAACAGTGAAAGAATCATTGAAATAGTGGACAAAACTTTTTTGGAGGGTGAAAAGATGGCTCCAGAAGACATGATGTTTTCCTACAGAGGTATTTCATACCCATCTACAATTACCAGCCCAGAGACTTTGGAAGCTCTGAAATCCTTTGAAGCCAGGGATGATGATGTGATTCTAGTAGGTTATCCTAAAACAGGTAAGTGTTTCTTGATCAGTAGTCAAGTACACAGTGCTACAATCCAGAAGCTGATTATTATTGCCACCACTTAACTGACCAGTAATTCCTGAGAAAAGCTTATGATGACATCAGACTTCAAATAATCACAAATTTAAGTTGTAAGGCATATTTGGACCTCAAATAATTCAACGCCCTGCTCAAAGCAGGGGAAAGATCTAACCTCCAAAGTTAGGTTTGGTTGCTCAAGGCCTTGTCCAGAAGGATTTCGAAACTTTTGAGGATGGAGGTTCACCACCCATTGAAATCTTTTGCAGTGTTTTCCTACAATAGTGGTTTGTTGGGGGTTGGGTTTTTCTTTGTTTATTTTTACATCAATGCAGTCAGACATCCCCTTGTTGTGTTCATTATTACCTCCAGTAGTGGCAGACTGCAGTAAGGGTCTCCCACGCCTTTTTTGCTTCACTCTCCAGCCTGAGCAAACCAAGCCTTTCTATGCCTTTCATTTGCTCCAGGTCCCACTACTTTCATGGAAATTCAACAAGACTTTCTCCAGATTCTCAGAATCATTTGTGCCTCAGTCTAGGAACTGCACATAGTATTCAAATGGTGAAGACACCAGTGCCAGCTAAAGCAGGATAATCACATCCCTTTATATTTTGACCAAACTTGCTAATAAAAGAAAGTATGCTGTTACCTTACCCTCTGCAAGAGCAATACAGGGAATATATCCTGCTAACGAGAGTAGAACTACTGTTTCCATATTTTTACTGCATTGCAGGTGATTCTTTTGTATCTAAATGGAGGCAAAGGCATGAATGCCACAAGGACTTTTTACATATTTTCTCTGTCTTCCACTGTGGGCATTTCAGATTCTTTAATTTTTTTTTCCTATTGACATTACAGAAATATCTTCATATGTAATTTACAGAAAAAGAGGAAGTTGATCACATCATCTTTGTGTGCAGCCTCTAGAGCTGTACATAAGCAGAAATGGTTTATATGTGTGAGGATCCACCTAAACACTGCAGGAGGTGTTAGCTGAAAACTGAGATTTGCCTTTCCAAACCCATCCCTCATCCACCAGTTCTCCCAGGTTGCAGAGGCCAAGACAACAAGATGGTGACAGGAGCGTGATGGTCTGGTGGCTTGGTTGATGACCCTTCTTCTGCCAGTTACAGAAGCCTAGCTGGGAATTATGAATGAGGTCAAATTGTGTCAATAATGAAGACACCATAAACTGAAGATGGCTGGGAAGAGGGAACAGAGTGTTCCCAAAGACAGCACTGTGGAAGGAAAGCAGAAACATCCAAGAGATTGAGTCAGTTGGCCCACTGCTGGGAGCCACACAGCTCTTGAGTAATTTCCACAGGGAGCACTGTGACATAAACAAAAAGCACCAGAGTTGAAAAGAGCAACAGAGGTCTGCTTCTGCTTCTACCGAGGGATGTAATGTGATTCTGAAGCAAGCAGGGAAATTCTTCACAGTATCTGCTTAACAGCTCCACCCTGTTGACCTTAGGCATATCCTTGATTATTAACCAGGGCTGTGATTCAACCTCAGCTGGCAACTCACAGCTCAACTCAGTGGCCCCACAGGGCCACTCACTCTTTCACCCACAACAGGATGGGGGAGGGAAACAGAGTGAGAGGAGTCATGGGTTGAAATAAAGACAGTTATATAGGTTATATAGGTAAATGTGTGCCAGCAAAGCAAAGTAAGGAATTCATTCTGTCCTACTGGCTGTTAAACGTTCAGCTGCCTCCAGGGCTCCATGACCCATGACAGTGACATGGTAAGACAAGTGCCATAACTCTCAGCACCTTTCTTTCCTTCTTCTTCCCTTAAATTTTATTGCTGATCATGACTCTATATGGAATAGAATACTCTTTTGGTCAGCTGTCCCATCTATGTCCGCTTTCAATTTCTTGTGCACCTGCAACCTACTCTCTGCAGGTCAGTGTGAGAATCAGAGAAGGCCTTGACACTGTGTAATTACTGCCAAGCAATAACTAAAGCATCTCTCTGATCAAGATTGTTTTCAGCACAAATTCAACACATAGCTACCCTACCAGCTACTATGGGGAAAATGAATTCCATTGCAGGAAAAGCCAGCACATACACTTGTTGAAAGTGTGACCCAAACTGACCCAAACTGGTTCACTTGAAACCAATTTGACAGGACACCATCAGCCAGGCTTGCATGAAAATGTGAAGTTGAATGGATATCTTACTGGTGTCTTTATCATTTCAGGAACCAATTGGCTTGAACAAATGGTGAAGGAGTTGGCAGATGCCAAATATACAGAAGAGGAAATGAAAGAGAGAATAAATGCTGAAAAGAAGCTAGAGACATTTCAGCGTCTAGAACTGGGGGATCCCGGAGTATATGAGGTGAGCGGGAACTGAAAATACTGTCACTGCTCTTCCTGTAGGTGGTAATAGCTGAAAGACAATGGCTGATCTCCGAAATGATGGAGAACCTAGAGCCTTAACAGCAGCAGTAGTCTGCACAAGTGGCATGTGCTACTGCCTCTGGTGTCCCAACACAAGGGCCTCAGATGGGAGACAGGGCTGAGAAGACACAGGGTCCTCCTGCCACAGACCCAGTAAATTTGGTTACCAAGAGCTTTGTCTTTGGTGCCCTGTTCCTAGGCCTGTGTCATGTGAAATGGTGCTTGGTGCAGAAATTGGCAATGCAACACCACCACTGCATCCCTGTGGGTTTTCCAAGAGATAAGATACTTATCTGGTCTCACCTTTTCTCATAACCCACAATTACTCTACAGGCACAACTCACTGAATAAGCTACTTCTGTCTTGTCACATTTCTTCTCACTTTATTTAAAGAGGATGAAGCAGCTTCCTTCCAGAAGAATTATAGTAACCCATCTGAGAGCTGATTTCCTGCCTCCATCCATTTTCCAAAGCAAGGCTAAGGTGAGCTTCACACTGCAAAAGCTTTCCATACTAAATTAGCTTTCCTCTGTGTGAGGTGCCTTTTCTGCATTTTCACCTGAGCTGGTTAATGCACAGCCACATTTCCAAGGTTGAAGAGACAGCTCTGTGTGCCAAGGCTGTGAACAAACATCTTCTTCCAGCAACAGCTTTGCTGACTATTGGTGGCCTTGCTGCTGAGTTACACTGTCCTTTCAGATCTCCTTCAGAAAGATACTTCCAGGTTGGTGGCAGAAAACTGAGCGAGACAAGGAGAAATTCTGCCTGGTTTAACTTGCCTTCAAAACCAGGGTACCTATGGAAAGCCCACCACAGGCTGGGGCTAAGATAATCTTAGGAACTGCTTCAGAGAGAAGCTAGGGTACATCTAGAGACTGTTTATGGCTCTTTTGTTCAGTAGATCATGAACTCATTTCTCTGGATTGGAACTAGGTCAGAACTGTCTTGAAGGAATGACTGAAAACTTCTTGTTTTCAGCCTGAAGCTTACATTAACAATTGATCTGCCAAAGCTCTGATTTCTTACTCAAGAAAAGGAATTAGACCTGAATTGTATGGTCTGTTGAATTTTAGTGGACAAGTAAGCTTGCAGACAACACCAAGTTGGGCAGGAGTGTTGATTTGCTGGAGGGTAGGAGGCTCTGCAGAGGGATTTGAACAGACTGAGGCCAATTGTATGAGGTTAAATATGGTATGTACTGGCTCCTACGAAATGGGGATCACAACAACCCCATGCAGCACTAAAGGCTGGGGGTAGAGGGACTAGGAAGCTGCCCAGTGGAAAAGGACTTGGGGGTACTTGTTGACATTGGTTGAACATGAGCCTGGGTAGACAAGAAAGCCAGTGGCATCCTGGCCTGGATTAATAATACTGTGGCCAGCAGAACCAGGGCAGTGATTGTCCCCCTGTACTTTGCACTGGTCAGGCCACAACTCAAGTCCTGTGTCCAGCTTTAGACAGCTCACTGCGAAAAGGACACTGAGGTGCTGGAGTGAGTCCAGAGAAGGGCAATGGAGCTGGTGAAGTGTCTGGAGCACAAGTCTTAGGGGAAGCAGCTGAGGGAGCTGGGGTTGTTTAGCCTGGAGAAAAGGAGGCTCAGGGGGGAACCTTGCCACTCTGTACAACCATCTGAAGGGAGGTTGTAGCTAGGTGGGGCTTGGTCTCTTCTCTGAGTAATGAGTGACAGGACAAAAGGAAATGGCCTCAAGTTGCACTGAGGGAGATTTAGATCTGGATATGAGAAAAAAATTCTTCATAGAAAGGGTTGCTGAGCATTAAAACTGGCTGCCAGGGCAGTGTTTGAGTCACTGCTTCTGGAGATATTTTAAAAATATGTAGATCTGGTATTTATGGACATGGTTCAGTGATGGACTTGATAGTGCTTGGTTAATGGTTGGACTTGATGGCCTAAATGATTCTGTGATTCAATGACTGTGATGTGCTGAGAAGATGGCATTTTGGTCAGTCAGATTATGTGTTCTCTTCCTCTAGATCCTTGTGCTAGTTCGGAACCCCAAGGACACGGCTGTCTCCTATTACCACTTCAGCAACAACCTACCAATTTCGCCGTCCTTCGACTCCTGGGATGAGTTCTTTGCAGACTTCATGAATGGAAAACGTACTTTGGCCTCCATCCTCTGGCACTTCTGCTAACATGAGTGCATACACAGGGGCCTGTGCATGGGACTCCTGCTGTGACATACCTTACCAAGGCATTCCCAGAACAGGCAGACAGGCCCCTGTTATGGCAGAAACAGAGTACCAGTGAATGAGAGCTTTGTCTCTCACTTGGAATTGAGAGATGATGAGAAAGCTTTAGCCTGACTTTTCCATTCCCACAAGAGATCTTGTGGTTTACCATATTGAGTGGTCAGACCTGGGCCATTCTGCACTGACCTCAGGAGACAGAACAGACGTGTTGAGCTGGTCACCCCTTCACCATTCTAAAGCCACCCTTAGAAAGCTGTCTGGGCTGACTCCTCTGATTTGGTTAAGGGCCTGTATTGGGGAGTACTCTGGACAGTTATGCCTCTTCTTTGTTTGCAGTGGCCTGGGGATCCTACTTTGACCACCTAGCAGACTGGAACAAATACATTGACAACGAGAGGATCATTACAATAAGCTACGAGGAACTCAAAGAGGTGTGGCATTTCACCCAGCTCTTCCTTGATGAGTATGCTGTGCATCCCTCCTGATATCTATGGGTATGGGAAAGTAGAAACTCTGGGGGCAAGTCTGTCTGCCCCTTAGAAGGATGTGCCTTTCTGAGTTACTCATTTATATTGGGGAAAGCCCATGGAGGTTAGGAGGAGGATAGCCTTGCCTATCTGTAAAAGAAGTTTTATCTGGCAGAGGCACAGATTTTGAGAAAGAAGAAAAGGCCTTGAAACTGAGGCCAGCATGTGTAGGTTTCCTGGCCTGAAGGGTTTTCTGTTAGAGAAATTCTCTTGGAATTCTTGGTGACATTGTAGAAGGCAGCTTCCCCTGCTGGGTTTCCCACAGGGTGCTGGCTCCATGCCATAGCCACAGTGTCAAATCTTTTGGTTTCACCTCTGTGCTATGTTCCTTTGGGCAGGATCCGATACTGGGGATGAAAAAGATTGCTTCCTTCTTTGGATTTTCCCTGTGTGAGGAAGATTTTTCCAGAATTGCCAAGAAGACTACTTTCAAAGCTATGAAAGAGAAATCTAGTGAAACCCATGGAAAGTTTGGGGACGTCCTCTTCCGGAAAGGTAAGTTTCTGCACATGGAGATCTCCTCCTGAAGGAGAACTCCAGGAGGAGTTTTGAATATGTTACTTTACTTTGCTGTGAACTCATTGGACTGTCTGATCTTTGATACCTTTCCTCTCCCAGACCCCTCAGGGCAATAAATATGATTCTTCCTGCCTTGTGTAGTCAATGTCTCTGGCCCACTGCTGCCTAGATACTATTTTCTCTCAGAAGCATCTTCATTCAGTTTTTGGTACTTGTACACAGGAGTTGTTGGAAACTGGAGAGATGTCTTCTCTGATGCTCAGAATGAAGAAATGTACCAGAAATTTCAAGATACCCTAGGAGGAACAAAGATGGCAGCACAGATAAAATACGATGTGTATTGCAAGGCCTGAAAATAAGCAGATGAATAGCACAACAGCAAGTCATGTTCCAAAGGTGATTCTCCAAAGGTGTATAGTCCCCATTTTTCCTTCCCAGGAGAGAAGAGAGAAATCCCTCTGAGAATTACTCAGCGTCTCCAAGAATTTAGTGGGTAATTCTCAAGTGTGTCCAGGGTCTAGAACCTGTGCTTTGATTGATGTAAACAAATAAAATGTGTATATACCTTAAGTGAATCCTTGGCATCCTTTCAGGAGGGAGATGGTGCACAGACATCTTAGCATCAGTCTGGTAGCATCCCTGTCTCTGCTTCTGGGCCTGAAATGATGAATGAGGCCCCTCCAGGTCTTACTGGTGAGACAGAGGGATCAACACAGAGCCTCTCCTCTGGCACAGAGTGGACTTGACATGGATATATGGTGTGGGTCTGAATCACCAAATGTCTGTGTACAGATAGAATATGTTAGTCTGGGTTTGGATCCATCACAGCTACCATGGTGTTGGCGGGTCAGAAAGGCCTTTGACACTTTGGCAGACTTCACACATTGGTATGGCAAAGGGTGGAACTTCTCAAGCTCAAAGAGCCATGAACTCTTAAGTAATGAACAGCTATATGCTTTCTGGAGTGTTTTGCTCCTGTTGGACTCTCTGGGAAGGTTAAGTGGCAGCTAGGAAGAACCATAACATTCAAATGGGAGGAATGAAGGAAAGAAGCCCCTTGATGGCCATAAGCTAAACTAGCTAAACTATGAGAGTGGCATCTATTTGACAATAAATACACTTTTACTACATAGGTATGTTTTCCACACCCTCCTTGCTGATGTCAATGTCCTTGCTATATCTATGCAGAATGTTGCATGACCCCTTGCTACAACCAGTCCTTGGGAAAACAGAAAAGCCAAGGAGGCGTCTGTCTGGTAAATGGAATTTGGTTCCTTGGAACAGGGATTCCTCTGCCATATTCCTAGGTAGATTTACCAGCAGGACTCTTATACTGAACTAAGATTAAATACTGAGCAATCAGCAATCACAAACATAATTACCACAACTGGGAAATTGTTAAGTCCCTGTCAAAGTGCTGACTGTCCCTGCACAGCCCCTCGGGACTACCCCTGCCCTGCCCACGGCCCAGGACTTCATGCCAACCCCTGCTCCAGGCTCTCAGCCCCTGCTCCAGTGATGACACAGCAGGGTCAGCCTACAGCTCCTCACAGTCTGCCCTGCCTGGACATTGGCCCTGCCAAGCTGGAACCATCTACAGACCCACATCCTGGCCAACCCTCAGCCCACCACCTTCCCCAGGAGAGTGTCCAATACCTGGGCTGGGGCTGCCCAAGTGCCCCTGGCTGGACAGTGGGATTGCTCTGGCTGCCACGCCCTGCATCCCCTGTCTGTGTGACAGGGATAATGGGGAATGATGCAGATTCAGCTCTGAAAGGCCACTCAAAGCCTGCTTCCCAGACAGATTTTCTAGATGTGTGTGCAAGAGCTGCACAAGTAAAAAAGCTCTGCTTGGAGAGGTATGTTTGTTTGAACCTGATGATTCTGGGTTTGTAGGTTTCCATTTCCAGAATAGAACTTTTTCTTATTCTGGGTTTCCATGGATGCAAAAGAGGCAAGCGACCATGACCTGTAATTTTTGGAATTAGCAACATTTTAACCTGTTACTTAGTACAGGCCCCTTACAATTTACTATATGGTGATATCAAAAGCTATCTAGAAACAGAAACACTGTAATCTCAGTGTCTGCAAGGAGTTGAACAAGGAGTTAAACAAGGAAACAGGCCTGACCCTAAATGGAAAAACAATTACTGAAATATTCAAAAAGCTTTTATTAAGGTAAAGAGGTGACATCATAAGGTCTGTTGGTTTGTTTTTTTCTTCTGCAAAGATTTTTTACAGGCTAAGGGCCCTTAGCAGCCCAGAAACTTTGGAGACTCTGAAGTTCTTGTAAACTTCAGTTTACAAGAAGTTCTTGTAAACCAGAAGTGATGATGTGATTCTCACCAGCTTTCCTAAAATGGGTGAGTCTTTCTTGCTTGATGAAGTGTCCATTGCTGCAGTACAGAATTGTGTGGCTGCACATGACACAGCAGTAATGCCCATGGCTAGTTAATGGTCACTTGAGATTTCTGTGGAGGCACAGGAGCAGGGGTTGTTCCCTGGAGGAGGGCAGAGGGTGCTTCCATAGGCTTTCTTCATTGCAGGATGTAGGTAATTTGTTGGTGCTGGGTGGAGCTACAGGCTCACTTGCCACCCAGACTCTTGGACCCTTTTCCTCTCCCTTTCCATTCCTTTCAGTCCCAGTATTTGGGTTTATCGGTTACCTTCACATTTTCTTCAAATCACTTAAAGAAACAACAGGCCACTTGAAGAAAAAAAAAAAGGAAAAAAAAAAGGGAAAAAAAAAAAAAGGAGTTGATATTTGATCTGCATTACATTTCCTTAATGGTCCACTTGAATTTTTTTTTCTCAGACAGAAAATTTATACAATTGTCTTATATAAATATCATAGGTAATTTGATGTCTGAGTTGTAACATCTCAAATTTCCAACCAATCTTAAAAGAACTGTGTTAGAAAATGCCTTATGTGACTTATTTTAAATATAATATAGTCAAGATTCAACTCAATTAGATGATGTGGTGGTGAATTACGGGTAAGCTGAGAGGGATGCAACCAAACTTTCAGATCTACAGAGGGAAAGGAATTTTGGCTTCCAAACAACATTTTTCACAGAAGTTATTGCAATATGACTTGGGGAGACAAGCTCAGACTCTCTTGATGATTAAAAGGCTGAAACTGGATTTGGTTATTAGAAGACAAGGTAATGGTTGCACAGAAACTCTTCTGAAAACTAGTGAAAGCCTTGGATGGAACCTAAATCATTTTAGTCATTTAGTTTTTAATTTCCTGTTAAAAATGTCTTTTCTGAGACTGCATGTAGGCTTTAAAGGGGTGATTATACATTTCTGAATATGAAGTGATAAAGTGCATTTTACAAAGACTAAGGACACACATTCTTTTTTGGTCTTGGCTCCACAGCCTACTTCACTCATCCCTGCCAAAGACAAATGTTCCCTCAAATTTCCTTGCAGAGCTGCTCTCTGGTCTCTTTCATCCTGAGTAATCCAGACTAGGATATCTTTAAACTAAGTGTGAAAGGATCTTCAGTTGTCCAAAGCTTAGCGTGATCCTAACTAGACCTTTTTTTTTACAGTGGACAGACCATAATCACTGAGAGGACTGTAAATTTCTAAAGACTACATTTACATTTAGTTAAAATAGGACAGTCAATGTTTAAAATACAGAAACTCAGTTTCTTCTGAGTGAGAGCATGAAAATATAACAGACATTTCTCTTTGCATTCTTTGTCTCAGTCCAGCAAGATTTTGTGGCATTTTGGGTTGCAGCAGGCCCCACACAGGCTGAGTATTCCTGCGAAATCTGAGCTCATGGCTGCCCCAAAGGCTAGGCTTACTTCCCTCTCCTGACTGCAGTTGTCTGCTCCTTTTTTTGCATGAGCTCTTCTGTTTGTTAGACACCCCCAGCTTTCTGAAACAGCACAAAACACTCACTTTTGGTGGCAGCAAGCTGTCAGATTGACCCAGCTGTCTTGCACAACCTCACCCTTGGTGTCTCTGGGTCACTAAGAAAGAATTTCTTTCTTCAAAGATTTGGCTCTGTCATTTTCTGCTTCTTGCAGGCATCTGCTAATGTCTGCCCTCGCTGCAGGCTTCCTCCCCACTGGGTCATGCCCTCCTGCTCCAGAAGGCTTTCCCAGCTCAAGGCTCTCCTTCACCCAAGGCAGGGCAGGCACAGCAGGGCAAGGGGGCAATCCCTTGGCTGGCCACTGAAAGGGAACAGGGCAGACACAGCACTCTGTGCATGCACTGATATGCAGCATCCCTCTCCCCCACACCCAGACGGGGCAGCAGTTTTGTAGATATGCTGGAAGTCACAGTCTTTTGGTCTGGGGGGGGTGGGAAATTAGACTTCTTTCTTTACCAAGAAAGTCATTGCTTATTTGAAAAATATAGAATTTATATATTTTCTGTCCAGAAACAGCTTACTAAGAAAGGTGTGCATTCTTTATTTTTTTAAAATAATTTTCAAAATATTTTGAAACACTGTTTTCTGAGTATTTAACATCTTAGCCACTCACTTGCATACTTATGGGTTTTTTCATATTAGATCCAGGACATCAAAGATGAAGCCATTTAGTTCAACTTTAACTTTTTCTCCAGGATAAATACTTCACATCTTTATGAATGGGAAAGGTACTTCCCATTCTCTAGAAAGATGTTCTGATTATCAGCGTGTACACATAAAAATAGTTGTAGCCAAAGTGAGCCTAGCTTTTTGGCAATGAACAGATTATCAGAATTTGAACTTGTGTTTGGCAGAAACTGTATATTCTGACACTGTTATTTTGGTCTTTCCACCAGAAAAGTACTCAAAAACCTTAGCCCTGAATTACCCCACTCTTGAAATAATTGTCATGTATTATTTTTAAGGTTCCAAAGACACAGATGTGGTTCTGCATTTAACCTTTCCTAGCAAGAAACTGAGCCAGTGTTTAATGACAGGGGTTGGTTTTGTGCATTTGGCTTCTCTCCAGCTAAAGCACATTGGCTTCTGAAGCTGGAACATGATGATGGGAAATGTGAAGGGAAGGAATTGTACCCTTTTCAGTGATTCCTGTGTGCTTTCCTACCTACTCCCAACTTTCTGATGGCTGATAAGGAGCAGATCTGGGCTGCCTGAGCAATGTTCATTTATAGGAGAACTTCTCTGTCTGGAATCCTAAGGAAAAGGGAAGGATGGACTGAAACAGGACAGGTTGGATATAGTCCTCAGACATCTTGTTGGACAGTATTTTCTAGGCCTTATTTTTTTGAAGACATGTAATTGTTTACAAACTGTGCAAAGCACAACATCAGAGCAATCAGATTGGTGTTATTGCCTGAAGATTTTCTTACATTAATAGAAACAAAAGACCCATAAAAATATACTTGTTATGTATGATCCAGCAAGAGTTTATTAAAGTCCTGGGATCAAAAGAAAAACTTTCACCAAGACTGTATGCATCAGTATGGATAGTTTAACTTATTTTCCTTGCTTGCAAAAAAATATCAATTACCCATTTTTGAGTCTTTGTTGTTGCTATTTGTAAATATTTCAGAGAAAAGACACGTTGAGTACTACAACCTGCTTAAATGGAGCACTAAAATTTTTGAGTGGTATTTTTTTTGAAGGGAGAAGGGAATAACATGACAGTAAGAAATACTGCTATCATGAAAAAACTCATGTTCAAAAATACAGAGATCAAAGGTTCAAGAGGACATCTATTTAGAGACATAGATTATGTTAATTATACCACAGGCATGCATGCTAAAATATTTGAAGAATTCATTTATAATAAATAAAATTCATTCATAATAAAGCAACTCTGAGTATCCTCCTGCTAATATAGAAAATCTTTCTTTTGTCTTATTTCTCCATAGAGAGTTTACTGTAAAGAAAATTATATACAGCCCAGGAACTGGGAACAAGTCAAAATTCAATAATTTATCCCAGCTAGTTCTGGATATTATGCTTCATTGCTCTTCTGTTTCTTAATCATTGCTTCATAGTCCAAGTCCCACAGCTGAATATAAATCTAAAGTTATGAAAGGAAGGTAGTGGTAAAGAAGAAACCTTTTCCTTTTTACCTAACACATCTATGCTTTCACTGCTGCTGAATATTTTTTTCTCTTCAACACTGGCTTGGGAATTGACTTGCCTGTGCAGTTGAGTGAAACAAGGACTTCAGTGATGAATATCTAAAGCCAATATCTAAGCTATGAGGAATCAAAAGAGGTGGGGTTAATGCCATTTAAAGTAAAACATACTTCAAATTTAGTCAGAGTATTACTGAAATCGTGTACTGCAGGCCATAATGACCCATTAAGATCAGTTCAATGATGCTTCAAAACAGAAATGGTCAGGAAATTGCTGTTCCTGCAAGTGACATTAAAATAATGCATATTTATTCAATACAGTTACTAGCTCTTATTGAAACCTGAAATATTAAAACACATTTTTTGAAAGAAAAAAAAAGGAAAATTTTTCATAAATTAGTCAGAAAGGCTTTTTTCTTGGAAAATATTTTGGCAGGAGCTCTTAAAATATATGTTGAAATGATTTCAGAAACATTCAAAACTGGGTTTCGATATGACATAAATCAAAATAAATCCTTTTGCAAAGGAGCAATTTTCCCAACTTCAAACAAAGAACGTACTAAAGAAGATGGGCTTCAAAAATAAAAGCACTTTCTATTACAAACCATGTGTCCAGTGCTCTCCATAATGATTCTTGGCACACAAAGTATGCACATCTACACATCCCCAGTCCGTTGACAGAATCAGGACAAGTCTTAGAGGTTCAGTTTCTTCCTAAATTGTCTGGAATATGTTGGCCATATATGAATCATCAGTGATCTAATTTTCAAAATTATGGAACATCTGTTTTCTACCTATTTTATAGGTGTCAGTAGATGGTGATGCCACAAAATAGCTCCTAAAATCAGACCAGGCGATGTATCTTATGTAAAGGTATATAAGGTGTTTTGGAAAGAAATTTTGCCCAATATGGCATTTTTTAAAAAAATATCCAACATATTGTCATGGAATTTAAATTACAAGACTGAAATTAAGAGTTAACTATAAAATATGGATCTGATAGATGGAATTGAAAACTGCATTGCAATAACACGAAATATTATGCATTTAGCAAAAGTTTTTAACTACTGCTTGCATGTGTTCTCTCTTATTGGTCTTACTACAGATCAAAAATATCTTCCAAGTGTCTTCTTCAAAAAGTCTGAAATACATGGGCATGTTGGGGATGCTACCCCACCATCAGACATCCAGCTTCCTAGTTCAGTGTCTCCCTGTCCACTGGGATAGTTCCCTGGAAAATACACTTTTGGCTCATGACCCTGTATCTTCCCAGAACACTTACTCTTTCAAATACAGAATCGTAAGCCATGGCAATGAATCTACCAGAGTGTCCTGAATGTTATTGGTAGTACAGTGTTTCCTACTTGCATCACTTTGTACTGACAAAATAGCCTTGCACGAGGAGAAACCTCTGCCCACTGCTTCCCTTCCTACTCTGCCTCTCAGATTTTCTCAGTGGAATCAGGACCCAAAGACTGCTCACAGCAAGCCCACTAAAGGAAAATTGTGAAGCCTACAGTTACAGTGCTAGAACACTGTGAAAGGTACAGCCAAAATGTAATTCTGTATGAATTCTGAATCACTATCACATGCTGGGAATGAGAAGGGCAGCTCAATTCCTTAGGTCTCTTTGACTAGTGAAAACTGAAGCATCTGCCAAGAAGACCAGTTTCCAAGCTATGAAAGAGAAACCCTCAGAACCCCAAAAACCTTCGGGAATATTTTTTTCAGAAAGGGTGAACTGATAATTTTTTGTAGGCAGTAGTAGAAAAATATATTCTAGTTCTTAGTACTAATAATATCTCTCACAATTATATAGCTTCTGCTTTATAGAAAAATATGGGGATGCATTTACCAAATAGTACCAAGAATCACTGAGTTTACCTAGGCTCAGTCACCTAAAAGTTGGGTATCTAAGCTATTTATCCTGGTATCTTCCTAATGGAGAGAGGTAAGTGCTTGCAGCAGAAAGTTCATTTATTGCCAAATGTCATTCTTGGTGTATTACCTCATCCCGTGAGGAAATCTCATCCAAAAATACAACAATTTATTTACCACTTATTCAGGAGTAATCTATTAAGGAGTTATGTTATGGGAAAATGGGCCATATTTAAAAAAAAAAAAGTCGTGAATCACAGCTTGTCAGCTGAGCAATACAAATCAGTCACTGCACTCATGATACTAATTCTGGGTTTTCCTCACAAAGACCATGCAAAAGTGACCTGCTCTATTTGACCTTGGTGGAGTGAGCTGGATTTTTAAAATTTTGTGTGCAGAATTTCTGTGAAGAAAAAAATAATCAGTTGGATTTTCATATCCCGTTGAGAAATTCCATTAACTCCCTGAATGTTATGGCTGCTTTTAGATGAAGCTGCATGCAACTTACTGGATGATAAGAAATACTTAATATCTTGAGTTGTATTTAAGCAAGAATTAAAGAACATAAGTGTAATATTTTTCATCCTGTAAACCACAGCTGAGGTGCTGCCTAACTCCAGAGGTGAACCAACTCAATTTTTGTCTTAAGGGTCTCTATACACCCAAGCTGCTTCATGACATAACCCAAGAACTCCTCTGTCTTAACAGACTCAGAACCCTGGGGCATCTTGAAGCCATGTACAGCCCATTGGAACTTCATAGTCAGATCTCATCTTTCCCTCATACTCAGCACTTTTGGAATATGGGCCTCCATCTAGACTTCTCCAGACAGAAACAGATGAAAATGCTAATAATTTTTACTAATCTTTTGCAAAGCATGTAGTGTTGATTCACCAGAACAGCATTCACTACAATAAAATGCTTGCTAATTCTGGTCTGCCTACTCGAGCCCAGAAGAACAATCTTGGTTTTACTAAAATTGCTTATTTAGCCTGTCACTTTTAAAATGCTTTCTTCACCTCAGAATTACTTGGAGGCTGAAAGGCTCAACACAGCTTTTCTGGTAATTGCAACCTGGGTCAAAATTTTTGGCATTGGGCTGAGGAGAAATGTGCCAACCTGGGAAGCAGGATCTTCTGGTGGCCTGAAGGGAAACATTGGCAGGAGACTAGGGCACTATGGGGAAGACATTTGAAAAATAAAGGCATATGAAATACTTCATATGTGTTGGTTAATATAGCACAGCATAATTATTTCTCTGCAGAAATATTCAAGGATTAAAAAAAATTGAATTCCCATTTCTAGCAGTTTATTTTCCATGAAGTTTATAGAATTCCCATAGAAACTTAATTTGAAACCCATTTATGAAAGCCAGACTATGTTTTACACAGCATTCTGTCTGAGCACAATTTTTCAGATGCTCCTTATCTGGCATGGTGAGAAGAGCTGGTCAGTTCCACACATGAGTTCCAATTTCATCCCATTTAAAGATTATCTGAGCAACATGCACTTGGGGCAGCACTATAAGCCCCCTCTATATTTACTGGAAATCAATAAATACCGCCTGAGTATAAAAGGGTGGGTCTGATTTTAGATGGGTAGAATCAACTTCTGGTCTCCCCAGACATTTTAACAAGGTTTTGTTGGTGCTGTAACTAAGCTTACGAGATGAAAGTTTTCATTGTATTAATAAATCAATTTTTATTAATCCTATTATTAACAAGGATAATAATAGAATAGAATATGAATATAGAATATGAAGGCAATGTAGTTTTCATTTTATCCCAGTTTTTAAAGACGGTAGAAGTCGCTGAATAGAGGTGTTCCTAGAATTTTATAGAGATGAAACTGAAAGGATTCCATAAACTGAACAGGAGAATCATAGGAGTTATTGAAAAAACACAGAGGAAAATACATCCTCACCAGAGTCTTTGACTGTTTTTTAAAGAATTAGCTCTATTGAATTCTGTAGCAACAACAGAATTTTCTATTAAATGCTTGCAGAAAAAAAAAATATTAGGACATTCTTAAGTTAGAGAAAACACAAAAAAAGTAAGTTTTCATCTATGCTGTGCACATACAACTCCCATCAGCAGTGATAATAAGGAAGACACAAGCACACTGGGGAAACAAGTCAGTCAGATAGGGATTCTCTCTTGTTCTACACTACCAACAGACAACATTCATTTATGCCTTAGGGATTGGCATTACTTTCAAAAGGGAAAGACAAAGGCCTTTAGTGTCGCTTCCAGATTTTGTGTTAACCTGGTGGCACTTTGATCTCAGCAAGGGCTTGCATTCTCTGAGCTCTGGCAGAAGCAATACACCCTGCACATCTGCCAGTGCTTTCAGGAGACATCCTGAATGGCTTGTGGCAATGCTTGGAAAAGCACACCACAGGGCAGGAATGATGGACTGCTCTCCAGAGCCAGGCTGGCAGGAGTGTGGAGCCCTCCGTGCTCCTTTGCCGTGTGTCTGCTGCTCCAGGGTGATGTGACCCTGTGTTAGAGCCTTGAATGGACAGACCTCTTCCAGCCTGGCACTCTGAGATGCTTCTCCACTGGAGACCTGTTCTCCTCCTCCTTGTGACTAAACTCAAACCAGATGGTACCTCCCAAAGTGAACAAACTTTTTTTTCTTCATTTAGTGCAAGAGTAACACATATAAAATGTTAAAAACGCAAAATACAAAAAGTGGCATGATAAATATGGTTCTGTGGCAAAGAAGTCATACAGCTAGGAAAAGACTTGTTAGATACATCTTGATAAACAATCAAGCAGCTTTAAATAGCCGTACCAGAAAAAAAATGAAATCAGCAGTACATTTTCCCTTTGAAGTTTTGACAAGGGTAGCGATCACAGATTGTACTATTTTTACTAACCTCCTTAAGTATTTACATGCCTTTTTTTCAAACTTTTTTTTTCCAAGACAGCTGTGAGCAGACAGCATAGCTACTCACACTTTTGGGTACTTTGCAAAAAGAAATGTTGGAGAGGCTTTTGGGTATATTCTCTCATTGTCTTCTGCATCACAGTGCAACATGTGGGCAGGATTTTCTGTGCCAAAAGAACTGAGAATATTCTTCTGTGCTATTATTGTCACCAAGAAAAACCGATTCTGCTAGCAATGGAAAACATTAAATTTCAGTCATGGTGAATCTGATTTTTTAATCCCATAGTGGAGGGCATATGTGAGAAAATAGTTTTGCCATATCTGGCATATCATAGATAACCGAAAATGTGGTGCTTTATAAGTCTAAAATACCTAAACAAGGGTTTTTCTATGGGTGAAACCAGTTTTCTCCAAGTCACACTTGTATCCTTGGCAGCTGGTAGCTCTCACCCCATGGATGAAGCCTGCCATTTGTACAGCTCGTTCAGCCAAGAGCTGAAAAAGTACATCATGGACGTTATTTCTTTCCAGATGTTCTGTGTGACAAGTTCTTGCCACAGCTCAGCTGAAGCCCTTTGAGGCCAAAGCAGGACAATCTAAAAGAGTGCTGCCAATTGAATAAAAAATATTCAATGTATTTTACGCAGATTTAAACATCTGTGGTGCTCAAGGAAGATTTCATGGAGTTCTGTAATCATAGAATCATAAAATCATTAAGGCTGGCATGTAATTAGCTTCACAATATTGATGAATTTTTATCCATGGTTTATGGTTAGGGAGATTGGCACAGAAAAGGTAAACAGTTAGCCCTCAGGAAAAAAAACCACATCTTATACCCTAGAGGGAAGAACTCAAGCAAGTCAAGCAGTAAACCTGCCCATATCTTATTTTCCATGACACCATTTTGTGGAACTACTGTTTCTAATTTGGAGGAGATGGCAAACAATAGTTTAAGGTTGCAAAGAGGTGTTTTGCTTTACAGCAATAAAAAGAGAAGGGAAATGCATTTCTTCTTAGATCTCCTTCTTTTAGGTATCTAATAGCAACTGAAAATTCCAATAATGCAAAGCATAAATTCATGTAATTAATTATTCAGACTTCAAAAAGAAGGAGATTGTTTTAGACTGTGTCCTTCTTTTTAAAAACGGTATTTGTATATTTTGCTTTCTAATTTTGATCCTGTACGGTACACTTAAAATATATTTTTAGCTTTCCTCCACAACCACTGGAATTAGAAGCATTGCTATTGTTGAGAATGAGAGCTGAAATCCCTTTCAGAAACAAATTAGGGTTTTCTGCAAAAGGCAATTTCTATAAGGCTTGTCATAGCCACTATCACTTTTGCTTCCCTTGGTTAGCAGAATGAAGTTTTAAAACAGCCCTATCTCTTTCATAGGCAGCATGGAAAGTAGACAGGATCTTTCTTCTGCTTTCAGATCACATAGCTGTAAATATTTTCAGCTGGGGTATCTGGGTTCTGGTTTGCTGACTGGCCAGGCTGGAAACATGTTCCACATACATCACAGCTTCTGGTCCTGGCAGACACTGCAATGCTCAGGGGGCAATGATGGCTGGGAGAAAATATTCCCTCTGTTATATCCTGGGAACCCCATTCAGAACATCCTAGGTTTTGCAGTACCACCATTTAGATGTAATTTACATTACTTTGGTGAAGCAATTGGTGCTGCTCCTGGTTAGAAGTTGTTCCTTACCACACCTGTGCAACCTTTTCTGTTGCCTGGAGATGCAGAGGGGCAATCAGGCACAGAGCAGCAGTGGTTAACACAGAAGGAGCAAGTACCCTGCCACATATTTAAGAAGGGGAGTCCCAAGCCCAGAGGAATGCAGCTTTGGCTTCCAGAGGTTTGAGGCTGTTAAAAAGAAACAGATTTTGTAGAAATGTCATAATAGTAAAAGGGCTTTCAAATTCGTTTAGAAACTTTTGACACCTGAAACAGCATAAAAACACATGTGTCCATTTTCCTGCATGGGAAGGAGTGGTCTCAGAGATGTATTGAGGTGGTTTTTCAGTTGAAGGTGAAAGATGTGGAACATCTGTGTGTTTCACACAGCCATGTTCAATTTGATGCTTGCTGCAAGGGGTGGGGCAGAGCAGTGGTGTTTCTGTTGGAACTGAGATGCATCTTCACACTTGTGCAGTGGGGGAATGGGAAGTGGGGGTTAGAGGTCCTACAGTCAGGACTAGGAGGATCATGGATGTGCTGGCTGGGCTCCAGGGTCTTCCTGAGGCTCCAGAATTGCCATGATCAGCCAAGAACTGCCCAGGTCCTTCTCAGCCCCACCAGTGGCAAATGGCACCATCTCATACAAGCTGAGAGGAGAAGGTGGTTCTGAACCCAGAACAGCTTTCTGGAGCCAGTAGTCAAGGAGTGTGGGGCAAAAGAATCCTCTCTGAAAGGCTAAGCCCTGTTTTGGATATGGGACAGCATGTGCCTGTCCTCAGAGTTTTAAGGATGTGAGCAAATGGTCTGAGCACAGTTGAAGTTTACAAAAACTTTCTGTCAACAGGAAAGAATTGTTGCTTCTCTGATGTTTGGGCAGGTAATGCAAGAGCAGATACTAGGTTCACAGTCTACTTAAAGGTATACTACCCAGTTTCTAAACACTAGTGTATTATCAAAAATTACTAATGAAATAACAATGCTTTGAGGGAATTTCATGGGAAGAAAGTGATTGTAATTCCAAAAAAACCAACAGAATCAGAAGAAATGGTGCCTAACCATGGGAGATAACATATTGCAGAGAGATTTGTTTCTATGGAAGGGAAGAAGCAGAGCTTGGTTAGGTAAATTTCTTTGGTACTAACAAAGTGCCCTGCAGTGTGACTTTCCTGCTCTGTCAGATGGAAGATGCTTTCTATGGGATATCTGTGATTATATGTTTTGGTGGGTTTTTTTTTTTGTTGTTGTTGTTTTTTGGTTTTTTTGTTTGTTTGTTTGTTTGTTTGTTTTTTAATATGGGCTACAGTCCTCCTGCCTTCCCCATCTTTAGCATACCAGTCAGCTGTTAACAGCAGGAAACAAATGTGGCAAGGTAGGGGTCTTGATTTTGTTTGTGATGGTTTTTGGAGGCAGAGACCCTGTTTGTTTTTGCCTGCTCTGGACAGATTCCCGGTGACTTGCACAGCATTGCATAGTGGAGACAGACTGAATGGAAATTATGGAAATGCATGCTCTGGGCTGGAGAGGGGAAAACAGTGGTTTTACTGCACTGAGAGCTCTGGTCACAAACACAGCAGCACTTGTGCATTATATAGATGTTAGATAGAAGAGATATGCTGGTTAGTGGTGTTCTGCTTTTTCTGGGGATCCTTCTGACTAGCCAGTCAAATACACAGAAATACACTTCGGCAGAAAAATCATGACCAAGAACTTAGTGAATCCCACTGGGGCTACTATTACTATCTACATGATAAACTGAATTAGAGATACTCCAGATTCTTCATCATTTTATTATTAAAGAAAAGCCTCCCTTAGCCAGGAGCCCAAATGTCACTTTCATGTTGTGCTGAGATGTGGGAACATCGCTGTGAGACAAAGCTGCTGCTGCCCTGACCCCCTTGGTCCAGCACTCTCTCAATAGAGACTGTCAGACCAAAGTTCCCATTGCAGGCACTCCCAGCCCCAGCCCCGCAGACCCAAGGTGCTGTAAATGCAGTGCTGTGACCGAACTGATGAAGCTGACACCTGCTTGGCATTGCCTAATAACAAGAAAACACTCGAAACAAGCCAAGTACAGGCTGCCCAGGCCTTAAGGGTGTGAGCACTAGGTGTCAGTGCAGCCCAAGGAAAATCAGCACTGCAAGGCTCCCAGAAACTGCCAGGGAATAAGAAATAATTTGCATTTCAGGAAATGTTGATTCTGCTGGTGGAAAAGACATAAGAGAAAAAGACAACCATATTATAAATATAGACACAAGTATAAATATATGGATTTTATGTGAATAGCATCTTTTATTCAGAAGGAAAACATTAAATTGCTCTCCATGCTTGGATCACCTTTGTTAGCACAGTGATAGAACTCTCATCTTGTTTCAGCTGAAGACTCCCATATTGAAAAGCGTCTACTGTACTGAAACTGATCAATGTTATTTCCTTAATTAGCTGCAAACTTTAGATAACTGATCTAACCTAAGATCCAAGAGAATAAGAAATACAGTATGTAAGTACAGAGCATACCAAACCAGAAACAAGTCTATGGAGAAACAGCTATACCTCTCCAACCCCTCAAATTGTCCACTCATCTTTCTTAAACTTTTTAACCTTTCTCCCTTATTACTTTTCCCCTGCATCCTAGATATCCTTATATCCTCTACTCTTTCAGTCTACATGTGTTCTGAAATAAATGCAGACATTGAGAGTTGGAAAAACTAGAGTGAAAAGTAAGAAATACAAATTTATACTCAGAGCAAATGAATCCTTTTACTTCTTTATGTGTGGGTCTCATAATTTGTTGATTTTTAATGTAGAAGAGCAGTGTGAATAAGAAACAAAGTTCTGGCAATGGATTTGGGGTTTTTTCTGTCTTTTGGCAAATGTTGGATTCTGTCAAAATAACCCCCCATAAAACCCTATATAGCTCCCTTGTGAGTTCTCCCTATGCCAATTAAGTTCAAATGAAATGTAGTGGCAATTTTTTATTATTATTTATTATTATTTATTAAATGTGTCCAGACAGCCTCTGACTACCCTTAGAAATTTGCAAATAAAATGGTTTGTTGATCTTTGTCAGCTCAGCTCAGAGTCCCCTCCAGAATAAACCAGACATGCTCACCACCACATCCTCAGGCAAGGGCCTGAGCAAACAGATGAACCATGCATCCTGCCCAAAAAATCAACAGGCTGGGATACTGGCAGACCAGTGGAGGAAATGATACCCAGAGGCAGACAGATCTCCTACTGGTGAGTAGGTAGGAGGCATTTATTTCCACGATGAAATGTCCCTGCTAAGAATGACAGGTGAGCTATCCCTGCTGATCTTCTGCAAAGGAAGAGAGGAGGATTGGGAGGTAATTTGGTATCTGTCTTGCCTTTTCCCAGCAGTGGGCTCAAAGCTGAGCTCTACATTCACCCTTGTAGGCATACTTTCCACTGAAATGGGTACATAATTATGGATCCGAAAAGGTTTCTGGAGGAGGTGAGTCACAGGATTGGCTGTTCGTTTTGCAGATGCAAGGAAAGGATACAGATTCATGGTGCTAAAAGAGCTGCTCTTGACCCTGCTTTGAGAAAGGGGACTAAACCAGAGACATGTAGAGCTCCCCTTCCCACCTGAAAGTTTTTTTCCATTTCTAGTTCCCAGGTTCATAGATTGTATTACAGAGTAGTGATAGCAAAATTGAGATTCTGGTTTACACCATTGCAGAGAAGGAAAAAATGGGGAGTTCAAAGTTGTTGTAGTAGGATCAAAGCACTCTAAGAAAAGAATGTGACCTCATGGTGGCCTACCAAATTTGCTCTAGTTTAGTTTAGGAGCTTTTTTCACCCGGTTACTTGAAGTGTGAAATTATCCTGTTAAGAATGGGTGTTAACAGGTTAAAGAGCTGCAGACTGATAAATGCAGATCTCCTCAATCATGCTTGATGAGAGGCACTTACAGGCCACATGAGCTGCCAACAGGACCATCTATCAACTCTGTAGGTGTCCAGACCATAACAGAGGTAAGCCAGCAGATGACATGCAATTTTTCATAAGATGTGAATATTGAGATCTATGACGCACAACATCAGATGTTGTAAAAAAAACCAAACAAACACAAAAACAAAACACAAAAAAACATAGATTTAAAAATGAGCTGATGTAAACTGGAAATTTGGGTAGTTGGAATTTTTTAGGGTTTAATTAGTGAGAGATAAGTTCATATAGTTAACGTGAGCTTAAAACAATGTTTTCCGTAATTAATGCTGTAATTTTAAGTCAAGACCTACAATCAGGGTCCAGGTCCCTAAACACGATGAATGTATCATACACTACTTGAAACAAAGAATTTTGCTTAATTCTCCTTCTGACATTTTTACTATAGAGTAGGAGTGTGCTGCTTTCTTCTAACTGTCTCAGTGATATCAAGATCTAATGCTTCAAGTGTCAGCCCTTGTGCTCTTGGTGTGTTTGGTGCCATCCCATCACTCTCCTTTCTTCTTCCGTCCTGTACTTCCTCTCTTCTCAGCTTATTTTCCTTCATATGGTCATGTTCATGTCTTTTCCATAAACAACATGTTCTTTCCTCATTTTTCTTCTCTCCTTAAACATAAGCTCTCCTTCAGCAGGGCCAACTCTGTAAATGTCTGAGTCTTGCTGAATTACTCGTTAATATCATCCCCACAGACTTCTCTTGAACAATCATTTCCAACAGCACATCAGCACACCACGGCTGCCAAAGAAGCCGCTTGAATGGAAACAAACTGCAACTCAACGTGCCCAGTGTGACACCAAACACATGTGATGTCATTCCATGACCACAAGACTCAGTGTTTTGTTTTGATTTTCCCCAGCCACTGGTACTGGACTAGCAGCTCCACAAAGAACAGTTATTTAATGGCTGCTGTGTAAGCCAGAGTGTCTGAGCTAGTAGCCTGAGAAAGCTGTGACTTGATTTCAGCCTGAAAGTCTGAAGCATCTGACATTAAACAGGCCCAGACAAAGAGAAGACATACGACAGTGATTTCATAAGAGGAATTGAGCTGTTATAATAAGCTTAGGGACCAAAAGGTGAACAGCAAAGGTTAAAGAGACCAAGACAGTCTACTTTTCTTCCTGGATAAGAGGGAAAATATTTGTCTTCTTTCCTCTAGCTTGGAGCACAACAGAGCTCTCTTATTTCTTACTAAGGGGATCATATGATGAACCAAAATTCAGAGCTTGCTTTTGGCTGTAAAGTAGCAACCCAGACATATAGTCTCTTTCTAGCCCTTGGCCAGCAGTCACTGGAGACTATCATGTAGTGTATATGGCAGAGTATTTAACCTATCCCTATTCAATTACATATAGCAGAGCAGTTAAGAGAAGATCTAGATCAAGCGGAGTGAGACAGGAATGGTTTTGTCTTCTAACGGCTGCTTCTGAGAAAGGAGGATTGAACAGACCCTGCCTCGCTAAATAAGAAAAATAGACAGTGCCATCGGTACCAAGTGCTTGAGCCAAAACTAAGAGAAAATAAAATTGCACTATCAGCAGATTCTTCTCTGTGGCTTTGCATACTGGAGAGGGGCTAAAGAACCCAGAGAGAGCAGGCACATGCACATATATGCACCATTTTCCCACTTACTTCCTGTCAGGAGATTCCTCCTCCCAGGGGCATCCCTGTTTCTTTTTTCTTTACCCATCAGGTCACTGAATATTTTACTTGGTTATTTAGATCTGCCTTAAATAATACATGGCAGGTTTATTCCCATGTGTTTGGTCAACATCTAATGAAAATAGAGGAAGTGTTTAACTTCCCCTACTCATCAAATCCTAGTTCCCTGCTAGAAACACAAAAGCTTTATTTGTCTTAAATGCTGTGCCATAAGGCTTCCTCTGCTTTTAGTCACAGAAATTCCATCTACTGGCTTGTCTTGCTGTGCCAGCTCCATGCTTCTGCCATGGCCAAACACGACATTCCCCGTGTTTACAATGGCTGGAATCTACAGTGACGATAAGTTCAGACATGTGCTCCAGGCATGCCTGTACTGGCATCATGGAAAGGCTCTGAAAAAACTGCCAGATAAGAATTTCCACTGTCATTGTGCTTTTACACCATTGCTAACAATTCAAGGTATAAAGTATTAATTTTTCTAGACATCTTTTCTGATTCTCTGACAACCCACAGAAATATTGAAGTTTTCACACTGACGCTTTCCCGTGAATACATTTGCCTCAAAACTTTTTCACCATAAATTGCCTGTCTGCAAAAATTTGAGCCTGGCTTCTGGCATCACATGATGTCATTGCTGTTATCTGAGCTCAATAAACAGGAAAGCATTTCCTGCAAGAAAAGTTGTACATGCATTTTTTTGAATAGTCTCAAGGGAGAATATTCAATCAACTTTATTAATTCATTTTCTCTGGGCAACCATGCCAGTGAAATACAATCACTTCAATGTTTAAGGAAAGATTGAAGGGAAAGGGAAAAAGCAAATGGCATAAGCATATTTATTTCTTTGCTGTTATAGAAGATTCTTGGATTATTTTTTCAGTTCTGATTTTCTGGAATTTGAAATAGATTCATAAATTGGTACATTCCCCCAAAGAATTAAATATCATTTGAGTTGCTCACAGAACTGTAATATATCCTCACAGATTTCATTGGAGCTTTGTGTTTCAGCTCAGGTTATCAACACTAGGATCTGTAGGACAGAAATAGGAATGCCATGGGTTTTTTTAAAGACTGGTTTTCTGCTGAGTTCATGAAATGTACAAAGAAATATGCCAAACATCTCTCTATTTCAACCACAAATTTGCATTTTATCATTGCCTCATTCCAAGTTGCTTATTTCTCTTTCTTTCTAGGGGTCAAATGAAAAGTTTCTCTTGTAAGGAAAACATATTTCTCATCAGAACCTTTTAAAATCTATCAAAAAAAAAGCGCACATTATAATGACAATTGCTTTGGTTAGATAATGTACTATACTCTGTGAATAGGACATCTACTGAATTATGAACAAAAATAAATAATAAAATATGTTTTAAAGGTTCACTTGAATTTGACAGCAATTTTCTATCCAGGTCAACACATTAGACACTTGTAGTGTCGCCACTTCACATAGTTTAAGCTCTAAAGTTTCAAAAATCGGCGTTCTGTGAAGCCTTAAATTGACCCATTTGCAAAACTTAAGCTGAATTATCACCAACATATCGAGAAGTGTCCGGTGTGTGTATAAGTGAAAATTATACAATTTCTTCTGGGATGAAAATCATGCAATTGAGAATAAAAATAGTATCAGATGACACAGTTTCAAAAAATGTAACCCAACAGTGAGTATTCATAACTCCTAAGTGGAGAACATGTAGTAAGTTAAAATTGAAAGCAGAAGTGTTAAAATCACTGTGTACAGCACTTACCCCAAACAATATGAAAATCTGATGCATAAAAGAGTTAAAAAATCTCTCAGGAATAATTGATCAGAAAAGTGTGTGTGAACTCCCTCTTTTTCCTTTGCAAGTCAGATTGAAGGGAAGAGAGAAGTTGCACAGGCCTATTTACCATCCTTTAGTATAAAGACACTGATCACTCTATCCTAGGGAAGGTTCATTACTTGAGCATGACAGCAGCTAATGCACCTATACATTGGAAGTTGTATTATTAATGACCTTGCTAATACCTGGTGACAGTGAGAGAGTGAATTTCCACAGTTCACAGCCCTTTGTAAGCCTTCTTCTGGAATACTTCTCTCCACTATCATCACCCAGACTCCCCCTATGACCTCTTTATCAGTCAGTGAGTGGTACCAGAGGCTTAAGACACATAATCACTGCAGCGTGCCATGTGTGCTCTGCAGGGCAACACAACATAGGGAGAGACTAGATGAAACCCACTTTAAAAAATATAAGTTCCTGTAAAGACTTTATTAGGTAATGGTAATGTCATTTAGTTCCACTTTCATTCTGTTGTGGTTACTTACTTCACATGAATTTTCATGTCTCATCTTCAAGTTAATCTTCTTATTTACAGCTGTGCAGCCTGATCTGAAATTCACTGTGGGCAGTCAAAATACTGCCAATGACTTCAATGGACTTTGGATTAAGCCCATATCCACCTTAGAAATCTGTTTTCATTGACTCCTAGAAATGAAATCAAAGGGTGAATCTGGCTTATCTATATGTTTGAGAAATACACAAGTAACATGAAAAGAAAACACTAGTATGTTTGTTTCCACTTCTGCCTCCCTTTCAAGGCCAAGAGAAGTAGCTGCTCATTTCAGCACCTCTGCAATTAAAGGTAATACAACCAGCTACATGTAACAGTTTATTTCAAGCATGCTTTATGTTCAGCAAACCTTAGAAAACTGATGCTTTTTGCTCCCACCTTTTTGCACCATAGAAAAAGTGGTTGAACGAATCCCCATTTTTTTGGTACAGATAATGTTACACAGATGTTGCTGAAGCACAGCACTGGCCCTTGGACTGTACTTGGTATCTGCAGGAGCACCTGGAGGGTGTCTGCAGGGCCTTTGAAGCCTTGCACTTGGCCTTGCACAGAAGTGTACCAAAACACAGTGATACTGCTGGTGGCTTTAACAGGGAGGGTTGGTGTAATGTCCTGCTCCGCATGAGACAGCAAAGGCATCACCTCTCACTCCCCCACCTCTTGAAACTGCCAAAGCTTCTTTAGACTCTTTGTTTACCATTAATGCTATTAAAGATTACTGTACTTCCATGGAAACCTAAGTTATGAGGTTGGCAAAACCATCCTGAGTGTCTTCTCTCTAAAAAGAGACAATATGAAAACAATATAAGTACTTGACTATCAATTTCTAGTAATGCAGACCTTGAGTTTGCATTTGATCTGCTCAGAGAGGTTTAAACACTTTTTCTTTCAGCAGCATCAAGGAATTTGTATTGCATAACATTTTCCATAACTAAAAGGTCAGTGAAGCTATTTTCAAGTCTGCTTTATGGGAGAAGCAACTTCAATCTTCCTGTTACTCTTGGTGTTTTTCAGCATCCTAGAAGAGCACTTGAATGAATCACTTAGGGTTAAACTTTTAAAGTAAGTTCTTAAAAGAATATTTTTGCTTGTTTGTTTCCTTAACACAAAATTTGTATATAATTCTTACTCAAATTCAGTGAAGCTGAATTAATATTCGATTAGCTTAATGTAAAGAACTACCCTGGTTCGCACAATATTGCTGAGTACTGGTCGAACAGGGATAATTTATACAATTTTCCCCCTTTTTTTTTGCTTTGATAATTAATACTGGTGGTACTTTTCAACTTTATTGGGGACCCGGACAAACTGAGGAGATACTTTTTTCTTTTTCTCCCAGGAGTACCGACTCTAGCAGTCAGGTCAATATATAAACACTCTGATTAAAGGTAAATGGGACCCAGAAGCTGTTCTGGAATCTCTAAGACTGAATGGCTTCCCAATTACATGTCATATAATTGAAGATGATTCTGATATTTCATTAGCTGGATACCTTGGGTCTTTCTCTGCTTTAGCAGCTATTTCTGGCTGCTTACTTTAATGATATTTGGAGGATCTTAACTTTCTCAGAGATTGTTATTCCTCCATCAAATTGATCAGTGAATTCATTGGGAGATGGGGCAGGAGGGCAACCAGACGTGCATATCATGACAAATGTCTCATTTCTCTAAGACATCAAAGAGAAAATCATCTTTCGTGCTATATTTTAAAAGAGTTTGTATTTCTACAGATTTTGCATGGGTAGCATAGAGCTCCTTGCACTGGCCTGGCAGGGAGATGCCCAAGGCAAAAGGTGGTTTGCACACCTTCCTTCTCATCAGCCTCATGGGGAGAGAGGGGCAGCTGCTCTGAGCCAGCCCCTCCTTTGCCCGGGACTAGACCTTTCCAGGTGCAGCACATGCTGGCCCCACTCCAGCAAAGCACTTAAGCACATGCTTAACTTTCAACACATCAATTACTCACGGAGAAGTCAAGCCCGGAGAAGCTGCTGGTGCAGAGATAGAGGTGAAAAGGAAATGGGGAGGTGGTGACCTCATTGCCTCTCTTTCCCAATGGACCTGTCTGCAGACATCATTCAGGGCCTGGGGTAAAATGATCGCAGAGGCTAATAGGTCAATGACCTGCTACTCTGTCCTTAGCCCAGCCCCAACCTTTGCAAAAGAGAGGGGAAGGGAGTGGGGAAGATCTGTACAGTTTGTCAGATGTTATCACACCTGATAAGACAAAGCTTTGCTTTCAGGAATTTCTTCTTCCCTAGTTTACTGTGAAGATGGCAACCCAGAGATCTGTACTGGCAAGGAGGAAATTCACAGTCTTTTGTTCTTGCTCTGCCACTCACATCTGTGACAGGTTTCCTTTCTCCCTCAAGCTATTCCAATTTCTGGCTCTGCATGTGTCAAAATAAGTTTCCAAAGCAAAACACAAATGTATGGGGTAATTACAGCTGTCATCTTAATGTCAGAGGAAGGCACTCCCCTTCCCGAAGAATAATACACCCCCTTGTCAACAGCATACTGTGTGATAATGAAGAATTTAACATTCATCTCTTTGGTTAATTAGTATTTTTTTTTCTTCTCACTTGAGGGATGGGATAAGGAAAAAGAGAATTGCCTGATGTTGCTGCTATATGGACCCTTCTCTGCTTAAAAAAATCCTAAAAAATGCTGTTGAGAGGTAGACAACTATGCATAACCACTAAACCACACAAAAGTGACCCTAGAGTCACCTTTTTAGACATGGGGAGACTTACCTGAATATAAAGAAAAAATTAAAATAAGTATTAAAAAATTATATTTAGAAAAATTGAAATGCAGCAAATCAAAGGACAAGATCTGTTCCTTCAGATCACCAGTAACACGAAAAAGATTTTCTAAATGTTTGGAGGAGTGTCTTTAGAAAGACATGCAGCCCAGTTCCTCAGTCTTCCAGGGAATCCCTCGGACACACATTTGAAGCTCCCTTCACAAGCCACAGTAATGACAAGGTCACCATAAACCTACTCTCAAATGTTTTCATAGTTTTTTAATGTGAGTATTCCGTAATAATGGCAACATATATGGAGATAATGATTGCAAAAATAATTTGTGGGAGTTTAAGTGCACACAAAAAGAAATCATTTTACAATTAAACTTCCCTGCTTTAGTTTTATACTCCTTTACCATACATGACTCCCCAGTCTTTGTAAAACAGTTTTCTCCAGGGTACCCACAGTACTCATGGGAAATTTCAATTAAAATGGAGTGAGAGGTGTTTTAGATGCAGAAAGAGTGGAAAGGTATCTAAAACACATACTGCAGCATGGAAGAAGAATGGACTTTCTAATCAGTGTGCATGACACTTGCATTCAGATTTGCTCTTACTGCTGTTCAATCTACTTGTGGTGAGCCTCTTCCAGTTCCCAGTTCCCAGCTCCCCAGAGGGAATCACTATAACTCCTTTCTTCCACCTTTCTTGCATATTTTGCAGCATGGCATTTTATTAGTGTGCTGGGAATAACTGCTGTGGGGCACAAAGCACAGTGAAGGCACCAAGCATGAAAAGGCCCCTCTGAGGTGCCATTCAGCAGTAATGTTTAATGGTAAAGTCAGTCTAAGGACTCCTGCCCATTTCATCTGCTTGTCCCTGCCTGTGTACTGCAACTCGCTGCCCTGTCAGTTGTTCCACTCTGAATTTTTCTGGAAGATGCTGAAAGCAGATCAGGGAACTTGCCTAGTTAAAAGTAAGTCTCCTTTCACCAATGTAATTTCTCATTCAGGTCAATGTATAGATAAAGACAGCGGGGTCCCATCAATAGATCTTAGCACAAATAAAATCTTACAAGGGCTGTGAAACAGCATGGGATGAAAACAAAGACTTTGGGACTCAGGTTAGTCATAACTTCATTTCACTGTAGCCTGAGCAAAACTTTTTAGACTGGAGAAGCATCAAATGCTGTTATGTGAGTCTGTGCTCCAACTCCATTGTGAAACTTTGCCCTTCTGCAGGATTTCCGATCAAGTACCACAGCAGCTCTTTGCAAACATTAAGTACTGTGTCCCTACAACACACCTGGCAGGCAGATCCAATATCCTCTTATCAGATGGGCAAAATGAGCTGCACAGTGATCACAACTGGCTCAGCCATGCAATGCAGCTCGAGCCAAGAGCCAACAGGAGAGGCAGCAAGAAGTAGAAAGTCCCAACAGCCAGACTGATGTTTTAACTACAAGGCTTCTGCTGGAAACCAGTGGCCACTGGCAGTAACTGCCAATACAGAGATGCTTCAAGCAGCAATAGGAATGGGGTGAGGAGTGACAATGATACCACTTGCAGATGGCTTTCATTAAACAGAGTTTATATTGGATTAAAGGCACAATTTTGAGTCTACAGTAAAACTGCATGAAATAGTTTAATCTAATCTGGAAGAGGCTTTTTGACCAAATCAAACATTTCGCTGCAAATTTTGCAACTCTTCTGAAATTTCCTGGGAGATTCCACGTTTGAAAAGAAATACAAAAAACCCCCAACCATCTTCCCCCTCCAAAAAAAAAAAAAAAAAAAGAGTCTCAATTACATGTTTGTAAATCTTGTCACTGAAAATGGGATATATTTTATAGAAAACGCATGTCTATACTTTTAAGAATAATTATTATTTTTGCTAGCTTTTATCAGCAGAAGCTTTGTCATTGATTAACACCAGTGAGTGACTGAGCTACAAATAATGTAAAAAGTAAAATGGTTTTATATGTTACAGTAGTAACAAGAAAATATTTATTCCAGTGACAAACCTAGTGGTAATCAGCTTTTCTTGAAAGAAAGCCTGTTTCATGCCTTATTTAGTGTCTATCTTCAAACTTTAAAAATATTATTGTTTTTATAGCAAAATTATTGTCATGTGGCATTGTTTTTGTTCAGGGGTTTTGGGAGCCTAAAAGTCAAAAGATAATTGTATGATGCCAAAAGTTACCATTTTCACATACTTTCATAAAAAACTTCATTGAGGCACATATTACTTTATTTGCATGGCACAATCCAAATAAGGTTATATACATGCCTGAAACACCATTTCCTGCTATATTCTTGGACATTAATGAAATTTTTCTGATGCTTTTCTTTTTGGAGACAAACCCACATAGGTAATCTCATGGATAGACACTGAAGCTATGAGTGAACAAGGTAATTATAAGTTTGCTTTTGAACAGTCAAAAGAAGTAAAGGAATTGCCTTAATAGGTTTTTGAGCCTACATGTAATTGGTTAAATGCCCAAACCAACTGAAACTCTAGCTGCACTTTCCTTCTAAATTTCAATTGTTCAAAATTAGCTGGGGACCTCAGGTTTCAATAGAGACACCCAAAACCCACCTAGGCTGATTCCTTGAAGGACAGAGAAATCCCTTCTGATTATAGTTCATAAAAAGAAAAAATGTTTATAAGCATGGAAAATAATATTCATATTTGCATAAATAATGATAACAAGGGGCGAGGGAGGTTAATGTAAGGGATGGAGCTTGCAATTCTAAAGCAAAGAACAAAAAGCAAAACCAACAGCCCCTCAAAACATTCAGAAGTCCCATCAGACCCAAACCAAATGTTTTCAAAATCTGTAAAAACCTTCTGGTATAAAATAATTTTAAGTTTCAATGACAGTGTGGTTGGCAATAAACTATAAATCACTGCACACAGAGGTTTCTAAATGGCAAGTGGCAAACACATGAAGGCTGTTTCTCCATGCTTTTGGCTAATTTGAACACAATTTTTTTGAAGTTATTCATAAGGAACAAGATTTATATAACATTGTATTTCTCAGCCCTTTTAATTTCTCTGATCCCTGCTGGATAACTCCAGTTGAAGTTAACAGAGCACTAGAGGCTTGGAGTGACTGTGGTCCTAAATGCCCTTTGAATGTCACTGCCCAGGTACTGGAGAGAGGCTCAGAGGCACAGAAGAGCTGTGACAGGAGATGATCTGCATCACTTGCTGCCAGGAACACTGAAGAGGTGAGACCTGTGGTTCATATATTGGCAGTAGGGAAAGCTGTAGCTACAGCTCACAGTTTACCAGACGTGAAGTGTTTCAGCAGAACTGAGCCAGAGGCAGAATCTGCTACTCACTGAACAGGTTTGGTCTCTTTTTTGGGGAAGGAACTTCTAATCATTCTTCAATCCCCTTCTACATGGTTATTTTTATAGGCTTTTTTTTTTTTTTTTTTTTTTTTCTTCACTTTTCTCTCCTTTAGCGTCATCTTAAAAGCTAAAGGACAGAAGCTGAGCAAATGTCCCTATGTGCACAAGGATGTGGGTAGTCAGATGGTTTTGTAAGAGCTGCTGTATTCTCCTTCACTTCTCCTCTCCTGCTATTTCTCCTTCATCTTAAGGAAATTCCTTGTTCCACATATTCCCACCAACAAAATAATAATAATAAAAAAAATTTAAAACATATTGCCAGTGTCTGCAGCAGTCACTGCTCCAATAGTATCATGTAAGACCCTAGTGAGGCAGAACCCTCCCCAAGGTTCCTCCTGCAGACAAGAAGGATCCTGGCAAAATGTTCTTCAAAATCTACCTCTCTCTTAACCTGCTGTGATAACATTTTAGTCACAGGCAGGAAAAGACTTGTCTTCCAGCAGTGGATCCGTACCTGACAGTGGCAGGAATGGGGAAAGGTGAATACATGAAAGGCAGAAATAACCTGCATTACACAAGCATCTGAGGATTCTTCCATAAGGACCCATGAAAGTCAAGTTACCTCATCATACCTAGTGAATCAATTTTCAGACACAATCTGTACATCTAGATGTCACCAACACTCCAATATAAAGGTGCTTTTGTTGCCACCTGCTGTATGGTGCAGAAGCAGGCGCAGACAGGATCACATCCAGCACTGGCAAGTCATCTGAGTATTTAATAGCTTCTCAGCAAGTTTTGAAAATTTTTTAGAAACTCTGGTTCAGCCTGCAGCCCGTGATATTCCTCCTAACTTCTGACTCCAGCTGCTCAGCAGTCAGAACCCCCCTACAATCTCAGTGCTACACACAATGAGTGTGACAATGTATGTTAGGGTGTGGCTTTGAGGGGCTGCTAGTCATGGGCAGGCATGACAAATCTGAGGAGCCTGAACCTTGATTCAACCCAAAGTACCCGTAACAGGCTGTTCGGAAAGTGTATTCATTGTATTGGAGTGGGAATTATTACTGTGTATACTGATGCAGAATTAAACACAGGCAGAGACAAACAAGAGAGAAGGGATACTCCCCAGGAGCATTCAAAATGAAGCTCTGTATTGGGGGACGAAAAGAAATTAGCCAGCTGAGATTGATGTTGGAGGACAAATGTGGTTCCTATTTTATTAATAAAAGAGGTCTCCCCACAAAGGAAATTCCCATCTTGGCCTGGCGATGTAGCACTAAGTGGTAATGGATACATGAAATGCCAAAACCCATAGATCTCATGTTACACCAGAGTAGACACTCTTTGGGGCTTGTAATTACAGGGAGCTGGCAGACATTCAGATTTCATCTTTGGGAGAGAAAAGGACTTTCTGCTCTCCTGCCAGCTGGGAAGACAGCTCAGTGCCAAGTTGGACATACCTTCCAGAGTATTTGCAATGTAGCATTCAGCTCTACCTCAGATTCTTCCACTTTCCAGGTTTCTGAAAATGAACAAATACAATATTTGTAATGGCACCTGTAGCAGTGAGGCATCTCAGAGAGAAGAGCCAAGTCCTGCCTCCCATCCAGAGGAAAGCAAAGTCAAGAAAAAGCAATAGCTCAGAGCTGTGTGGCACTGAAACAGAAAAAGAATCATAATGGCTGGAGAATAAATGATGTGTCAAGGACAGTAGATATTCTTGGACCCAAGTTCGCTCTCTGGACCCATCCTAATGGTGTGGATTAGGCACTGATGTACTGAAATATGGAGCAAACATGGTTTCCCAGACTAAAGACAAACTGACCATGCTGCCAGGGGTCATCTATATATTGATGTAACAAGACCTGAAAAGCTGTCCTCTGTTACTGTCTTCAGATTATCCCTGGACATTTTCCCCAGTTTGTTGTACTGAGCTTAACCCTACCAAGTCTGTCCTAGGAGATTTATGCTGACTGCCAAGGTGGCAGATAATGAGCTATCAGATATTAAGTTAAATCTCCTCACATGAAATATGTAAAACCTGTGAGCAAAAGAGCAGGCCCAGTACTTCTTAGCCAAATTCTGTTCTCAGTTGCACCAGAGGAATGCAACTGAAGTCAATATGATTTACAGGAATAAATTACTGTACAGGGCTTGGGTATTTTTTGAGATGACTTAGAGATTCTAGTTGTAGCTAATAGGACTGGCCACAGAAAAAAAAAGCTCAAAGAAAACTAACACTGTTGTTTGTTTTTCTTCCCCAACTCTAATGTCAGTCCCAGTCTAACAAAGCACCCAGTAATATTTGCTTAGGCACTGAATTTGTTAGCCTAACTTATTTTCACTGTTTATCCCACATTTCTATAAAAATGTGTTAAAAAGAAATAATCTGTTAATGCCAGAAGTTCTCAAATACTCTATTTCACAGGCATAGTGTACACTAGAAGGAGCTTGCAAGTATAGCTGTGCTGGAATTTTTATATCAATAAACCCCAGAGGGGTGGTGCAACTCCTGACACTGCACTGGTTCCAAGGATGAAATAACACATCCTGGCAACTCAACTGGATTTTGCCAGCAGAGCTGCAATGCATTTTTTTTTTTTCCCTGAGAAAGAATATCAGCAAAAACTTCTCCTGAGAAACCAAGCAGGGACTACACATTAGCTGGCTGCTTGGGATGCTCATCTGGCACACAGGAGACAAAGAGGTGCATCCCTGCTTTGCTCAAAAGATCTGTATCAAGTCTTAACCCCTCTCCTAGTGAAAAGTCTCCCCAGTCCTGGCCCTGCTGACTACCAAACGATTGTTCTGTCCTTCTGAGCTCATCTGACAGAGCTGCTCCAGAACAGTTTGATCAACTGGTGGTGAGGATGGTATGTGGGAGAGCTGGGTGTCATTCAGGCAGCACAGGAGCTCGAAGAAGGTGTCCTCTATCTCCAGACATCTCCAGCAGCAGCCTTTTGGCTGAGGGGCAAAGTTCTGTCTGCTTGTCAGCAGAAGCACTTGCTGGGGGCCCAAGGAATCTTTCTTGACAAGGATATTATTGCAATTGATGTGCCCCCACTGTGAACAGCATAGCTTTTTAAAAGTTGGTGTGTACTGGCACAAACACATGTACATTTTGTTTCCCTGAAGAACTTCTCATGGACTCTTGTGAGCTCAGAAAAGGCCAAATGACCTAAGGGTTATAAGGTGCCAGTTACAGATACTGTTTCACATTCTTTCTTAGAAAAATAGTTATAAAACTACTGGATTTTCTTTCCTTTTTTTTTTTTTTTTTTTCCCTGTATCTCTTCCAATGCAAAATACTTTGCTCTCTCAGTGGAAACAAATCATTTACTAAATACTTAGTGTAATTCCTATCATTGTCTCTCAAGCAGGCCTGTGTTTACATTCATAAGCAGGAATCTTTTTTCTTATACCATAGTCACTCCGTAGAAATAAATAAAAGCCACGGAACCTGCAAAAATCTTTGCTGACACACAAAATTTTAAACACCTTATGGATTAATGTTTATGAAGCCTGTCAGAAGTTTAAAACCATAATGAGAAAGAAAGATTTTTTTTCAGGTTTGAGAAATGAACTTTTGGTCTAATGTCAGCCCTATACCGAAAAAGCCTATGTTTGTCTAAGCCGACAGCTCCTTATTCAATTATTCACAACGTCTCTCTACTTAATTCTTGCTATAAATTTGTCTCTTTGCCCACTCTTTACACTATACCTCAGTGTGCCCCAGAGACATGGTGAGCCAGCAACTCACCACTAACTCAGCTTAAGGAGAAATGCTAGCAACAAAGACCAGCCTGCCAAAACCCATAAAACTTGCTGCTTTTTGCTTCAGTTTAAAACAAAAAAATAATATTGTCTTTTCTCTGAAGTGGTAAAGCAACACATGCCCAAATGAGTTCTTGACATTACTCTACAGGATTTTTAACAGTTCTGAAGAAACCCTGGCACTTAGGAACACATTCTCCAAAATGTATGGTTGTTAATTTGTTTAGTAGTCAGCGTAAGTAAAAACAAACAAACTTGTGACAGAAGGTGCAACCACTGGCTTTTGGTAGGCAATGGGAAGTACATGAAAATCACAGCTTCTGAAATACTGAATAAGTTGTAAAGGAAAGAACTGATTAAAAGCTGATAGGTAGTCATGCCCATTGCCATGTTAACCTGCTGTTTTACTGTCACTGTGTCTGTGAGAATGTACCCGTACTTACCAGCTGGGCAAAAGCAGTTAATGAAAATCCCAAACATGAAGAAAAATGGGCATTTCCCCCCAAATGTGGGCTTTTTTTGTTGGTTTGGTTTTTTTTCTCCTTTAAGATTTAAATGAGCTTTTTGCATTGTCATTTTTTCACTCTTTCTGAAGAGAGCTTGGTAAGAAAAGATGTCTCTCAGTAGATTAAAAGCCACTGCTACCCATTGCAAAGCACAATTTTGCTAGGTCACATGTAGCAATTTTTGCACAGAGCACTGCCTGCTGACCATGCCACCTTCCTACCAGAAGTGCCTGCTCCTCTCTATATATCCTCATGATCACTCAGAAACTGGCTGCAGGAATCTACTGCAGATCTGCACCCTCTGTAAGGCCTGCTGGGTAGATATTCCTGTTCTTCCCCAGTTTCAGGGTCCTGCCCTGTCCCTCTTGCTTGTATTTCCTGTATCTCACCTCTCAGATGAGGCTGTTGTTTGTAGTCATGAGTTACGTTTTCTCACCCAGTACAGAAGATTTGTTCTGACTTTCCTTGGACAGTCAGAGAGAAAGGACAAATACACTTTTCTTTGCTGTGTGCCCATTATAAGGAAGGGGCAGGAGTGAAGAGCAGAAGGGCTAAGGAACAACTAGCTTATTCCTGTTTGTTTTCCACTTTCTGTTAGTTCCTTCTTTTATTTGAAAATAAAAAAATATTTCCTCCAAAAGATGATGAGCCATACACTAAACAGGTAATGACAGCAAAATAAATCCGGCCACAGAAAGGGACTAATAATAATATAATAATAGATAAAAACATACTACTTCTGTGCCCAAGAATTTTGATGTCTTACATCTTCTGGCATTGCTTTGTGTTCTTATTTTCTGCTTCATCCTATGTCACCTAAGTCAGCTACTCCTCTGGCTCTCAGAAAAGCATTTTACAGCCAGTATTCCACTTCACGCAGTAGCTCTTTTCCTGTATGATTTCAATGGTTGGTGCAAATCTAGATGCAAGAATTCAGGGTGAATTCATCCCCCCCCAGACAGAGCTCCTCCTGCTGACATTCTCCACAGCATGGTTTATGTCCAAAGCTCCACGAATCATGCAGAATCCCATGGTTGTTTCCAGACAGTCAAGCAGGAGACCAGGCTTGTCAGCAACACTTCCAAAAGGCTGGTTATTTTCTCTTTTTCCTTCTTGCTTCTGTTGGTGTTCACATCGTTCTTGCCAACACTGGTGCTCCTTTAACTCAGCCATCAGATGGTTTTTCAGGGTTTGGTTCTCATCCCAGCCATGCCATTCCAGGCTCCACACTTGAGTGAAAGTGGAGCACCTGTGGTTCCTCATTAAACCTTTGATTTAATGCAAGGTGGGTGATCCAACAGCAATGCCTCTCTCTGCACTGCAGTAAGCAGTCTTCTGAGAAGTGTGCTGGCACTGGGTGATGGGGGAGTGTAGAAGAACTGTGTCTCTGGCAGGTGGGAATGCTACTAGCACTGCTCTCATGTCAAGATGAGAGTGGAATTTTTTTTGCTGTTGTTGCTGCCCTGGAGAGGTTTAAGTTCCCTTCCTCATACTGACTTCTCCCTAAGATAAATCTCCACATAGCAAGCTCTAATAATGAAAAATGCAACATGCTGAAACTAAAAAGTCTAACGGAAGGATGATGCTTTTCAAAGCTGTCTCTTTTCCCAAGGACAACCACACAAAGTCTGTGCCTCCACAGTTCTCACTTGACTTTTGTACTCTCTCTCCTCCCTAAAAGGTCCTTATTTTTAATGATCAAATAATGTATAGGCCTTGGTGTTTTGGCTCACCTGTGTAACTGTCAAAAAACAGGATTTCAGCCTCTGGTTCCCATAAACACCTAAAAACCCAGTTTCATGTGGCACAGAACACATCTCAGTCATTCACTGCTTGCTCACAGCTGTGTGAAAACTTAAAGAAGTTTATAAAGACCATTTTCCACTTAAAAAATGAATTTAAAGAATGAGCAATTTTTAGGCTTTTTAAAAAACTCCTGCAAACTCTTAGTTAGTTCTTGGAATTCATCTTCCCTACTACTCACAGCAAACACAAGGTAAGACAGCAGAGGATTTTATTGTTCCTTTAAGCTAAACATGTGTTATATATAGGATCTCACCCCCATTAAGTATGAAAACTTGTGAATACAGTTCAATGATACCACAAGCGCAGTAGAGCTGGAGTTTCTCAGGTTTCTATTTGTGAACTTTTCATCCATGTTAATTTTAGAGACATGGGAAACTTGCCATGTCAGTTGGGCATGACTTTGCTTAGAATAATTCTTAATAAATTAATAATTATAGATATAATAGATATAATAATAATGCTTTGCAAGTAAAAAAATAATGACTTATATTTTATTATTATTTATTACAGGCACAATCAGTTTCTGTCACTGACTGGGATTTCATGATACTCAGTAATGAAGAAATCCAGGAGAGAAAGGTATGTCCTAGTCACACAACATTGAAATAACTGTTCTGTACTTGTTTGCATGTCTGTAAGTGCCTGTCTATTCTCTAAGTATTACAAGAACTGCTTTTTTGAGTTTTAATATTATTTCCCATTATTTTTTTCAAACCTTAAAAATAAATCAAGTGTTTGGTATGTCTCAAGTGAGGCAGCAGAATGTATTTGCTTCTTGAGAAGCAGGAAACTTGAAAAGTGGGTATGAGCAGAGAATCTGCTTGGTAATTCTTTGAATAGAGGTACCAGAAATTCATAGGCAAAAAAGAATCTCTTTCTCAGCTTGGCATTATCCTCTGCCAAACAACACCTGATCCTGATAAACAGGCTCCAGAATGCTTGCATATCCCTGCCAAGTAACTCAGCTTGGATCTAGCAGTCCATCCCTGCCACTACACTGCTATATTGTAAACTAAGAGGATTTACTTTCTGCAGGCTTGATAGTCAAGAGATAGATAAGTCTTCCCTTCCCCCAAATAGAATTTCCAAGATCTTTATTGGAACAATCCTGATGAATTTAATGCAGGATTGGCCACCATCCCCAGGATTCTAGAGCAGCCTGCACAATTTTACAGCAGCAAGGTAATTCTCTTTTGCTTTTTCTGAACTAAATAGAAGCATGAAATCAAAGCATCATTAAATTCTGCTGAGTTATTTCCTGTATGTTTGGATCCACTGCTGTTGAACTGCAGGATGCTCCATGAGATTCCTTTGTCTGAGCAACACGAGCTGCTTTCCTCAACAGCTCTCAAAAAACTCAGGGGAAGAGAAGAATACATGGGTCTCACTATGCAAACAGAAGTGGAGGACCTCAGGAGACTTGTGTACAAGCAGAGATCCAGTGTGGACACAGTCCTGGTGTTAGGTAGCAACTGACTCCAGCACGACTCAAAACATGTCTAGTTGTGGGGGCTGAAGGCTGAGCTTCCAGGATAAATCAATCACTGACAAACTACGACAAGTAATGCAAACCAAAGTTTTCCTTCAGTGGCTTCTATGCAGAGCTGGTGGCTCACGGTATATTGCTGTGAACAGACATATGAGTCCTTCTGGAGAGCTGTCTCCTTTTTAAATGGGAGGTTCAACATCTGTAAGGAGTATTGATGCAACTCTCTCAAAATCTTTTCCTGGCTATAGCAAGCAAAAACTTTTCTTCCCCTTTTTACAGCCCCCATCTAATCAGACTGGAAGTTCTTGGAGGCAGGTAGGCTTCTTGCCACATGGTGCTGGAAGCTTTGCCTGTAAAAATCACTCTCTCTTTTACATTCATACAATGTTATATTCAGTTTCTTAAACCTTGCTAGGTTTTTATCACTTGGTCTAGTATTTTCCTCTAAAAATATCTACTTTAGGCTGAATAATCTTCCGGGATGGGGGCAGAAAAAATGAAAGAAGAAATTTTAAATGGCATTTTCAATTTCTTTTGAGAAAAAAAAAAAGCTGGGGTAGTAGAGAAAATAATAGTGTATATTTTGGCAAATCATCTTTATTTTAAAATGATAATGTCAACAGTTTCTGGACTCTAAACTTGCCTTTTTGCAGAATTTTGGCCTTTTGGCTATTGTCCAATTTGTGTAAATCCACTCGCATTCAACTAAGCTGTAACCCTCAAAAACCTGCAGTTTGTTTTTATTAGATATATTTCTCATCAATTCTGCAAATGTATTTTTTCATATTGTGTCATTCAGCATGTCCTGACAGACAAACCAAGAGCAAACAGACTGTTGGCTGAGAATTGCCTTTGCCGAGCTACATGCCAGCAGTGCACACAGCACTGAATTGAAGGTGAAGGAGCTGCAGAGTTTGCAAGATAAGAGCAAGGTGAAAGAGAAGAGAAAGCAGGCACGGGCTTGTGATGAAGGGGACACAGACCTAAACTGGGAAACAAACTGGGGTGGACTGGAGAACAGGGAAGAGGACTAGAAAGAGGGGGGAAACAGGACTTTGTACATGTGTTGAATAACTTGTGGTATGAAAGAGGCTAGCCACGGTTACAGGGGAAAAAAAAAAACCTTTTGTCTCTGACAGACACATCAACATTGCCAAGTTTCACCCAGCTGAGAGGAAAGGGCTATGAAGTCCAGGCTGGCAAATTGTACTGCAGTGCCTTCAGTACTGCATTCAGCAAATGGCAACTTGCTATCACTGTGAGAGATGCTGTTAGTTTGAGAGCAATAGAGGTCTGGTCCAGTGAAGGGCCTCAAACATGCTCCAAGCTGGGTGATAGAATATGATAACTTGGTTTTCTTTTCCCCATTTAAAAATTGCAGGAGATATTACAGGCCATTTACACACAGATGTGTGCAAATACTTTGTTAAAAATTGCATCATATAAAACAAAATTTTTGAAAAGGGAGTTTCTCAAATTCTTGTGATTGTAGGTGCTCGTTGAGACTTGGCAATGCTGTGACTACTTTGCTGGCTGCATCCATTGAACATTGTAGGATCAGCAGTAAAGTCAGGAAAAGTCAGCAGTAGGTGTCTTATGCAGGGCACCCAAATCTCTCTGTAATTAATACCTACTTCTCTCCACCTTGGTTCACCATGCATACAGCTACTCCTCTAGAGAGCATGCTCTACCCCGAGCCCGTCACTGAGCCATGTGTGACAAAGCCTGCGAGGATGCCAGATTGAATGCTTGAAGAAATTGTCACTTGTGTTCTGGGAGTGTGCCACTTTGCAGCCTTCCTAAAGCCCTTTTGTTTCCTCTCCCAACACACGCACACGCGGAGGATAAAGCAAAGCCTGATAGCTTCAGCGTCCCTGGTAGTACCATTTAACTGTGGGAATCTCTGCGGGCTGGCAGTGAGCTCTGGGTCCCCGGAGGAGTGGGGAACTCCAGTGACAAAACTGTAGTGAAAGGGTTTCTTTCAGGCAGCAGGGATGAGGAGATCCTTCACAGTAAGGAAATATAAGCAGACCTCTATTTGGCTCCTAAGAGATGAGCAAGAAAAGCGCAAAACACTGGAAGGTTTCACCTGGCATTAACTGCACGCGTAGTGGCGGCCCCGCAGCCTCGCATCTCACCGGGATATCCCGCCCCGGGCCGGCAGTCCCGCTCCCCGCCGTGCCGGAGCCCTGGCAGCCCCACGGGGAGTGCGGCTCCGGCACCTGGCTTTTGTCCCAGCCCAGAGACCGGGATGCCGCGGGCCCGGCTCCCGCCCGGTGCTGTGCCCGGCGGGGCCGGGGCGCTCCGGTAGGAGGTCGGGGCTCAGCGGGGCGGGGGTCGGGAGAGGCTGCCCCGCCTGCCAGGGGCTGCCGGTGCTCGGACGTGTTGATTCAGCATGAGATGGAGGACGAAAAAACCCTGCGGGGGAAGCGAGCGGCGTCCCCGCGGGAGCACCGGGGAGGGTTAATCGGCGAGGATCCGTGGGTCTGGGAGGAGAAAGCGGAGGCCGGGCTGGGGAGGGGGAAGGATAAGAGGAAAAGGGGCAGAGCGGCGCGGAGAGGTCGCCAGCCTCCGCAGCCGCCGCAGTGCCTTCCCGTGCTCCCGGCGCTGCTGCTGGGTCCTCCCTTCCCGTCCGCTCGCTTCCTCCGCTCCCCCTGCCGCAGAGGGCTCGGGGCTGCAAGGCAGAGGAAGGGACCCCAGGGCTCGACAGCAGCCCGCCCGAGGCGGCGGCGCCCGGCAGATTCCCCCGGCAGTGGGAGGGCTCCGGGAGAGGAGAGGCTGGGGAGCATCTCCCAGCCGGGGCTGACTCCAGAGGATCGAGGGAGGGACACAGACAGAGGGAGAAAGTGCCGCCTCTCAGCTTTATAGGCGTCCCCAAATTTGAAGGATCGGGGTGGGGAAAAAGAAAACCGAGGACCTGAGCTGGGACCTCCCAGCCGGAGCGATTGAAAAGGAGCCAAAGCAGGCGTCGGGGAGGGGGAGCGACACCGCAAGGAGAGCGCCGGTGCTCCGCTACCCGCAGCCGCTGCGTGCCCGCCGCCGCCGCATCAGGATGTGGGTGCCGCTGCTGCTGCTGCTGCCGGAGCTGCTCCCCGCCGTGCCGGCACAGAAGCTCTCCGCCCTCACGGTAAGGCCACCCCGCCGCTCCCGGGAGCACCTGAGCGGGCGGCGCGGCCCCCGGGCTGCCGGCCGAGCGCTGCTGCCCGCTCCGGCCCGGCGGAGCTCGGCTCGGCTCGCCCGGGGAGCAGCCGGCACCGCGCCCCGCCGAGCGCCCCGGGGACAGCGCGGCCCCCGCTGCCACGGGCAGGTTTGCTGCGGGTCCCCGCAGAGCTCCGCTCCGGCGGTAATGTCCGTGTTAATGCTTTCATTTGCCCGAGGAGGGATAATGCCGCAGCGAGGTCTGCTTTCGGGCTGAGCGATTTTGCTTTATTTTAATTATACAGCGACATGAAACAAGCCTTTCTGGCTATTCCAGGCTCCGTGATGCTATACATGGAACTCCGAGTAGAGATGGGTGAGCCAATTCATTAGGCTTACTAAATAAGCCATAACCACTTTTCTAGCCAAGACCTGAGGTTTACAGCTAATAGCTCCGTTCAGTCTTCTTGTAGAGCTTACAGTGTTTGCAAAGCTATAATTAATGCAATCTGTAGAAATAAAAACATTTTCCTTAAATGTGTTTTAATACAAGTGCTTGAGTAAACATAACGGGCAGCGAATACCTCTTTCAAGCTGTTTTTAAGTGTTTTGGTGAAGGCTGTGTGCTCAGAGTTTATTATGGTAAAGCTACAGGCGGCTGCAAAGTGAAATAGACCTATTTTGTTTAAGTCTTTCAGAAAATTTCTGTAAAATCCCGAGAGTTTTTTCCTTTTTCTTTTTCTTTTTTCCTTTTTTCCTTTTTACCCCCTTATTGAGTAAGGTGCTATAGGGACAGCTCAAGGTGAAATGGCAATGGGGGCTTGCTGAGCTGTTCATACCTGAAATTCTTCAGGAAAAGTTTTGCCTTGTCTAAGTTTGGCTTTTTTTTTTCCCTTTAAATGATTTGTAGATTAGAAGCTATTTGAAAACCTTAAAGGAATGAGTTTGCTCTGTGAATTTTATTGCGTGTGGCGTTTTAAAGTGTGTTATAGATAAAGTCAAGTGATTCTCCTATTTTACTTTTTAAGACTCTCATTTGAAGCCCCGTTGGACTGTCAGGTGATATATACTATTCTAATAAACAGATTAACATTGTAATTTACTTTCAAGTTTACTTTAACAAATGTATAAACATAGTTTACAAGATAGAACATGTAATATCCTTTTCTTCTGTACATAAAAAGAGTTCTAAATATTAGTGTGGAAGTAAACTGGAAATGTTACCAAACCTTAGTTTGTCCAAATGTAAAGTAAGAGTGATTGTGACTGTTATAATGTCTTTAAATGATACATAACCCAAATTATGTTAAAGCTGTTTAAAATACGGATGTAAATCACTGCAGAATATACTTTTCATTTAGTGAGGGCTTGTCTGCCTCACAAAAAGGAAGAAAAATCTGGCCAAGAGCACTTCGGCAAACTTTAAAAATTAAATGTCATAGACTCATGCAAATGTATTTAACTTCACCTTTGTCTGAGTGATGTTAAAAGTTCCTCTGTTCATTCTTTCACCAATTCAGAGTATGCATTGCTAATTTCTGTACCTTATAGTAGTCTGCATCTTTATGAACCATGAGCAGAAAAGTCAATCCTGGTGGAATTCCCACTCTCTGCTCTGCTACCAAAAAGGTAGGGTTTTGAAGATGTCAAGCTTTCAGACTGAGTTGAACTTGAACATTTTGGTAGGCATAGCTGGCCTTGTTACTAGAGGACTGTAGGTAGTGAGCTCGTGTTTGTTTTTCCGCTGCCTGCGCTCTTCTTACAGAAAGCGCTCACCCATACAAAAACTGGACTACATTGGAAATCCTTCCCTCAAAGAAGTAATGGATAGGCAGACACCCATAGGAACGAAATAACACTCACACACTGATGCACATCTATATCTTCCCACAAGGCTGAACTTTGAGTGAGACAGGTTTATTTCTACTATTTCTGTACTTACCTATTTCAACAACAATAAAAAGCCAGTGCTATTACAGCAACAAATACCACACGGCTTAATCATTCTTAACTCCTGTAGTCATTTTGCTTGTAGCCCACAGACTATATAACCCCTTTCCACATGTACCTTTCTCAAATATTCATGGATAGTATCTGCATAATTACAAACCCAAGCTGTGTAGAATGACCAAGAAAATCTACGGCTTTTTTTTCACCTGTTGTGCCACTGTGTGGTGACTGAGAACAGCCATTCTTTTCTGCACGTCACATGCAGATTTTATTTTTATTTTTACTTGTGGTTTGAAGAATAACAGAAAAAGGCTGAAATTTTCATAAATAACCAGAGGTCGTGGGAACAGGGCATGTTTCTCTGTGGATATGAGTTTTATGCAAACTATGGGATGATCATGAGAGGGAATGCACATCCCTGATGACAGTACTGTCACAGGTATACTCATCTTGCCAGGTGGTGGCAGTATCAGGGGCACAGTCTCCTTTACTGCAGTGGTAAATCTGACATAGGAGCCTTGGCAGAGACATGATAATAAAATTATGGTGCCCTCTAGCAAAAGCCACTCCGTCGTTTTCCGAAAGGTAACACATGGATCAGAGGTTTTTTCCTTGCTTGGGCTGTAAGCAACAAACTAGGTGATGTCATGGCAGGGAGGGAGGGTATCAACATCTGTCTTTAAGATTTTCATCTGTATAAACAGATCTCTAGGCTGTTTTAACTTTATGTCCTCACTAGCTCCAGGAACGGATCAAGTACTACTTTCAGAAAAGACTTTCAGTAGTTTACAGACCTGTTTCCCCATTTAATTAGGAATAATATTTTTGCATTTCACTTGGGCAGAAATACGCACAGCAACCACCCATGTCTATAATCCAGGTGAATATGTGATTTTCAGATGTTGGAAGCTTAGTGATAGCAATAAATTACAGTGTTTTCACACAAATAATAAGTCCAAGAGATTTCTGATTGTCCGGCAGTCTTACATGGCTGCAGGTTTGCATGGAGTGATGTACCTATGGCTTCCTACCATGTAAGAGCTATTAGGATGATTTCTAGTGGGCAGATGCATCAGAATAGTCAGCAGGTAGTTGAAATGCTCCAATCTGTCTAGAGTCTGATCCCCTGGACCTCATGGCTATATCTAAAGTGAGTGTGAGTGTTGTCATCTGTCCCTCTCTGCCCAGACTGTGGACTCAGACAGAACTTACTTGACTGCCTGCCTGTGTGCCAGGATAGAGAAGGAACATGAGGGATGGGCTGATGCATACCCGAATCTTTATTGGGAAGCTGTGATGTGCCCCAGGGTCTAAGAACTTCAGAGTTTCTATGCGTTCACTGGTTAGAGAAAGTCCAAAGTTGCTTTGAGTTTGTACCAGTCTTGGCTTCTTGTCACCAGAATTACTCTTTGCTAAGGTTGCTCCTGGACTCTGGTCTCCTGAGTAGGACAATAATGCAATAATAGATAAAGTGAGGGGAAATGTAATATTCCAATTATTCATTGCCAACTGAGCCTCAGGGATGCATGCAGGAGGAGAATGCTCTTTCTCATTGTATTTATTTTTATTTCAAATGAACGAATACTGGCAACAGAACAATGGCTTTCATTATGGAAAGGTAGGCTGAGAGCTGTCTCATAAGGACCCATGAGATTTGGAGGGACTGTAGCCAGTTTGGCTGCTCCTGTTTATTTCTCTCCTTGTGTCAAATACTAATGTAAAACATTCATACATTCCACAAAATGTCTTAAGTAGTCTTGTCCTTTTACGTTGTTTATAGAAATCCAGGTAGAGCTCTGCAATTTTTGTAACACACTGTTGGAATGTTTTTGCAGTGCTGTATTTTTATTCTGCTCTGTGAGATGCACCCATTCTTTCTGGATGTATGAAAGTGAGAGACCTGAGCTTTGTTGACTTCTTGTATTAGGGAAATTAGGCATAGGTACTTTTGTTTTGAAACACAGTGCTTTGAAGAAAGCTCATTTTGTTCCTCGAATAAGTAAGTTTATGATCATTGCACTTACCAACACACTTTGTCATTGTTTATACTGCATTTTTGAAACCCTCAACTTTGCTTTTATCTCAGTTGCAGTGTTGTGTGTGTGGATGTACTTCTACAAACAATAGGATACAAGTGTTTCTTATTTTAAAATCTTGATGACTTGCAACATACCACAAACTATTCTTTCAAAGCCTTGCTGAACCATGTGCTTCTCTCAATACAATCAATAGATCTTACAAAGGAAGAAAGTTTGCTTGAAATTACTTCTTGAAATGAACACCTCTGCCTGTTAATAGTTTCTTTAATCAGCAGCTGAATATTTTGGGGAAAAATTGTTTTCTTTTTCTCCCTTGGCACATGCTTTGTGAGTATTCAATAGCGTTTAGCGTGCTGGATAGCTTCCACAGCGCCGACCAATGTAAGATGGACCATTAAGGTAGTTCAGTAAAGGGAAGCTAAACACAATCAAAGCTTTCCAAGTTAAGGACCCATTTGGATGGCGCCTGCAAACCAAAACATTTGGAAAAGTTACTCTAATTGTGACTGAAAAACCGAGACCATAAATAAAACTGTAAGTGGCTCCAGATCCTAACAACATTGTTACTGCAAATGGGCATTGGTACAACCAAGGGTACATCAGCTCTGAAAATAAAACACTTTCAACAATGCTTCCTTGCAATAAACTCTTAAGACACTTCTTATTAAAGAAACAACACCAAAAACCTGTGGGAGTTGATACTGAAAGTGTCAGCAAACTTTTGATCAAGGGTCAGAAGTAATTTTTGTGCATGCAGTCAACATAAACTGCACCTTATGTGTAGGACATTAATGAGGATGGCCAGCTGATTGCATGCCCATAAGATTTTTAAAACTGGAGTTGAAGACTAGGAATGAATGTGAGGGGGGTGGGAAGAGCAGGACAGAGCAAGAAGTAGATCATGCATATTGTGGCCACTTTTGATGCTGTCATTGGCCTCTTGTTGCCTCCTTAGTACCTCGAGGAACAGCTGTATTTCTTGACAGTGGGCAAACCTCAAGGTTTGGTTAATTCTGAAAAGCCTCCAAAGGTTTAGCTGCTATCCAAAACTTATCTGAGCCCTGTTGGTCTGGAAACCAGGCTACAGATCTTTTCAAGATCTGGCTTGGTTGGAACTTTGCTCATGTTTCCATTTCTTCAGCCAGACCAGCCTCACCACAGGCACAGCCATTTTCATGGTATTTTGGTTCTTCATTTCCTCTCAGGCCTGAGACCAGGAAGTGCAGAGGCGCCTGAAAATTAAAAACTGAGTAAGAAAGAGTTGGAATCAAAGGCCTATTTTTGAACAGCGATGAAGGTCTGAGTTTGGTTCAGGAGTGGCATTTTTTTTCTGAACAAATTCAAACATTCTTGGGACAATCTGCAGAGTGAAAGGAGGTTACATCCTGCAAAGGACTCAAAAATTCTGCGTTTTCTTTAGAATCAAAACCCAAATGCATCTTAATTTTTGGGTTGATTCAGTATTGTGCTGTGAGGTAGATTTTTAAAGAGTTGACATTATAGATTCATGAGGACGACCATTTCACAATGAAAATTTATAATGCTTTCTTCCAAATTAATGTAGTCAAAGTAGTTTTTGACTTTGTGAATACTGCTGCCTCTGCCCTTCTACTGTCTTCTAGAGCAAAATTCTGGTGATGCCAGTCATTTGGTCTCAATGGCCCTGTGTATTTTCACAGGATATGTAATTTATGCCAAAAGAAAAGGAGGGATAGCGAGATGTATCATGATATTGTCCATAAGCAAGCAGAGAAGAGAAGGTATTGCCTAAATACCTGCATGTTTTCCCTGCAGTTTTTCAGTCTTTGCCTAGCTGCCCCATGTACGCAGGGAATTGGTCTGAATTACAGCCATTGCATAGTGCAGTGGTGCACATGGGATACAAGGATACAAACCTCGGTTATGGGGAAGTGAAAGCTACCTAGAAGAATCTGGACTAGTTTTGAGATTGGCTTGATAACACTTCGTATCAGAGGGTTACTTAATATGATGTTACCAAATTATCAGTGGTGGTCAAGCAGCAAAGCTAATGCAGTGTCACATCTTACACAGAACCTGGGAAGTCAGTCTCCCAAATGGAAGTTTTAGCCAGTCATTGCGGAAAAGAAATCACTTTGATGAGTTAGGAACTGCCCTTCAGTGAATTTTTTTCACCTCTCTAATTTATTACCTTTTAAAAATGACCACTAAGTGTTTCATCAGCTGCTGAAAATCCAGGCTAATAGAGAATGCAACCTAGAATTCTGGTTGGGACAGAAAGAAAACATTTCCTGAAGGCAATCCTTTCCAGCTCTCTCCCTGGCTTGCTCAGTGGGTTGCTAGAAAACTTGCTCAAGAATGTTTACATCATACCTATCCAAAACCTAGCTTTTTATCCTTCATTTACTTTAGGCTGCTTGTTGTGTCAACTTCTAAGTCACTGAGTAAAGATAATTTTTTTCTTTTGTGTTGCCTTAAATTTGCTTTGAGGATGCAATAATATACTTCTGTGTCTTTTATGTGTTAATTTTTAAACTGTATACAAATTAGGTGTCATATGTATGCTATAAATCTTTGAATCTGTCCTAGAGCACCTAAAGAGTACTTATATGCAAATAAAGAAAAATTCCTTTACTTTGCAATGCTCTTTAAGTCATGGCTTCATGCTGTATTTAGCAAATTTTTAGAATAAAATTGCTGCCATAAAGTGCTAACAGTCTTTTTACTTGGACTACCTTGATCATGCAATTACTAATATTGTGACCTTTTTTCAGAATTAAAACAAGGTACTATCAGTGAGTGAACAGTGTAAAAGCCCAGGAGAGATCATTACATTTTTTGAAATTCACTTAGCGACAGATAAAGATCAATTTTATTGGTATTCAGGATGGACTCATTATGATCCATGTAGCAAGCTGCAGTACAAAGAAAACCTGCAGATTGCAGGTGTTCTGGATATCAGGTGGGAAGGCAATGCCTTAGTTCCATTATCTTTTTCTTGCTCTTAACGGGAGTAAATTGGAGGAATGGTTGAGTTTAGTCTGAGTAAAATCTGCCATTGAGTCTCATTACTACTTTGAAGGATGGGGAAAAGAGTGGGTGACATTTCAATAGACATGCAAACCATTTTAACCATGTTTTAACTGCAGCATGTCTACTTGTGCAGAAATGCTGTTAAATCAGACTGTGTCTCTGGAAATACCACAGAATACAAAGTATGTGAGCTGGGGACCTAAATCATGCCAGCATTTGAGAATTGCTTCCCAAATGTTTTTCTTTGCTAGATGCTGCTCTTCACAGTGGCATCTTTCTGCAAATGGTAGAATCTAGGGTTTGGGGCCACTATTCTGAGAATACAAGGTAGAAATATGGCATTTGACAGCATGTCAGAAAGATGGTGATACTAAAATGTGAGAATCTCTTCTCAGCCTCACTGAGGCTGCATGCCATGCTGGTTTCAGTGCACTTGTTTTCATCCTGATTTTCTACGGTCATCCAAACACACTGGGTTCCTCTTTGGGACTGTGAGGTGAACCTAATGGTCTTAAAATTAAAAGGAGATTTTCTGTTAGGAGCAGGAAGACATGTTGAACACAGCTTACCAATGGTCTGTGGTTCAGTTGTCTCTGTTTGTCCTTGTCTGTGCAGGTGAAGAATTATTTATTGCATTTAATCGCAGTGTTTTAATCTGTTCTAATTCACTTTAGGCTCCACATGGATGCCACTAAGTGCAGACAAAGGGGTGTCAGTGAAACTGACCCAGGCTCTGTAATGTTATATTTGTTAATTCTTTGCATCACCTTTTTTACCTCTAGTGTTGTATAACACTGCTCAAGTCCAAGGAGCAGTTGTCATGTAGGCTGATGAGTCTTCTAGAGCGAAAAATCACTATGGAAAATGTCACTTTTTAAAGTAAAAATTTCTACCAGAGAAATGAAATAAAGTAAGTGAAACCTGGTCCTGAAATAAGCATGTTACAATGTACTCAAGGGTAGCACATATTGTAAAGATAACTTTGTCCCCACAAGAGGGTGCAGAAATGAAAAGGATTGTCAACATGGAAAATAAATCAGGCTTTGAATTAACCATAGGATTATTTGTTTAGTAAGTTATCTCTGGTGTGTTGGATGGTTTATTTTTGGAAGAGAGCCATCAAGGATTTAAGTGACGCAGAATAAAAAGCAGAGATGGGAGAGTCTGTACAGATATTTCTCCATTCCGCTGCAGATACAGAGCGGTGGCACCTTGAGCAGCATCCTCAGGGACAGGGAGGTGACCTCTATTCTTTTGTGGCTTTTCAGGGATCCACCACGGGAGGGAGAGCAAGAGCAGCACGGTCTGCCCCATCTCCTCTGGGAAGGGCTGGAAGGAGGGGAAGCCCTTTTTTCCTTCCCCACTGGCTTTAGTTCGGAGGGGAGCAGCTAGGGACCTTGATTTTTCAGCACTTACCACTCAGTTCGGAAGTCAAATGGGAAAAATCTCAAATGGAAAAAAGTCTTGACACAAACTATTGAAAGGTAGAAAAGAATTCTGCAAAAGAAAGTGTCTTTAATGACACGGCATGGCTTGTCATTAATTAACATGAATTAGCATTCATGAGAGCTCAGAGCAGGCTGGTGTGGACAAGAGGGAATATATGGTCTAACATATGAGATGCTCTTGGCCCTGAGACATGAGGAGGGGTTCAGTCTGCAGAAAGCATAGAGCATATTAATTTCATTTCATGTATCCATACTGTTTCTTTTTACATCATTTATTACATAAATTCTGGTGAGCAAGACAAAACAAAGGGGACAACTTATTTTTTACACTGTATTTAATGGGATTGTATTTCAAACCATGTCCTCCTGGGACAGCAGTTTCCAAGCATGCCAAATTTTTGATAGATTTCAGCCTAAGTGGATTTAGTTGCAGATCTGAACTTTAAACAGCAGGTTTTATCTTTCCATCATGTTTCCTCCTTGAAAAGTTCCATAAATTACATTTCTGAGAGAAAGGGAAAGGTTTTTTTGAAAGGAGTGTTCATTTGGTAAATTGCTCTTCTGTTTAAGCTTCCCTTTTCCAGGTGCTGAATGACTCCCAGAGCAAAAGCTGTCATTGCCTGATAATGGACTTCCATGAATTTGCAATAGAATTACAAGGCAATATTCATGCATGGATAATTGATTTCACTCTGAAGGGAAAATGGCAAAAAGCAGAGCTCAAATGTCTACCTGTCTGTAACTAGTGCAGTAATTTTCTCCACTGCAAAATGGGTATCAAGTACTTCTCTTATGAAGTGTCAGTGTTTATGTTCATTAGCTGCAAGACCAGGAGAGGTGTCCGACAAAGAGACAGGGTATTTCCTACTAGATGACAAGTCAGGTCTGACACTGAGACTGAATGGCTGATAGAGATTAATTTTTTGCATCTTTGTGGCTGGTGACAGACTCTCTAATACTCACCGAACACAAATAACACAGGATATACAAATAGTAGAGTTCATCAGGCAGTTGTGGCCACAATCTAGTTCTTTACAGCCTCTACAAATTATCCAAGCTGGTTATTTTGTATAGACTTATATATGTGTGTGTGTGTGTGTAGATACATATACATATATATATATATAGATATATACACGCACAAAAATATGTATGTTTGATCCTACTCTACCTTTTGTAAAGAATTGGAGCAAGCAATTCAACATTACAGGAAGTGATCAGCAAAATTGTCTATTCTCTGGTCTTGTCATGGTGTTGGCCAAAGTGTTCTGCACAGTGCAGAGATCCAAGTGTCATCTGCTTGGTATTTCCTGACTTGTGAGAGCTTAGTGTTTCAACCTTATCATTGCCCTAAAGCTGGGGTTCTCAGGCTGTGGTATGTGTTTCCTTTCACGATGCAAAACTCTTTCTCTCCTAAAGAAAGAGAGCCCTGGATCAATGCAGCCTGGTCTTTCTTACAACGAATAACATGAATGTTTGGATGCCTCTCCCTATTTTTGCACGTAGGTCAGATGGAGCTGAAAGCTTCTCTACCCATAGCCCTTCCCTGTCTTTAAAAGGACAAGAGGAGAGGGGTTTGGATGAAAGATGCTTCCATCCTGTGAGTGCAGACCAAAGAGCTGAGAGCCATTCTTGCTGCTACATTCACCACCTCTGAGTATACTCTCTTTTTCTATAGCAGCAACCCTAAGAATCCTCTGGGAAACATGGTCCAAAGGCTCTCTTGACAAGCTCAGAGAGATATCAGGCATTATTAACAAGAACAGAGCTTCTTCCTATAGGCTTTGTGTGGCTTCAAAATGTCATATCCATCAGCTGCAATAAATTCCCCAGATTGACATTTTCTACCTTAAGATGACCCATGTCTGTCATGTATGTGTGTGCAGGGGTACACTATATACATTCCCATGCAAACCTTTTCTTCCTTTTGTTTTCCAGCAATGATTGGAAAACCCCCATAAAAGCTTAAAATTCCCCTTGGGGTTTATAACCAGAATGTCAGATAATTTTCCCCTGAAGTTTATGTAATTTGATATAACTGCTTTGATCTGCTAGCTATTTTTTTGTTTGTATGTTTTGGTCTAAGAGAATTATGCATAGGAGTCTACTGTTGGTTTTCATTTGACAGAATTTCTAAGTTGTTAGGTTTTGACTGTGTTGGAAGTGCTATAGGACAGCTGTGTTTGTTAGTTGATGAATTTATGTAATCTAAAAACTGAAAAGAACAAAAATAATACCATCTCCATTCAAATCTCAGGTCACTTCAGGAACTGCCTCAGGCAATATTTGATTTTATTTTAGTAGCTCTCATGATTATAATTCTAAATAATAACAGAATAGAGCTTTTACTGCCTGCATTGCATATTATGACAGGAGAAATCAAAAGGTCACACAGCGTCTTTCCTTCTTACAAAAGTAAATTGTTTCTTTAAAACTGCTATCCTGAGTCTTCTCAACACACCTGGGGGTGAGGAAACTCCCAAGTGAGATTCATTTTACAGCCATGTCAGGAAATCACACGCATTTAATAGAAGTAAGAAGCAACCAGACATCTCCAATGAATTTAGGAGGTTACAAATAGGACTAATCACATGTAAAAACTCACTATTTCCAGCTGACAGCAATTAAAGCAGTGTCAGAGACGCAATGAAATTCCCTCCAGGGATCTTCATTAAGTTGAGACAAACATTAGAAGGAGTGTGCGTGATGGATGGAAAAATTTGAAAAAAAAAGACAAGTCTGTCAAAGTGAAGAGGGTCACAGTTCATACTCTCCAGCTCTTTTGTGGTATGCAGGATGTCTCTCAGGAAGAGCCCTGCAGCTATCTGCTGTCAACAGCAGCAAAGCAGGTGTGCATGTGTGCCTGCACTATATGCTTTCTCTTTCTCATACCTGGTGCTTCTTGCTGGAATAAAGGCCGACATCTTTTAAAACTTTGTGATTATTTTTTTTACTGCTTCTGTGTTTGCTAGAAAACTGTTCAGTGGAGTGAGATTTAGAAGCTGTTGTCAAAGTATAATTGAAGCTGATTACCTAATTTCCTTTAATTTGTCGTGACTGTGACATAGCCTGAGGGCTGCATATGTCATATGCACACATTCTGTGTCCTGTATTGATTCAAAGTTGTGTGATGTGTGCCAGGTGTCTGCAAGGCAGTTCGAGTGGTGAAGTAGCATGGGTGAGGGGAAGAGATGGTTTGCTCTACCAGTACACTCTTCTGGAAGATCAGAAATGATTCTGCCTTACCATGCTTCAGTCCTTCCTATTAAAGAGGGGTGTCACAACTGCAGCTTCTATCCTGGCTCTCTGGATTCTGTACATCCCTATGTTACTTGGAGAGCAGAAATGCCTGAGACAGGCACTCAGCTGAAGTGGAGATCTCTGACCATGGCCTGTGTTGTGGATACAGGAGCTGCAGGTTCAGCTGTTCATGGGACCCAGAGGAGGGATTGCATAATAGCAATTCTAATATTCCACGGTCTTTATAATGGGTGTGTCCAGCCTTCTCCATAACATCCTGCTGAGTCCAGTGGGAGTCTGAGCAAGACAAAACTGGGCATCTGTCTGCCCTCTTTAGTCTGGAACAAGGGAAACTGTGGGTCTACCCCATAAGGGCAGGAGTGTTCAGAGGAGCTTGGAGATAACTGAAGTGCCTGAAACTGATACTGTCAATGTGCATGTTTGGATATAAAACCTGGGAGGTGTGATAAAATCTTTTAGTCTGTATGTATCTGGGCGGTGGTGCTGTTCATAACAGAAACATGTTGGCAGCTTTTTGTGTGTACAGGTAGAATTTGATCAAAAGGATACCACTGGACGTGTGCTGGACATATAGGGCATAAAATCAGCTCTCCCTGCTCTTTATTGCTACCAGATGGTGTTTACTTCCTTGAATCAATCCTGTTGTCATATTTGTCCTTCTTACATGTTGTTGACAAATGCATATGACTACAGAACCTAAAGGTCCACTTAAGTAGCCGCTAATTATGAAATAAAACTTGTTAAAATCCTGTTGTTCACTTTTTGGGGCAAATATAGTTTACCTCACTCTCTTACTATGAATTTGATAAATCCCATATCCACCAAAACTGTTACTATAAGAGTACTGGTTTGTTTTTTTTTCCTGTGAATATGATAGTTTTGGTCTTTGTGGCAAAGGCACAATCTCTTCCAAGACACAGCTGTTCTTAAACAACATGCTCAATGAATCTCCAAAGACTCTTCTGGGAGACAGAGATTGGCTTATAGACATCTGAGCATGGTGGAAGCACTTGTTCAATTGAAATAGAAGTGAGCAGAACTTGGAAGAGACAGCAGTTAAAGTCGACAGACTGGGGAGCTGTGCTCATGCCAAAAATGTGTGAAGAAAAAAGATTGAGTCTCATAATTTTTTTTTTCTTTTTTTGCCGTCAAAACCAGTATGTTTGTTTCAAAATAAAATGGGCTATAAATAACATCTACACATTTTTGTAAAATTCTTTTCTTACAAGAAACCTGTAAGGCAGTCTCCAAATGATTCATATTACCTCAGTGACATTGACTATCTGTGCATGCAACTCTATTAAATTAGACCTAAGGTTGTGTATGTGTATGGTTCAGCAACACAATCATTAAGAAAAGATCATGAAACTGGGTGAGCTAAAATACCTGCTATTCATGCTGACTGCATCATCTGGGCAAGCCCATTCAGTGTGCACTGGTTTCACAATGCACTCTTTTTCCAAGCTCATGCCTCTCAATCAGTCCTGCTGTCCCCCATGGCCTGGAGTCCTGCCCCAGCTTGACTGCATTATGTCAGGTGAGGTTCCTGCTGCTTCCTTAACTGACAACTTCCCAGGTTGTCCAGAAGTGCTTGCACTTTGTTTTAAAACTCCTGCAGATTGCCTATGAAAATATGGAACGAGGGAGTTTGTGTTTTCAACAGGCAGCCTCTGTCTTAGCAGCTGTGTGAAAGAAATTGGTGCTGTTATTTCAGTTAATGTGGCCAGGACTCCCTCGTGTCCATTAACCTGAAGCTGTGAATGATGCTGTGAAAAGAAGGTCTGGTCTTTCAGTGCTCAGGTCACTTGCATTATTGTGGTAGTACATTGATCAAGATTTTAAGCTTTTTCTAGCCCAGAGATCTCTGTTGCTTCTTGTTTTGCTATCTTAAATAGCTGTTGATTACCTGCTATCTCTCAGATAGACCTTTTTTTCAGTGCATTTTTCATGTCAAAATGCAATACCATTGCACTATTGATATTTCATTTTCTGTATTGCATTGGGATCTGTGCCATGGGAATCCATTTAACTGTTATGGTGTTGTTCAAATAAACTGAACTTGAATTGAACACTTGGCAGATTTAGCCTGATGGACTGTGAATCCAGATGTTACCCTTCTTCTGCTCATCACCTAATAAAATACATACCCAGTACTCTGTTACCCTAGGGATAATTTATCAGCCGCACTCAGTTTCGTTATGGACACTTCCCTTATCCTGTGGAGAGTGGCTGATCTGTCTGGTGAAGTGCAGTCCTACTCTGTAGTAGGTTGGCTGAGAATTTGTTTGGGGACCCCTTCCTGTTAATATATATATCTTAGGGGTTGGTAGGTAATCCTGATGTTCTGGTAAAGGCCAGATTGGTGACGGTATGCCTGTAATGTCCCTCAGAACCACAGGAGACAAGCAGGTTAAAAAAAGAATTTGGAAATATTTTTGCTTTATTCCTGACTGGCAGATCCTGACAGATCACTGCTGTGTTTCTGATTGATGGCTGAGTACACGAACAACCTCGCATGTGAGGCACAGCTGCAGTTGCCCAGTTGTTGCTGTTTATTTACCATCACTGAGCTGGTGAAAAGGATGGCTTCCTCATCTACTCAAAGGAGCACTTGTGAAAGGCTGAAAATTGTATCAGCTATAGCATGGGCTGGAAAACACAGAGAGTCACACATATCCAAAGATAGGTACAGATAATTTTGAAGGATCAAAAAAGAAAAGCACAAAAGAAGAATAATTTGTCAATCAATATCATATACAAGATAGCCATCTAGCTCCAGGCAGCCTAGGGAAAGTGCGCTGCTCTTGCCCCAATCATGTACATGCATGTATTGGCTCATTTTTTTGGTCTTTTTTGTTTGCTTTTGACTAATTTCCTTCATTTGTGGATAGATGGCTTTTCATTATCTGAGATTTTAAAAAAAAGCTGTTACCAGTAACAAAGCATGTGAAATCTTTCCTAGCTAATCTGATTAGATGAATGGCTGAATGTTTTCTCTCATGATAAGAATTATGTAATCAAAACTACAAGTGATTAAAAACTATATTAGCATAAAGAGAGAAAGAACAAGAAATCTGAGCTTTTTAAAATAAGTTTTTAAGAGGCAATTTGCCTATGAAATGTTGCATTTTTAGAGAAAACACTTCTTAACAAACAGCTCTTCTGTTTCAAAGTTTTCTGTAAACTTGATTTTATTGAATGCAGGAAATCTAGTAATTTTTAAGTAGAAGGATTATAATTAGAAGGAACTTCAAGCAGCTGCAGTACTTCATGCACAGTGTAACATGGATGAAGTTACAGGCTACTACAATTATAGTTTTGTATCAGTAATAGGATATCTGCTGAACAGGAATTAATACAGTTTTAAAAATTTCATGAACTGATTCTTCTGCAAAACTTTTCTAATCTGAAAGGTATTCTGCAAAATTAGCAAATCCTGCAACTTCTCTGACAGTTTCTTGTTTGCAGTCACACCATCTTATTTTAATATTGAAGACAACATAGAAATATTCACTGTTGTCTTTTTTTTTTTTTTTTGCAAATTTCTTGAGAAGTTCCTCTATCATTTTTAGTATGTGAATATCTATTTTTGATGAAAGTTTTGATATATATCATAAATGTGGCTCATTTAAAAACCAGCTTATCAAGCCCTCTGTTCATAAAAACCATAGCTTTAATACAGAGTGGCTAAAATGTCCAAGGATTTTGCAGATTTCATAGACTATTTTCCAGCCTTGAAATATCTTATCAGGCTGTGTTCATGAAATGCTTCTAGGCATAACAAATACAGGTTAATTGTCATGCCATGCAGGACAATCTTGTAGGTATGTCTGAATTGTGGGACAAATTGACATTTGAATTTGGAATTATTATTGACAAGGGGCTGAGATAAGACAGGTCAAGCTGTTGGTTTTTACTTTTGCTAGATTTGTTTCTGACCAGGCATATCAAAATGTCCATAAACAGCTGCAGATTTATCCCTGCAGAATCAGGGAAAAAATGTCCTTATGTAACTATTACCAAAGCCAAACACGAAGTAAAACTATTTATTTTATTATCACAGTTTGTTTTTCTGTTTCATACTCACACTCTTCTTTGCATGGCAGATATGATCATCTGTAGAAGTGTAAAGATGTGATATGGGAGATGTCTCCAAAGATGCATATTTTAAAAATCCTAAGCTATTTAATTAATGTATTTTTAAAGGTATCTTTGGTGTTATATAGAAAATTGCTTTGTTTCATAGTGCAAGTTCCTTTACATTTATATCACTTTCATGACTTAGTGTCAGAGTGACCTTACCCATATCAAAATTTTTAGTGTCAAAAAAGCCCAGCTGTTTTCTCCAATTACCCTAATTGCCCAATGTCAAAACATCCCAACAACCCAGTCTAAACACGTTTGAGTCCAACAAATTAGCACATGTAAGGCTTTTTTTCTCATATTATTCAATTAAAAATGAATTTCCCTTCCTCAGTCCAAAGAAAATCATTACACATTCGTCTCAGGGGACCAATTCCTTTTTACTTGAACCACTACAACTGCCTCTTAATATGGTAAAAAATGTAATGTAAGAGGCAAGAAGTCTACATTAGAGCATCAGGTGCTGTGAGGACCACGGAGTGGGAGCAGTGGGGGCTCCCTGCGGGCAGGCAGAGCCTGTCCCAGCCCTGGCATCAGGCAGCCGTGGGGGCCGGGGGCAGCCCCAGCCCCTGGCAGCAGATTCCTCCCGAGTATGGGCTGCTCCTGGAGTGGGAGGTCACTTAGAGATTGGAATATGGGCATGGATGAGCAGAGCCCTTGGTGAAAAGGTGGAATGTGGCAGCAACAGTGGATCAGGCAGAGGCCAAGCAGCGGGGTTTCAGATGGGAAGTGGATCCCATGGGTGGGGACAAGCCTCAGCTGGGTTGTCACCTCTCCAGCATGGCATGGGAGCTCCTCTGCAGGGACAGCAGGGAAGAGGGGCTGCCAGTGGGCTGTACTGTCTCTCCTTTGGTCCTGAGCTCAGACAGCCAAACCTTTATGGAGATCCAACATCGAGTTTAAGTTCTAATGATCAGAGTGTACCCTAAAAAAAAATCTCTGTAATCTGTAAAATAATTCTTCTGACGAAAAATCCTAACAACCAGGTTTTTGATCTTGGCAAGGTGACACAAACCAACTTAAGGCAAGCACGGGCCAAGCTGTTGCTTCTAGTTTTACAGGACAAAACTGGGTTAGTCTCAGTAAACCACCTCTGCATTCTAGTTGACATTGAGTTACATTGTAGTTTCTGTACTACAGGTTTTATAGTTCTAATTGCTATGATATACACAGGCAGTAGGGACAATTAACTTCTGATTTGATCACATGTGCTGTGCTGAAGTTGCTTTGCTATTTGTGAGTGAAGACTTTTCCCTTGGAGAAGGAGAATTAAAAGAAGCTAGCACAGTACAAAACAAAACCGAAGGGACTCATCATCCCCTTAAGTCATGAAAAGGCTGAACAGAGGATCTGCAGAAAACTGCAGGAAAATGAAACCCTCTGTGCAGTGGGCTGACTCAGACAGACTGTGGAAGCAATGTGTATGCTGCAGCCTTACAGCTAACCACCCAGCATGCCTAAGGAACATTAGATTTTGTAGGTTCCCACATCAGATTGACCATTGTTTTGCAAGACAGCAGTACCCAGACTGTTGACAGCCCGTGTTCATATATCTGACAGGACAGCAGCCTGTCAGTAAAGTTTCTGCATCCACAGTCTCAGGTGTGAGTAGTAAGCCGTTGCAGGAAATGAAGAACACTTTGCACATTGCTTTCCCTGCTTTCCACACCCTATAAACCAAGAAGTGCAAGTAAACCTTGTGGAAGCAAGTGTAGGCTTCCAGAGACAGAAGCTGCAGAGGGACATGTCCGTGCCTATGTGCACACCTGAGTGCCCAAGTGAAGGAAGCGCAGGCAGGACAGGTGCTTTATAACTATTTGCCCACTGCACAGCTAAGTATTGATCAAACACTCCTGGTAGTAGGAGACCACATAGCTCAGTGCCCACACTGCTTTGGCTTTCAGAGTCCTGCAACAGGGAGTAAACATACCCACCTACATCAAGACTAATGTGGCAGCAGAGTTCCCCAGCAGGCAGTGCAGGGATGCCAGAGATTACCATGCTTGCAATTGTCACGTGCATCTTTTACTATTTTTAAATTTCAGAAGACTGAACTGAATAAGCAAGTTGCAGGTAACTAACAGACATGTGGCTTGCCCTCAAATGTTCAGACCAGAAATACCCTAGTGAAATCAGTTTCTATTATATTGCAAGGTTTGGTCAGAAATAGTTCTGGACCACAAGAGCTGATCTCATGTTGATGAAAGATCAAATTTCATGCCTTGTGTTTGCAGTTATGAAATGAAAGGTGCTTGCCAGCATCAGCTTTCCTGAGACAACAAGAAAACTCTGACATTTTCTCCTCCCTGAAGAAAGAAGATAAAGGAAAAAAGTATCCATTTCTCATTTATTGCTGCAAGAGAAATATTTTTGCTTTCACATTCTTACTTTACCGTAACAGGATTTTTTCCCAGACTTCAGGAGAAATGTTTACACTGAAAGCACTTGCGAAGTAATTTATGTTACTGTTGTATCTGGTCATAAGGTGGAACACTAAACCAAACTAATTTACAGGATTTGGAGCTGATTTCCATTCATAGTTAATATCTTTGATCAACTTGAATAAATAATAGGAAGAATTTTAGAATCTTACAGTTGTCCTGGAAATTTTCATTGCTAGCTGATTGTTTTTGCTGCATTAGGCTTGTCTAATCTCTTTTGATGTCTTTCTTCAGGATAGGCAGTAGCTCATGAAATGATTAAGTTTTTCTACAGGACTACTTGTTAAGAGTTTATGAGAGGTAGAAATTTTATCGGTAAGTGCTATCTGCCTTCACAATAAATGTATTAACCTTGAGTGATCCATCCAGTTCCTCACTGAGATTTTCTTTAACCAGTGGAGATTTTGTCACGTCATTGCAACAGCCTTGTTTTTTTAACATGATATGGTTAGGAATAGACTTTTTCACCGATCTAAACTTATGGTAGCACTGCTAATGGATGATATGTATTTAAGGAGAAATAAAACCTGTTTTCCATTGGCACCAGTTCTGTGTCGAGGAGATCTGCTGTAGTTGTCTGTTTAGCTAGCTCCTTCCCTGGCCTTTCTACAGCTGGTGCTGCTGGCTGTCTGATATATGAGGCTGGGAAGGGTCTGAGTGAGCTGTTGGTGGGGCTGAGGTTTAGGGAAGGAGCAGGACGGTCAGTGCATGTTTGCCTGAGTGCTCTGTGGGGTATTGGCTCTCAGGGTGTTCGCAGTGCTGCTGCTGACAGAACAGACTGGGATTTCTCAGGAGGGCTTTCAGTGGATTGCTTCTCTGTGACTGGCAGCTCAGATCTGCTGAGGAGACAGCTTGTTTTGGTGCCAACAGCAGTGCATAATCCCTGCTACCTAGAAAATCAAGGCAATATTTGATATGTTCTGGTTTGAACTAAGTGTTTGGGCTAGAAACAAAATCTGGTGGAGAGACCGTCCCTAAATTACAATTAAAGTTGTGTTCTAGATGACTTTAAAATACCTGTTTTTCTGGTAGAAAAGGAGACTGTGTCCTCGTCTGCTCACCAGAGCTTAACACAGCCTGTGTGCTGTAGACCTGAATAGGAGTAGTTTTTCCTGTTCCTTCTGTACTTTTTATGCCTTCCTATTTCAGAAAGTATTCATATTCCCTGAGCACTAAAAGCTAAGGATCTTATGTAATTTAGGTCATCAAGATTCTTTAAAATCAGTGGGGATTTGCTTTTAAAGTGAAATTAATGTCAATATAGATGGAATTGGAAATAAAGGTAAATAAGTCTCCAGATGTGCAGATCTCTGCTTTCTATGGGAAGAGAAAAGACCAGCATAAAATATATACTATTGAAATTGTAATACTTTTAGATGACAGATGGTATGTCTAAATTTTCTTCCTACTGACCCCCTCCAAAACTCATGGATGTTGCTGGGGCTTTTTTGTAATTTGGTTTGGATTTTTACTGCTTTTCAGCTCTTAAAAAATCAGAACAGTCCTCTTCATATTCAGAGTCTGTATAAATATAAATTTTTTATCAAATCCCTTTGAGTGTGTTTTATCTTTTAAGACTTCTATTTGTCTTAAAGAGTTTTTCAATATGATTATATAGTCTATTTTTTTTAATGTGCAGAATGCTTGGGAGTATATTCAGCCTGAACTCTTTGAATACACATATAGCAGAGATAATATTTTTATAATCCTTCAATACTGAAAACCACCTTCAGAGCTGCTGGGAGAGAGAGTGTGTTAGTGTTTAGTATTAATAACAGGACTGCTAATGCAACTCAAAAAATAATTTAGGTACATCAGCTGATACAGGTAGAAAAAGGGTTTTTAGCTAAATAATTTTGATAAAGAGAGAATTCCGAAAATATTTAATGTTTTCAGTTTGAGTTTATCCAATCATTAGCATGAAAAGCTAGAATGAAATTATAAGCCTGAAATTGTTCAAGTGTGTCAAGTTAAATGGTTAGATTTTGACTAGTGTTCAAATTACTTAAGCATTGTTTTAAAACTTTCAAATTTAATTGACATGTTTTCTAATTAGAAAATGTTTGAATTGTAAGTTAAACTTCTGTGAGGTTTTTTAAAAATTATTATTGGTACAAACATGTATTTTAGACTTTAAGCAACTAATGATGGTTTAAATAGTAATTTACCTGAAACACAGTGTTTATGCAATCTCACCCTCCACAACTTTGCCATAATTGTCAGAAGCCTGAAATACATATTATTTACATAGCTTTATCATTCTGGATCTTTACGGGTCCTCTGGCAAATGCTATGATGAGTTAATTGATGATTTGCAAGGAAATGACTCATGTTAAGCCTTCATTTCACTTATAACAATAACGTAAGAGATTACATTAGTATTGCTTCCTAACAATGGATAAATGCCATGCCTAGCATTGTGTGCAGGCCTATTCAGAGTAATTAACAGGTGTGAATTGTTGTTTGCTGGGATAAGCCTCCCACAGTGCAGCACTTCTGCTGGCTGCAGGCTGCTTTCCTGCTGTATTACTGCTTCTAAACGAGTCAATCTCACTTTAATGTAAGATTTACATATGTTAGTTCTTGGTACACTTGTCTATTTTTAAAGTAGTTGAGGCAATAACAGTGAATCTTTTCAAAAAGCCTGTATTTCTGCAAGCTTCTGTTTATTTGCACATCTCCAGCCTGTTTTGTCTCTGTCTTTCCAGCAGGCTCTCATTCAAATGAAAGCAACTATTGTAGTAATTTGTAGGAATATTAGTGTATCTTCTTAACTGAAAGATCAAAGCCTGTTCTGTGGTTTAGAGAATCAAAATCTGCTGCACTGGATTCTTAACCATGAATTATACAAGAAAATTGCAGAAATTGCATACAAGCCTACAGTCTTCTGCTTCTACAGACTCTCAAATAGAATTTTTAATTTTGGCTTTGAAACTCTCATACTTCGCAAATTCCAGTTGGGTTCATCAATAAAGATAGAAAGGAAGTTCTGAGCTGTAAAAACTTTGAAGTTTTAGAAGCTCAAATTAAAAAGCCCTCAACATTTTTGCAGGTTTGACATGAATGGATAGTTCTTTATTTAAATCTCAGATTAAAACTTGTCCATAATGAATTCTACTGTTTGTATTCTCAATTTAGTTGAGGAAGGCAGGTCCAGATATACAAAACACACAAAGTAGTAACTTTTCCCCATGTCCCTCTTTCACATAAGAATTATGCCATAGAACTGTTTTAAATGGTTTTACATTTATATAATCCCATCAAAAGAAAAATTAAAGTGTCATACTAGTTGAATCTGTTTTTTCGTTTAATATAACCAAGGTGTCAATTGATTTAAGTTATTGTAAAAATAACACCTTTACCATATTTTATATTTTTTCTTCCTTGTTAGTATAGGCCTAAACACTTCTAGAAGTTATAGTTCACATTTTTAGCCAAAGAAACAGTTAGGTAGATCTCTTTTCTAGCATTAATAATTTCAATCTCAGAACTGAAAAGTTGTTCTAATTAGGAGAAGATGTGTATAAACTTCTTTTAATGGGACCTTGGGACAAGCACTTTACCTTGAACTTTCTGATGCTGACTCATTGTGCTGATGACTTTTTCTGCCACTTTGGAAAATCTGGTTTGAAACTTCCAAGCACAGATAAGTGATATCATTTGGTTTTGGTTGTTTTTTCCCTGAAGCTAACCTAACACTAGTAATTTATTGTGGCTGAAAGCCTGATGTTTTTGTTGATGTGTGGGCAGATCCCAGGGCATCTGTTTTCCACTATCTCTGGCATCCAGGAAATACTGTTTTCCTGTTTTTAAACTGTATATGGTTTTTCTGTTCTCTAGTCTAGTCAAAAGGCTTTTTTCTTTCCCCTCTCTCCACAAAAAAAACCTGTTATCTCTGAAATTCTCTGAAAAATGCTGCAACAACTTAAATGCATTGTCCCTTCTCATATTTTATTTTAGATGTTATTATTTGCCAAGCTATGAAAAGCTAGAGGTCTTTTTTACACAAGAAAGAGCAAATCTAAGTTGCTACTACCCTCAGATTCCTTTTTCTGGAGAATATATTTATGACACATTATGTTTTTCATTTCTATTGGAGTGCTGGGTATCAGTGGTTGTCATGTATTTTAGACACACATTTGCTAGAAGGCTGTAATCTGGGCAAAGCATCCAAAGCTCCTTAGAAGGACACTTAAAGTGTTGATCTAAATGAGGCCAAAGATATCCAATTAGGGTCATGAACTCCACTTAAAAGAGAAATAATAATAAAGCCTTTGTTTTCTTTTGTTAGATGAGTGCACCTGTATTGTTGGACTGTTTAATTAGTTTATAATATGGAAACTAATTTAAAAATGCATATGATGTCTGTTTCTCCACCACCTCTGTTCCAGAGTTCAATTTAGTAACTAGCATTATTCTTTAGTTTTTTTCTTAAGTACATCTCACAATAATCCATCTGCTCTTACCTGAATTCAGTGGAGAATTATTTCCTTAACTGTGTTTCAGCATTAGAAGATTAACACAATGTCTTAACAATTTCACATTTGCACTGGTGGGGCAGAACTCTGAAAAGAGCTGCTTGTTAATTTACAGAGTTGAGATCTGTAGCAATCCACTAAGTCTGGGAATGAAGCAAATCTCTCTGCAGAAGTTACCAAAACCTCTGCAGCTGTTGATACTGTCCCAAGTGGGTGTGCAGCACACCCAAGGCAAGATGTTTCTATTTGTAATTCCAGTTTGTGCAAAGGGGGGAGCTGGGTGGGAAAATCTAAGAAGAAAATCTAAATCAATCTACTACATTTTTACATTCAAGGCATCAGTCAGTGCTGGAGGCAGAAGCTGAAGGGCTGCTCAGTTCAAGATTTTTGCTTTTCCTGGCTGCTGTGGTTTTTAATATGGCTGTCAGGTATCATGGTGATGAATTCATTAAAGGGAGAAGGAGAGGATGAATTATTATCCTATCTACTAAAATCCCTTGACATTAGATGGAAATCTCTACTTTTCATCAAGCCAGCTTTACTAATATTATTGGACAGTGCAATATAAAATCCTTATTTATAGCACCAAAAAGAGCTCAATGTGTGACTGATGTTACATATGTACGCCTTAGCTTTTCAAATTGATCCTGGCTACTTGTTCTAAATAAGAATAGCCAATGCAAGGTAGTCACTGATTCTATGTGATTTCTGCATGCTAATAATAATTTTTGGAGGCTCTCCTTTATACCCACTGAAATCCCTTCATTATAAATGGAGAATATACCTTACACCTTTTGCCATCTTTCTATATGAAGAAAATAAACTTTCATGCATTTCTATGTCTCTTTTTGAGTACATATATATACTCCATCATGAGCTACCTGTACTTTCAAGGCTGAATGTTTTGAACTCCTGAAGAGCTTTTATACTGGATAGGTTTTATAATCCCTTGGAAAGTTCTCTCTTTGGAAGAACATTGGACAAAGCTTTTGTAAATGTGCTTTTACTCAACATAGAGATTCTGTATGTAGATTTACTGCTATCATTTATGTTCATAACTGCTAATAACACTTCATATATTTTTCAGAAAATGTGCACGTGCTGGTAATTTATACAAACTGGTTAGAAAAAAACAGGAAAAAAGTATGTCCCTTCTCTTCTTTTTCACTTACTGTCTCAGCCATTTATTTCACCTGTTTATAAATGTGAATATCACAGGCCAATTACTGCAGAAGAGATTTTTCAATATTGGCTGATGTACAGTAAAATAATTTAGTTTACTTTGATCTATATATTGGTCAGGATCACCATGAGGAAATATGTAATGAAATTATTTCACTGAGATATTTTGGAACAAGTCAGATGTAAATCTGTAGACAAAGTCATACTGAATAGTCAAAAATATTTAAGTAAATAATAATTCAATCACTAGATGTTTTTTCCAATTTCACATGCTCTCATAGCAATTTCTTCTAGCTCATGTTAATTACACAAGAGAAATAGAGAACAAATACCTTCATTTTAAACAGAAGAGATGGTTTTTGTCTTTATTTTTGCATTGATAAATATTTTGCTGCTTTTGCAGATTTTGAAAGAAAATGTGTGCATTGGGAAATGGATCCTCTTTGTTAAGTGTGCAAAAAATAGATGTATACTAAAATACAGGCATTAAGCAAAAATATCAGACATTTCATTGTTGTCATATTACATTATCAAAATATACTATTTAATTTTAAATCTCATTCTCAATTTTTATTCTCATTTTTTCATCATACTTTAATCCTACTGCACCCTGGAAGATGGGATAAAAGTTGCTGCTAAGTACAGTCATAAAAAGTGAGAAAGGATTGAGCAATTTTATCTTTCATGAAGAATACTTTCCCAATACTTAATAATGTGTTTTATATCCCTCATAATACATAGCTACTAAGACTGGACACATCTATTGGCAAGTGGCTAATAGCTAGATTTAGAATATGATATTCAGGGAGAGTGGAAGTAGGCTAGCTGGAACATATCTCTGTAAAGACTGAAAATCCTTTCAAGAATCTCAGTAAGTTACCAGCTTGTTGTCATATTTGTAAATAAACAGAATTATTTTTATAATAATTCAGCAGTGTGTGACATTTATTTTAGCTAGAGATCTGAAGAACAGCTTTAGGGCTGAGCAGTGACTATATAAATATAAACACTGAGACAAGCAGACAGATTTTCTCTCTATATCATAAGAGCACGTTGTATCAATGCCAAACCAGCAAGCTTTATAACAAGAGAATGTCTGCTAAAAAGGAAAAAAAAAAAACAAAAAAAAAACAAAAAACAGAAAAGCAGCACTGACCTTATGAGCTTCTGGCATTCTCTCTTCTCTGATGAAGAGATGTTTCCTATCTGGACAGTGCAGAAAAGGTTTTATGAGTAATTGCTTGGCACACTCATTCTTTAAAGTTGCCATGTTGTGCTGGGGTAATCAAGTGTCCCATTTCAACTTAGCTGGATTTATTGGGACAAGCCAAATTATTGACTGTAGGAAGAAAAATATAATATTTTCCAGTATTATGAATGTAAATTAATTTAATTTTAGAATGTGTTTTGAATGAAATTTTGGTTTAGGGGAGGTTTTTTTTTTTGTTTTTTGTATTATGTCAGGGATGTGTTTTCCAACAAATTTAATATTTCAGACATTGAGTCCTGTAAGCATTACTCCTGAATATTGTGAAAAAACTCTGATCTCAGTCCTGTTTCTGGATCAGTGTATTTTTTGGACTCTGGCAGAGCTAAAATTGAGCAAATTCCAAGGTGCTCAACCCATTTCTAAGGTACGATTGACTTTAATGATTATTGCTTATTAAAATATCAATGTAACTTTTCAGAGGCACAGTTGGCTTTTATAACAATGCATACCCATACCAGTGAAAAGTGAGTATAATATATGTATATGTTTGACATAAAGGGAGTGGTGGCAAGAGTAAGGGGAAAGCTGTCCAGATGCCAAGCCCTTCATGAGAAAAGCTCAGAGTAATACTTCAGACAGAGTGGAAGCACTCAGCAAGTAGTTGAAACCCCTGGTCTGGAACATCCCCGAAGTGTCTATTGTCTAGCTGTAGAATTGCTCCAGGCACATTCACCTCCCAGGTGGACTGCTAAGAATACCAAGTCAAGGCATGAAAATACCTTTACAAATTATGTCACAAAATGCTACTCCTACAGGAGAACTCCAAAGGTAGCAAAGCTTGAAAATAAAATCAAAGTGTAAAGGCAGCCCCAGCACTGCTCCATCAACATTAATGGATTTGTAGAGACCTGAACAGATTTTTTTTTACAGCCTTTTCTCAATCTATTTTTTTTTGTCCTCTTGAAACTTACTGGTATATGTGTAATGAATATCTCTTGTACTCAGTAAAACATGGGAAAGAGTATGTGACAGGACAGGCCACCAGACAGCTTCATTTTTAGGCAGGTATATTGGTTTACTGACAAGGACTTGCTTGATTTTTTGCACAGGGGCAATTGATTGTTAGAAAGGCTGAAGATCTGTGCTCTAGTCATATCTAGATATATTCTCTAACAAAAAAGATGTCATATATGAAAAAATATGTTTGTCTTGGGCCTAGAGACATTACACTTCCAAGCAGTATTCTGTAGCCAATCTGCTCCACATAAAGCCCAAGATGTCTTGGTTTTGGATGGCACAGAATTTATTTTTGTCTGAGTAGCTGGTGTATTGCTGTGTTTTTTGGACTTAGTACGAAAATAATGCTGATTGCACACTGGAATTTTGGTTGCTGCTAAGTAGTGTTTGTTCTAAGTCCAGGACTTTTCAGCATCTCGTGCTCTGACAGTGAGGAGCTGCACAGAAAAGTGGGAGGGATCACAGCCAGGCCAGGTGACACAAACAGGCCAAAGGGATACTCCATAACACAGAATGCCATGTCCAGTGTATAGACTGGGGGAGTTCCCCAAAAAGGGGATGATTGCTGCTAGGTAGTGGGCTGTCAGTCAGGGGATGGTGAACAATTACATTGTGCATCACTAATTTCTCTGGGGTTCTGCTTCTCTCTCTCTCCTCAGTACTACTGTTATTATTGTAATTATGGGTATGATCAGATTGTTGTTGTGGTTATTGTTAAAATTATTGTTATTGTAATTATATTTTTTTCAATTATGAAATTCCTCTTCTCTCAAACCATGAGCTTTATCCTTTCCCCTGTATTCTCCTCCCTGCCAGGGCAAGGTGAATTGGAGTGAGGGAGTGGCTGCCTGGCACTTGGTAACTGTCTGGGGTTAAAGCAGGACATAAGGAAAACCCTAAGAGGAGTGACTCAGTTGTGACACCAAATAGAAAGATTTAACACATGAGCAAATTCCTGTTCATACCATCTGCTGAAAAGGACCCAACAACCTCAGAATTTGCAGTAGACTCCAAACTGTGGTTCATGGAAATTGCTTTTCCATAGGGCTCAGGGAGCTGAACTAAGACCAGTGAAGCAGTATCTACAAAAAAATAATTACAGAGCTACCTTCTTTCTCTGCAGACTATAATTCTACATACTTATAGTAATAAAAAATGAACATAAGAATGTTTTTGGGCCTTTATCATTTAGTTTCATTTTTTTAGTAGGGGGAGGGAATTATGGCACTGAGCAAAAATGTAGGATTTCTACTGCAAAGCAATGAAACTACAGTTTTGCATTTACCATATCCAGGCAGTATCTAGTGACAAAATTTTTTCAGGGCAAAATTATTATTGGTGTTAAATGTTCATGATTTAGACTTGTGATCAGAAAACCAAGTCTTTGCTTCCTGCTAGAAAATAGAGTTTTCAGGAGCCAACTGAGCTGATGTAGTACCTCAAAATCTTGGAGTTTTTGTCTGCACTGTTTGAATTGCAGTGCAGCCAAGGAGACCTGTGACATCTATCAATTGTAAGCACATCCACTAAGGAAAAAAATTACTATTAATGTGCCTTGAACTTAATATATAAGCATCCTAAAGTAGTTTTAACTAACAACTACATACAAGTACTTCATAAAACTGTCATAACATAACCAGACACAATGGATAAATGTTTCAAGTGAGCATATGAACAGTGTAAACACCAGCAAGTGTGAATTATCAAGGACCACACATCTGGTCACATAACATTCTATACTCACAACTACTTTAGCATATACATGTTTTGTAATGAGTGAACTTGGTAAATTTTGTCTTAAAATGTGATGTTAATGTGATATATAAGTCCCCTACATTTCCACCACAGTGATATTTAATTCCCTGATGCATACATTGCCTAACATATTTGCTTGCAACAAGAACATCACAAGACATTTTTTTCCCTGCTCCCTCTTGAATCAGTTATCCTTATTTTCACACTGGGTCATTAATGTGAAAACAACTTACAGTTCTGGCCTTTTGGCCTGGTCTTCCCATTTCTTTATGGCAAATGGATGTTTCCTTCCCTTTCAATAACACAGCTAACTAAAATAATAGGTTTTACCAAAGGCAGAGAAGTGCAGCAAAAATTGTGGTCTCTCATTTATCTTGCAGTGTGATGATAATAAGACAGAAAAAATTGCTAATTAGTAATGGTTCAGTCACAGGTCATCAGGGCCCAGATAGTGCTGCTGTCATATTTCTTTAAGAAAGGTTACCCTTGAGTAAAGAAAGAGCTTTTATTCCTGTACATGGTAAGGGAGGTGACTGTTTCTTGCATCCCTGTGCTAGCAGCTGTGAATGATCACAAAGCATGAAGGCAAATAAATAGAAAAGTGGCTATTTTGTAAACACTAGGGATGTGGAACGCTCTGTCTCTAGAGATGCAAGTGTTTGAAAAATGTGTTTAATAAAGCTTCACACATTTTTAAACTGACTAGCATTTTAAGGTGCAGCTCAACTCAGCAAGGTCCAGATCAGTGAGCTATATGTTCAGCTTCTTAACTAAGACATCAATTGCTTTAGAAAAGTTGTTGGAAGGCTGTGCAAAACAAGATGTACTATTTTTTGTGCCTCTTTGTCTTCATCAAAAATATGTGCATGCCTTTGTACATCTCATTACCTGCTACTGAACAGCATGGCCATCCTAACCATGGTATCGTTTTACCACATGCTTCCTTGTGCCCACAGTTTACTGACACTTTAAGCCTAGACTCTGTGGTTTGTTTGTTTGCAATATGCAGCAATCCAGTAATCTATGTTTCAGAACTGTTTCTTTCCCCCCACCCAATGTTTTAAAAAAAAAAAAAAAAAAAAAAAAAAGCAAAAAAAGCGAAGGAGTGCCAGGCCTTTTATTCTTTCTCATGTGATTTTCCTCACATGGAAAGGCTGGACATTTTTATGCTATTTGCTCTCTACTCCCAAAACATGGGTTCTCTTTCTCCCCATACCACTTACCACCATTTTTTTTTCTTCAGGTAGATGTCTCACCAATTTGCAATCTGTTGTCATTATCTTCTCCTTTCTTTGGCAGCTTGAGTGTCTTCTGTGTAAAAACACACTTGTCTTTCTTTGCCCGTTTATTGGTCACATGCTCACACTTATGCAAAATGTTGACAGATTCTGGGAGGTTATGCCATCATAGTGTTGTAAAATGCCTTTATAGCCTTATTTGCAATCTCTATTTATCTTTGTCCTCAAGGCTCAGAAAACACCAATATCACCTTACCTAATACACATCAAACTTACAGGTGTCACAAGCTTTGGATGCATTCCTGAAGCCTTTTCACTTCAAAAGGTGTAAAGATGCCTAATATCTGCTGAGAGATGTATTTTAAAAACATGTCTATTGTGCACTGTTTTTCCAATAGGACTGCCTTTTTTTTTTTTTTTTTTTTAAGCACTAAATGATACTATATATTTAGGTAGTTATCCTAGGATTCCTCTGGCCTAATTTTAGATTAGATTAGATGTTTTATTTTTAGATGAATATTCTCTTATGCTTCATCCATAGTCAAGAGAAAGAGAGGCACAACAAGAAGTGATTCATATGTTCTTAAAATAGATGTTTCAAGTAGGTGGGCTTCATCAGAAGTAACCAGCACTTCAGCTGTAAAAAATGAAATCTAAATTTGATTTAAAAAAAAAAAAAAGACATAGCTATCCATAAAAGGGAACTTGTAAGGTTTCTACCCTTTCCCATGCAAAACATAAAAACTATAAAATTAGACTTTAGTTATATCATTCTATATCATTCAATGTATGCTAATGCTCAATTTTCATTTTTGCACTGAATAAATTAACTGCTATGCTATTGCAAGAAGCAGATGAATGATGCTGCTTTTTAGGGCCTATAAAATGGATTCATAACTAACCCTTACAGAAGTTACAGACAACTTGCTAGGTAAAAAGTGAATTGCTATTAAACTAATTCAAATTTCACGCTAATTTGAGATTGAAAAAGTTTCACTTATTTGTTGCTACAGCTACTGGTATCTTTGATAATATGAAATATTTAGAAAAGGTTTCACAGGGCATCTTTTTCTCTTAATGATTATCATGAAGTCTTGCTAACATTGCATAGAAGTGACAGAAGACTAATATATTAATTAGTATTGAATGCAGCCTTGGACTGATGATTCATGCTCTATCAGGATGGAAGTATTTATCCTATTATTGTCTTTTAAAACTTGAATAAGAAAAATTTGTAGATTCTATTATTCTGTCATGAAGTTCTGCAGTTCAGCTACTGCATTACAAAACCTGAATTCTGCACATTTCCTATTGTATTCAGCTATCAGCATAATTTGTCAGAAAGAAAAGCAAGTATCGTCTAATTTTCCTCTTTGGGGATGATGGCAAAACTTCAGTTGTTCTGTTTCTCTTTGCATTCCCTGACTGCAGTCCTTTCAGATTGCAACATGAATGTTTTTCCAGATGAGAGCATGTGAAGATTTTTTAGGTGCTGCTCTGTGAAAGTATTGCAAGCAGCCATTTCCACGCTGTGTTTTCAAACAGGAGAGAATTCTTCAGTTCTTCACAACAGTTTGACATTTTTGAGTTTCAGTTTTACTGAAATGTTTTCCTTTAAATGTTTTACTTTTTCTGATGGCAAATCCTCAGTGCATGAGTCTCCACTGAATCTGTTTTGTGAATTGTACAGAACTTAGCAGGCGTTTGATGATCAAGTGTTGTGACTCCCCTACCTGATGATAAAATCCTCTTTGGGAGGTGTTTATTCTTGACTTTGATATGAATTTTATCCTTTTAGCTCATATTAGCATAGAGATTTGTAGTATAACTACTGGGGACAGAATGAATAGAGAACAAATTGCAAGAGCAGGGCATAAAAGCACAAGGATGAATGGCAGAAGGCTTTGCTGACACCCAGACCAACAGGGTGGTAGGGACACAGGATATGCACAGGAGCTTCTCAGGACACACAGATCCAAAGAACAGGAGAGAAACTCAAAACAAGGGGCAGCCTCTACTGTGCATTTCTGTTTCTTTCACCTAAGAGCCTTCCCTCTGAAAGTCTCAAAAACACTTTTGGGATTATTTTTATTATTTTTTTTTAAGGAGACATTTTTATTTTCCCATTGTATGAATTGTTTATAGTCAATTTGCTTACAAGCAAGTTTAAAATCACATTTAAATATGAAATAAAACTAATCTTTTTTTTGTACCATTAGTATTATCTATATTGCCTACAACTTTCCAGGAATTAATAATGATAAAATTATATATCTTGTGTCTGTATAATTATCCAAACAGTCTCAAATTCTGTTGTTTAAATATATGAACAAGTTAAAAGTCCTGAAGGCATTTTTAAAATAATGTCACTGCATCACAGTTTTTCACAATTTCTTATTGCCATTGTAATGCATGGAGTAAAATCTGCCTTTTTATCTCAATTGAAAAGAACCAGCAACATAAACACAATGCACACAGAGCTGACAAGTGAAGATTCAACCTTGTCTTTTTGTTCAGGGCAAAAGCATATGTTGGAATGAACGTGGTGAACCCTGTTTCATTTGAATTCAGCATCTGAAATGCCAAATACCAAATTACTAATGACCTACTTGATAATTATATGAATATTCATTCAATTTAGAAAACAACAAGGGTAGTGGCCATTGTTGAGAAATAATTGTGTTATGTAGCAGAAGTGGAGTCAAGTAGTTTAGTTTCATATTAAGCTGTGCACCCACTGTACTGTTGATTCCAGTTCAGATTCCTGCTTTATTGAGGCTGCAGAAAATTTGGAACACTGTGTATGACAAGCACTTGGAAGGCACTAGAAGAGTATAACAGGGTCAGTATGCAGCTAGATGGGTGTGAATTAAACTGGAGAGATTAGCTATTTCTCCCTGCCACCTACTTACCTTGCAGGTGTTGAGAATACCTTCCTTAAAGCTCAGGAATTCAGTGCAGAGTTTCTAGGCTCCTATTCGAGTAGAAAGATGTTCCATGGAAAAGAGGGATTGAGAAGACCTAAAGGCAAAAGAGTGGAGGGATAAACAAATTCACATTATAAAAGGAGATAACTAGGTATGTGTCAAGTTTTTAAGCTGATTTTTGCACTCAGATCTCATGAAAGACACATGAGAAGCAAAAATGATAAAAAAGCTATTTTCTTCTGACCAGAGCATGACCAATATGGTAGCTCTTCCTTTGTCTTTTCTGCCAACATTTCAGAGGATCAAAGACTTTCATCTTATTTTAAAATTTGGACATCTGGACAGTCAAACATAAATTTAAAAAATTCTCTATTTACTTTTTAAGTAAATGTTCTTACTTATTTCACTTTCTCATATTAAAAAAAAAGTAAAGAGAAAAACCTTTATGAAAATTTTACATACAGTTACCATGGCAACAAAAGTTGCTCAAACCACAGGAGTCTCTGTTAGAATCTTTAAAATATATAATTTTTAACTCTGGCCAAGGCTCTTTACATATCTAACTTAAAATAAAGATATTATTCTCTCTCCAGTACTACAAGAGTAATAAACTGAGATTTACCACCAGTGTATACTGAAAAACTGAGCATACTACATAAATTTAAAGGGGAAAAAAAAAAGAAAGAAAACAAGCTGCCTTGTCACAATTTTACATAAAATGTTGGCTATCTTATTTAGTAAATGGTTCTAAAATGTCCTAGCAACCTTCTATAAAAATAAGAATTGGTATAGTACTAGACAGGTGTTGGAAATCTAGGCCTCACTCAGTCCCCAAACCACTGACATACTGCATTTCTAAATCATTCTTTCTAAAATCCACACAGTGCCAAGTATATTTTATTAAGCCTGACATTTCATTTGTTTTTACCAAAACTTTTTCCAAGGCTTTGCCAAATCCTATTCGCCAGTATTTCTCTCATAACAAATCTTTCCTATCAGGCTGAGCAGCTCTAATGTCACACAGATATTTTCAGTCTAGGAAAATTTGATATAGTTTATCTCAGACACTGCGGTTTGGGACACAGAGAAGAAGATTCTGATTTTGGTTTAGTTCTTGCAAAAAATTCTCACACTACAAATTAATTTCAGATATGTGCACTAAATGCTAAGATTAGGAACATTCATAAAATGATAGGCATCACAGACCAGGATTAGCTTACATGACAGCTTGTGCATTTGAGTAAAAGGCAAAGAAAGAAGGAAGGAAATACTGCCACACAACATCAAAGGAGAGGTAACATTGTCCTTCATATTTAGACTGCCTATCTGTCAAGTTTAGAGGTAAAAATATGAAGTCAACTAGATGATCTACTAAAGTTTCTTCTAAACTTCTTTCTGTGATTTATCTACTTTAAAATTTTCCTTCTGATCTGCTCCTCTAACACCTCTCTGTAAGTGTTCTACATACCTTGTTTCTTATTCCCTTGGATGTTCCAAAGGAAAAAATATAGTTTATTCAAACAAGAAGAGAAGTTGCCACCCATTCAATTAAAAGTATATTTGAATGTAAGTTAGGCAACAGATTTTGCCCTTCTTCAGCTGAGAACAGCTGAAAAGTTCATTATGAAATTGTCATATTAATGATGTCCTTGTTCTGTATATATTTTAAAATCTAGAAAGACATAACCTCTGATAACATAATTCCATCAGAAAATAGCTTGAAAGAATTTTTATCCTCCACCCACACCTTCAAGAGAATGAATCTTTCTTAACCACAAGGCCTTGTTCTTCCCAGTAATATTATCTTTGTCCCCAGGGTAGTCTCTGCCTTTCAGAGCCTGATAGCTTCATCTAAGTTTTCAAATTGCGTTTTTTCTCTGTTTCAAAGCAGAATATTTTTGCTTACCTCTAACTGGAACCAGGTCACCAGCACTTCTTAGCCACTGGAGCCCAGCACTGATGAAGTTTTTATGCTAACGCTTTCACAACAGTATTTTGTATTGTCCTTATTTTTAAACCATATTTATTACAATAGATGTAGGTGTTTGGATCAGAATGATTGTGTAGGCTTGGGTGGGATAAAAATGGAAACTATGTGGTTAAATCATGGTATTTGGAGAATTTACTGTTGCATATGACATGCTAGACATAGAAAAATGCTACTGGTGCTTTAAGGAGTAAATGTAACAGCATCTGATTGCTTTGTGTCTGTGCGTGTACAGAAATCACACCAATATGACTAATCCTTTCAGTGAATTTTAGCTGCTTGTGTTCCACTGCATAAACACAATATTTAAAGATGTAATTGAAATAAAACTGCAGTTTTTCAAAGTCTCAGAAATTAGACATGCTTGGACATGGTGGCTGCTCTTTCTTGCCCAGTTAAACTGTAAGAGATCTGGTGCAATTAAAGAAATGTGTTGGGGTTTTATGACTAAAAATCATGCAGAACACGTATAACAGAATTTAACTTGAGTCAGAGCAGCACCCATAGTTCAGAACTTGGCTGTTCTTGTGGGGTAAAATGGGACAGGAACAGAAACACCATGTCAGAGCACCTACAAGACTGTTCACAGCTCCTGCCAACATACATGACAGTTAATTTGTGCTAAACAAAATACACATCATTAGAAAGGCTCAAAACAAACAATACGAACCAGACAGACTTTCATTCATAAAGAGTGTAGATATTCATACTTCTATATTTTTTTTAAGCCACTTCCTTTGCAACTGTTGTAAAGCTTTTGTTTTCTGTCACATCCGCAGGCAAAGTCAAGAAACACTTTGAATGCACAAGCCTGAACACATTTCATATGAACTTTTTCCATACTGTGCATAATTCTATCATGCACGTGAAAAAAATTAAAAATTACTACACACATTTGCTATCAAAAACCTGTATGCTCAGAAGAGGAGGCAAATATTTGAAAATAAAACTTCTTGGTATTTGTAATAATTTTCTTCTCCTATCAATCATTATCTATAAATTCATTCTTGTAATTTTTTTCTTCATTTCCTTCTCTGCCATCATATTAAAGCTCTCATTCTCACCTCCACAGCTCTGCAGAATATTATGCGACCTTATATCTCAGATCTCAGTATATCCCTCTTCATTTTGTTTGTGCTGCTGTAGGTACTGATGCCAATATTCCTATTCTTATTTTTGGGGGTTCTACCATGCATTTCTATATATAGAAAACAATTAATAAAATTCAGACTTTGAACAGAGACTCAAACTCTATGTCAAAGAGAACCTTTCTACATGTAGAGATTTAATGAGAAAAATATGAGTACTATTAAATTTCAACTCCAAGTTGACAAGTGTCCAGCATGCTCACATTTAATTTATTTTTATCTTTTAGGCTGAAATCTTTTTGTGTAAAATCTGGTAAGATATACTTGAGAGGACATATGTACCAACTGGAAGTTAAATTTCCATAGCTGAAAAGAGAAGCTCATTACGTTTTTTTTCATTAGCAGTGCAGTGCTTCAGTGAGGACCGAAACAGTTTAGGACTCCAGTGCCCCTTACATGTATGTGATGCAGTGGAGTATTACTTTTGTGTCTGGATCTACAAGTTGGTCCTGATTTTATAACTGACCTTGGTTTAGTTCAGTAGCGTGGCTATAGATAAAAAATCACATGCTGTGGAGAATTCTTATATTAAATCCAGACTGGGAGATTAATCTACATATGTAATTTCTGTTGTGAATAAAAGGGAGAAATTCTTCTGAGCTCAAATTCAGAGTAAATAAATAAGTTTCTCGAGGGCTCTAACTTTCTCTTTGCTGCAGAGGGAACTTATAGCTTTACCAGGCTAAAATAGACTCACTAAGTAAGGAGTTTAATATTAAAACCTTCTGATTTCTCCACTTGAATTGCTCTTTTAATTAATAAACTTAACAGTTAGTATTATAATATTAGTTAATATTTTCGTATTTCTTTTAAACCAGATCCCACTGAATACACAGAAATTCCATTCTGATAACGTTTCAAAAAGGCTTTACATTGGTAGCTCTAGATTATGTGTGGTAGCTTGTATAAAATTAGTGCAACTGTCACTCATAAACATCCCAAGATTATAGGGGAGTGGAAAAGTCAGGATGAAATTGGATTAGGATTCAACAGGAAATATCAATTATGTATATCATCAGTGTCTTTTTATAAGCTGAATAAAGTTAAGCAGTTCAGTTTTGTTTACTTGTGTGCTGTTTAGCTGGTCAGAAATGGAACAAGAATGAGCCTTCTCTTTGATAGAGATAGTAACCTCTACTTCTTCATACTTGATATTGGAAAATGTGCTTGATGACACAAAACTCCAATAGATAGTGAAACAAATCCTAAGTCACTTTAGTTACTAATTCTCCATCCTTTCCAGAAGATCTCAAGTACCAATCTGTTATCTGAATCACCAGGTGGCTTTTTTCCTTTGCAGCACTAGCTCAATAACTTGAAATGGTTCAATGATCTGTAGCAGTACTTACAGTATTCAGCTGCAAACACAAATTACCTCATTAGTAATGATGAAACCAAGAATAAACTGAAGTTTTGTGTCTATTCTGCAGCCAGTCCTTCCTGGTATAGCAATTTGGTTGATTTCGGTTATTACTTCTGTATTAGACTCAGTTTGTACCTGACCAGGTCAGCATCAGACCAGAGAGCCTGGACTATCAGAGCAGACTCAGGAGAGAGAGGACAGTGCAGCCTGCTGGTTCTTGCTTCTAGAAGTCCAGTAGAAAGCAGAGGGCACAGGCATAGAAGGAAGATGAGTGGATTATGTCTGCATGATGATAGGATCTGTTTCTGCCGATCAAACATGAAAACATCTAGACCACTGTACAAACCCTCTGCAAAATGGATAGTTTCTTATGCATAGTCTTTCTCCCAAGTCCCTGAAGTTATTCCCTGCAAAAAATTCCCTCAACACTAACCCTAAAGATAAATTTAGGTACCCCATGGCCACAGTGGGTGCCCCACAATCATTCCAAGTGCCCCATAGCAGCACCCTCTATCCCATGGCCGTGTTGGGTGCCCATGGTCACGGCCACCCCAGGGATACACCTCTGTATAGGAAAGCACTGTAGGGTGGGAAAAAAAACCACCTAGACCCTTTCCAGACAAATCTTCTTGTTGAAATCATGTTTTGATTTCTTCATTCATCATATGTTGCACCGTTTCAGGGCTGCCAGGGAAGAACAAGCCCCCAGAGGATTGTAGTATATTCTTAATATCCCAAGGGCAATTACACGCGGTATCTTTCATGTTTTTCTCACAGATGAAACAGATCACACTATTGCCGTGGTGTTTTTAAAAAATCCCTGAGGTGAAATAGATGACAGCATCATCCTTTCAAACTGTCAGAAGGACAAAATTCAACACATTTATAATAAGCGCATGAGAACTTTCTTATTTGTTGTGCTGTTGAAATTTGGTTGGTTTGATTTCTACCATGCAGCCATCACTGAGACCAATCATGACATTATCTGCATTGTACTTCTGTGCCCAAAGCGGAACCCAATTAACGAGTTTTGATTTAAGGGGCTTTTTACGGGATATTTGATTCTAGTTTCTCAGTCTCCATGTTATCAAAAATTCATATTCAGATTAATATGAATTACCTCTGTAGTTCTAATACTCTGGTGCTAAGAATCTGGCAAATTTTAAAGTCAGAATTATGTATTTCAAGATTGCTAGCCTGCTACAATCATGAGTGTTGGTGAGATACTAGACTAGGCTAGGTGGAAACAGATTCACTGAACTCAGATCAGGTTTATGTTGCAAAAATTTTATATGCCTGCAGTATGAGCATCTCATATTTCTTAATTATAGATGGTGCAATCATTTATCCTACATATGTATTACATTATTTGCTTTTCTTATTTTTCTCTTTCTCCTCTGCATCCCATTGAACAAAGATCTGATTGGCCAATTTGTTTTTATTTCTTTTGTGACTACTGTTACTCTTGATACTAAAAGACTCAGTTATTATGACTGACATTGACTCCTTCCTATTCCTTGTTTCACTTTATCCATGAGTTCTGCCCCAGCTAACAGACAATAAACTATTGCAATGGACTGGGAACGGACTATTCTTTTCAACCAGTTTGTACATAGCCCTACACAACAGGCTTAGAGTTGATTGTGACAATTAGTATTACTGTGGTGGGAATATTTAGCATATTTAACATTTTTGGAGCTATAGAAAAAGTCGGTTTGGAGGGATTGTTTGGTTTTGTAGATGATTTTTTGTTTTGTTTGTTTGTTTGTTTCTGGGTTTCTGACAGAACAAGCCAAACAAAAAAAGAGAAGGGGTGGAGGGGAAATGAGGGGGCTTTCAGGTAAAACAATGCAACCTGAGATTCAAATGCTTAGACTGAGCAACATGTGCTCCATGTACAATCACTGGAAACAGGTTTGTTCAGAAGATGATTCATCCTACTTCTGTGAGCAGCTATATAAAGATGGAAAATATTTAGAAATAAGTCTCTCACTTTTCTTTTCAGTAGCTTCAGGGTTAGAAATAAAAATAAATGCTCCTAGAGATGCAGATAGATTAAATATCTGAACACCATTATTTATTTGGTCAAAGTTAAATGCAATAAATCCCATTTAAAATACCACACTTTAAAGGGTGTGGCTGAAAACCATCTTTATTTTTTGGCCAAACTGATTTAATAAAAAAAAATCCAAAACCAAAAACAAACCCTGATTCATGTTTTATGTGGATCAGAGGAAAATTTTATCCAACTCTAGTGTTTATTATAATTGCTGCCTTATTGCAGGTGTTCATTTTGTTATAACTGATTGATTGATTCTTTCAAAACAGGATTCTTTTTGCTCATATATTGTTATCCTCATGACATTTACATAATAGAGCCCAAGTATTTATATATGTGTGGCAGACTACTGAAGAAACAAAGATGGTATTTGGAATGAACAATGTGTATGTCTGGTATAGTGCTGAATTTTCAAGAAAATTTTAACCAGCACTGCTCACAAGTGTGTGAGCTATGTGTTTCTGAAAATCTGGACTCTTATACATGTCTTTAAAAACATTTGGAGAAAAGTACTGCTGGTGGCAGCAGTCCATCTATGGCTATTTTGAGCTGTCAAAAAACTAAATTCTTATTTAAAAGTCCATTTCTACCTATAACAGTAATTGGACCAGGGGGATTTGTGCACAGATTGCTGGGGTGACAATACTTTCAAGATAAGGGCTCTCCAAGCTCCAAGAACAATACCCAACAGACCAGATACAGTTTGCCCTAGGTCCCCAGTTTCTCAAATACAAAGTCTCCTGCAAGACTGCTGATACGGGGATGTCCAGGAGAAAAGGAAGCAAGTGAAATCAGCTTTCAGTTATATATCCCTATTGTCTGCATCCACAAGAATGATGGAAAGGCTTGACGTTGTTTTTTCAGTAACATCCACCTCTGCCTCCAAAATAACACTGCAAAGTCTGGAAGCAAAGCACAACGGGATCAGAACAATACAAATGATGTTGCATAGATGATCACATGATACTTTAGGCAATTTTCTCTGTATTTACTCTTTGTTGTAACTAATAGCATCTCCAAAACTTGGTGTTCAGCTTGGACAATCATCCAGACCAGACACAACAACTTTGAGGCCAACTTAGTGCTTTTGGCATTGAAATACAGAAGAGGAATCAGATGGTTTTCTTTAAAAGTACTCAACAAATTGCCTGAACACTTCAAAGATTCCTTTTCTGTTAGAAAATACTACAGCAATAGAGATAGAAAGGAAAATTGTCAGTACTTAGACAAACTTTTAGGATCTGGAAAAAGGCATTTTCCCTTGAGAATGTGTTTCACATCTCACATTATTTTTTGAAGCAGGAAAAAAAGCAACAATCAGATTACAATGTTCTAGACAGATCTCTCATGGAGGCATCAGCAAAGTTTCTGAGCTTTGGGCTCATCTCTCAAGAAAATTATGTCTATTTTAGTATTTAGGTAATTAGGACTATCATGAGAGGTGACTAAGCACTAAAGAACATAACATCTTGATAAAATTAACTTGTGACAGCTTCCTCCTCATTACCTCTTTCATTCTGTGTTGCCAGAGCACAAGACAAACTGCATGAATACATTTAATCAAAATCCCTGCTCCTTGAGGTTACTGGCGGCCAGGTGGCAATGAACATGAGGGCTTTACCAAACAAGCATAAAGAATCTCAAGGATCTTGAGAAACTTCTGCATTAAATTATTCCTATCTCCTGGACAGTTGTATTACAAAATCATAACAAAATCAGGATGCTTCTGGTATTTTATATTTTCTTGAAGGGTTTGGGATATACACTTAACAGTGGCACTATCAATAGGATCAAGGAAAAGGCTATTGCTTTGCATTGGAGCCAACTTAAGTGGCTTTCTTAAAGGCAGCTCACTAAAGGTAGGAGGGTCTCTCAAAAGGCTTTAATAACTCTGCCAGCACAATTGCTCTCAGCTATACCAGGGGTCATGATGCAAACCTAAACATTTATTTACTTTTTATTATTGAAAAGGGCTAAAAGAGTCTTTTTCTAAAGGGAACAAAAAGCATCAAAACACATGAAGCATCTAGTTTACAAGAGAAAAATTATCATAATGATGAGGAACAAAGAAGCTGGAAAAACAATATGATAGCAATAATTTCATAAATATAGATGCAGTACAGCTAAGGCATTGAGGGAACTGTTACTGAGCACAATCCTGAATAACTGGCTATGAATTATGTGAGTCAGTCCAATGTCATTGCATTTCAACTCTTACATTGTTCAGGTACCTGCTAGAACAGAATAGAACTGCCATATTATTCTCACCAGGTCACAAAAAACAAAGCAACTCATGACTCTAAAAAGCAAATTTGAACATTTTGGTGATTTTTCTCTTCTTGCCAAGGAATTCTTCTTCCAATCCTTTAGTTGCACAGACAGATTCCAGAATGTACAATCCAACTTGGTTCCAAAGTAAATGTTCTGTTTTCAAAGAGGTGTATTCCACAGACTCTAGAAACTGTTCACTCCTCTTATTATATGCAATTTTCCCTAAGTAGCAAACTTAAAGCAGATTTCATCTTTATCTGAGTAGAGGTCATCATCTTACCTTGGTTATTTTGGTGTGATACTCAAGACAATTAGAGTTAGGCTAAAGTTTACTTAAATTGGTATTTCCAAGATAGGAATTTGATCCTAATATCTTCTCTGTAGGAATTGCTTAAGCAGGAAGATTGCATAATATGAATGAAAATTTCTACACAAAGGAGTTGATCATGTAAATAAAAGGTTTAAGATACTGTCCTCAAACTGTAACCCCCAGGTCTCTCAGAAATACTTTGTAACTAATGACCTTCTAAATTTAGAGGACATTTTTATCTTTTAATAATCTCCAATGCTTTAATGAGTTAAGTATAACAAATGACATTTTTGGTTGCCATAGCGACATAATTTTCCTTATATGTTCCCATGTTCCCAGGATGAATGCCTTTTTCTTTTCCTTGTGCTTTGTTTTAGCAGGATAAAGGCTACAGCTATAATAAATTCAACTTCATTATTCTCTATTACAAATAAATGAAGGAAAAAGGATATATGGTCTAATAATAGAATATGTTCATACTTAATTACTGGGTGCCATTATTTTGAAGGCGTAAGGTTGCTGACAAACAGTGGCTCACTGCTCCACAGAGTAATTAATAGTGTTGTTTATTGTACTATAAGTTTTTCTTTTTTGTCAGACACAATTTGTTAAGTAAATTAGATACTGAAATTCATGTGGGTTTAAAAGATAGTGAATAATAAAGTATTAGCAAGGATTTAATGATACTGAAATAGCTGGAGAGAAAAGTAGTAATCTGATGCAAACAGTTTCCATGGTAATGACTTAAATCTTTCAATACTGAAGGAAAAAAAATCATAATTTAAAACCTGCATGCTTGTGTATACATTTTTAAAACAGGCATGCATCAGGCATGCATCAGCACTTCATTTCAGACAAAATCTTTAATCTTAAGATTTACAAAGCATCAGTGGACCAACATTTCTGCCACAGAATATCTGTCACCTCTGCAAGAACCAATGTATTTTTGTCCTTCCGGAGAAGTGAGATTGTTTTACTAAAATCTTTTAAATTTAAGACAAAAAATTCCACTATAGGAATTAGTTTTGTGTTTATTAAGCCTAATTAAATGTCATCATCTAGCTATAAAGAAGTGAATCTTTTCTTCACAGTTTTGCTGTCTAAATATATTGGCCCACCAAACCATGTCTATGAGTTGTGAAATTCTGCATCACAGAAATTTGCTTCCCTTAAAGTTTTTCTCAATACACCAAATGGATAGGGAATAATTAATAATAAAGGACACAAAGATTCTAGATTTTGACTTCCCAAATTAGGTCTTAAAATGTGTCTTCCAATTAATAAAAAAGCAGAATCTGTATTTGTTACTGTTTTTGAGAATAAATACAAAAAATTAACATAATTTCTTTTCCATTTATGGCCAATTAATTTAAAAGTTTAAAAACAAAAATGTAAGTTTTAATTTATAAATGGTTCTTTCAGTTTGCAAGGACTGTAAACATATTGTTTACGTCTTTCCTGTTTACACCTTTTCTATCCCAGGTAAAGCTTTGATTTTCATGGCAAAAGCATTTGATTGTTTCGGTATTTATGTGAAAGGAAATACAGCACATTGATTTAGAAGATATTGATTATAAATACTTATGACCAGGAATATTCTGGCTGAAATTTTGTTTCTGAAGGCTATATGAAGAAAGACATTTTTCTTTTGACTAGGGACAGAAAATTCCACCTTATGACTTAAAAATGTATACATGTTCTCTTGGCTCTTTACAACTCCCTGTGTTCCTCACACAAAGGGCGTGACAACACTTTATTCCCTTACCTTGTCTTTGAAGAACAAAGCCATTGAGACTACTAAGTTTCTCTGGGGAATCTGTATATATATATGTATATACATATATGTGTATATATGTCTGCATATAGGTCTGCACGAAGACCAACTACCCACTACAACAGAAACCTCACAACGGACTAGCAACACCAGAAATGAAAAAAAGTTTATTTGCTGTTTATAGACTTAGGTTAGAACTGTGTTTGCATTGTGAGCTGACCTAAAATCAAAAGTCTGTGAGGTTCTATAGACTGGATATAAACAAAAACTCAATTTTTTGTACTGGTATTTTCAAGTACTCTTAAATGCTAGAAACACATAGAACTGTGAATGTGATTTTGAACAAATGGTTTATTCATTCATTTTATTTAATTATAGTGGTGCCAGAAATAGAACTACAAATATAGAAATGTAGACTAGGGGAGTGGAGGGGTTCTAACTAATCTCCAGATCAAAAACAGTCAAATTTATATTGAAAAGATACTTCAGGTTATTGAAAATAAGAAGATAAGGAGTCAGAAAGAATTAGACTGAGATCAGTCATTCTGTAATTAATTTTATCATTGATATAATTTACATTGCCATGTTCTCCAGTGTAAATTATCTAATACTTACATTATTACAGAAATGTTATTTTCATATGAAGAATCACTTTTGAAAAAATTAATTATTTCAGTCATGTTGGACAGCATTAAAAGATCTTTATAAAAGAGATGCCTTTATAAAATAGATGAAATTAATAAAAGGGCTTCCTTTTGCATACAATGATTTATAGAAGGGGACTTTAACATGTAGAGGTTAAAGATCAGAGACAGAAAAGAACATGGTCATCATTTTGTTAAGAGAACACTCCTTCTCTATCCTCTTTAATGTTCCCTTTTACTCCTCTTCAAGCTCTACCTGAATGAACAAAATTACATAACAGAAAGGGAGTGAAAACAGGGATCTATTGATTCTCTAGGATGGCTTCTATGCTTTGTTTGCAAATATTTACTGCAAATGCTATAATTGGCACAGTGTTAAGGGGGCCTACTGCAGATCAGAGTCTTTCATGTGTCCTATAAAGAAGTCTCACGCACACAGAATTCAGTCATATAGCCAAATTTGTGCAGAAATAATGAAAATAATCAAAATTTGCAGACAAATCCTCTGATAATTGCCAAGAACAAAAGGATCACGGTTGTTTTGATGCCTATTTGACCTGTGAAATGTATGAAAGCATCACTGAAGCACATGTGCTTTTTTTAAAAAGTCTCCTTTTTTATACTTACAATTTAGAATGAGACTAGAGTGTTTGTTGGGGAATTATATGATTTCTGCCAGGAAATTCATAAGAGAAGGTTTTAGCATCTTGATTATTAAAACCAAACAGATAATTTTCTTCTTTTAAATATTCTTACAATTCTGTACATCCATACCACACACATATTTTGCAATGATGGAATGTCTACTGCTGAGAACTCATCCAATGTCAGGTGCTGCATTGTGCATCTTCACCTAGGAGCAATGGATGCAAAGGTTCAGATGTGCTGGCTTTAGTCAACCACCATAACTCACTGAGTTAAATGTGTAAAGCTGGATTGGCTATATATTGGAATATTTCTCCCTGATGATCTTTCAAGGTTGTTTAGTGTAATAAAATCTAACACAAGAAGATAACTCTGTCTTGGTTCATATGGAAAAAAAAGCTTTCTCTTGAGGACAGGTTTCTAAGTTTGCCTACATGAAATAAGATACACTTTTAGCAGAATAAGCATTGGAAAAGGGAAGGAAATGGAGCTGAATGTTTTGATAAAAAAATAAAGATATAAACTTCTTGATGATATAACCAGACAAGTCATTCCAAATTTAGATAGCAAAGAAACAGAGACTTTAGATGCTTAAATAATAGGTCTCGTGTCTGATATTTATTTATGAACCAGACCCTGCTGCAGTGTGAAAAAGAAATTAGCTGTTCTCTCATTCAAGCACCATATCAACTTCTGCATTCAGGTGTGCTTAGGTCCAGGAGGAACAATTAGATCATTTAGTTTCACCATAAATGATCACTTAGTATGTAGTCCAATTTATAAAGTCTAATACTTTTAATTAAGCTAGATTTGCACTAGACCAAATGTGGAGTAAACATCTGGAACACCTGTTACATTATTATCTATATTTGGTTGGTGCTATGTTAAGAAACAAACATACTTATCACCAAAAAAAGACACACCACCAGGTTATTTCTTTCATTTACTACAATGTTGATTATATTTCTTATGACTCAGAGGCTTGTGCTTTTGTATTCTTAGCAGATTTTGCAGGAAAATGAGCTGAAAAAATCCTGAGGTGTTCTCAAGAGATGATATCCAAATGATCATATGAACTGTGCCATTTACAGAAAGGCTGAAAAATGAAAGCAAAACCAGCATTAGAATTTATCAGTCTAATCAAGAAGGAAGTTCCTGTCTGACTCTAAATTAAGTGAACAATATAGTCCTGAGCATACAAGCAAGGCAAATGAATTAGACACTCTAGAGAGATTTTCATATGATATCTAAAAGCTCATCTACCATAACTTGTATTTCCTTCTCTGACTTGATGAGTAAAGAACCAGCTAATGCTTCACACCATGATACAACAATATTAATACAACTTCATTTATTTAATCCTAGCTGCTATCCCGTATCTCATAGTCATTACTCATGATTCTCCAAGGAAAATCACTAATACAACATATTTGCTCTCCTCATTCAGGTTTACTTAAAAAAAATAGAGAAAAAAAAGAGAAAAAAAGAGCTAACTTTGAACAACCAAACTTTGTGAAACTTTACTCTTTGTTTACTTTCATTCTTTCATTCTGCCTTTCCAGTAAACCAAGGAATAATC
>JAOTQP010001546.1:39065599-39142651 GCA_026413545.1 Cichladusa arquata
TGGATTGCTTCTCTGTGACTGGCAGCTCAGATCTGCTGAGGAGACAGCTTGTTTTGGTGCCAACAGCAGTGCATAATGCCTGCTACCTAGATAATCAAGGCAATATTTGATATGTTCTGGTTTGAGCTAAGTGTTTGGGCTAGAAACAGAATCTGGTGGAGAGACCGTCCCTAAATTACAATTAAAGTTGTATTCTAGATGACTTTAAAATACCTGTTTTTCTGGTGGAAAAGGAGACTGTGTCCTCGTCTGCTCACCAGAGCTTAACACAGCCTGTGAGCTGTAGACCTGTAGTTTTTCCTGTTCCTTCTGTACTTTTTATGCCTTCTTTAGGTGTCATCTGTAACGTGTTGCACAGCATTAACAAACTGTAGTTTAGGACACAGTTTAATTCCTCAGCTAAAGGTGCAAACAGGGAGGGAATTCTGAGGGTCAAAATCGCATTATGTTTTTGTATTGCAGGAGTCTTGAAAATACAGATTAATAATTAAACTTTTTTCATTGTGTCACCCAATGTCTTTCAGTCCCTTTATTATGCAGCCATGTCTCTGAAGAGAATGTCCATTTTCATGGGTTCAATCCCTTTTTTTTGTGGCTATTGCTGTACAAACATTGAGTAGCTCTTTGAGCAATGGCATCTCAGAGGAGCCAGTTCACATCTAATGTATTCAGGGCAATGATCTCTGGGACTGGGTGAGGTAAGACTCTCAAGTGTGAGGTCAGGAACTGTGAAACCCCTAGAAGTGCTTTTTATGTACCCCTCTATGGCAGTGGCAGTGTCAAGGATTCTGCTAAGCTGTATTTGTTGGTCTTTTTTAACCTGGTGGAGGGAACTGTTAGAATCTGGCTTGTGGCACATGGAGGAGACATAAATTCATTGGAAAGAATTGAGAAACATCCCATCTTTCCAGGCACTTCCAAACTGAATGCTTCTGTCAAGCTGTTTTGGCCTAGAGGCAGCAGCAACCTGTAGCTGTTTGGCAGGAACAAATGAGAATTTGTCTAGAGGAAACTGAAATTCTTCAACCTTACCTTTTTGGTTTGAATAATCTGAGGATAAAGCTCTGCTTTTGTCCTTAGGGAGATAAAGTGTACTGGAGGAGAGGGTTTGTTAGGCAGGTTGTTGTGTTACTCTTTTTGAGCTATCACCAGTAAAATCTTACATGATGGTGAACTCTTACATGAACTGAACTTTAGGGTGGATTTAATGCCAGCTCGCATGTCATAACTTAACCTTGGTGCTCAGAGCTCTGTGGTTGCTCTCAGGAAACAGGATTTTCCTGCACTAGCACTGTGTGTGATTCATTCCACAAGTTCATGGTTGGGAGAACTGAATGTCACCCCTATTTCTGGGGGCGGTGGGAAGGGGAGGATGTGAAGAATGTTGAAAAGATGTTCTCTAAACCACATAAGAGAAACAATGAAAAAAGGAAGAGTTACGTCTCAAGCCTTTATATCCCATGTGTATGTTACTGTGAGTTCACTCAAAATTGCTGTGAACACAGTGCCAATGTTCTTAACTTAACCTACCACTGTGTATTTAAATCTTTGTTGCATACTGAGGCATCCTGCATCAGTGAATTTGCAGCACATATCCCAAAAAGGAGCTCTGGGGAATTCTGCTGAATACCAGCCCCTACATACCCTCCTTTTATTTTACTGTTGTCATAAAAGCTATTGGATATGTACATTAGATAACAAAAAAAAATTTTTTTCTTGTTTTAGCAGTGAATCCTTATTTAAATGGAAGTTGTTGCACAGCTGCAGCTTGGCAGATTTTGACCTGTAGTATTTGTGGGTGGGAACACAGTGACAGATTACTGACATCTGCTATTTATTTTATCTTTTGTGAGATGCTGCTGTTAAGTGATGATAAGAGCATTTCTCAGTGATCCTGGATGTGCCCATATTATTCAGCTAGTTGTCGAACTGTTCACTTACAAGGATGAAACTAAAATAATTAAACACACTAGGAGATCCTGTATGAATAGGGACTTTCACCACAGGAAAACATTTATAAAAATTCTAAGGTGTCAGCAGATGAAACTTGCACCTTTTCTGAAGTGAAAAGACAAATAACACTTCCCAGTACATGCTCACTTTAAGATCAGGAGAATAAACCCTTCTGAAGGTTGTATTACAAATGGGTCCTTGCAAGAGTTCATCAGCCTCTTTGGTTTTCTTGTCTCTTAATAACAGAGGAGATTGACATCCAACTGGCTCCTGAAATTTTGAAGATCTTATCTATTTGAGAAGAAAAGCACTATAGTTAATAACACTTTACTGACTCCTGTAAACTGAATTGAGTCCACTAGTTCGAAGAAACTAAGATTGTAACCATGGAGCTTTTTTCTATTAATAGAATCTAAAAAGGATGAAACACAAGATAAAGTAGTAAATTGTTTCTTAGTCTGCTATGAAAATTCCTGAAGCTGAGCATTTTCACCACAAAGTCTATTAACTGCACTAAAACACATCAACTGAAATGCTGTGATATAGTTAAAGAAATTTTCATTTTCCCTGTGTAGGCTTACAGTTAATAAAAATCCCAGGTGCTGCCTGGATCTTAGAAGTAACAAATTACAAAATAAAGGAAAAGAGGATTTCTACTATGAGTTTTTAGAAGTTCAGCCAAGCATATATGGGGATGCCTTTCTCTGCTGAATCTACAGTCCAGGGAAGGCTTAAATCTCGTAGGAAAATGATGCATAACACATTGTGTTCAGGTCTGGTTTTCTGCAGGTACACTGTGTGTTGTTAGTGCCTTTCTCTATGAAATATAACATTGATTGGCCAAAAACCCTTGAACAGTGATCTCACTTGGAAGCTTTCAAGTCCTGGTCTCATAAGAATATGTCCTTGAGTTACCAGGGCTGAAAAAGGGATGTTTGTTTCACTTTTGTTTGACCCAGTTATATGGCCATCAATGTACTGATCAATCTAGTTAATGATTTACTCTTTAGAGAGTCAAATGAGTTTAAAACATAAACTGTAAATCTCTCTATCTGTAACTTGTAGGTCGGTATATTTCCACTGAGACAATAGCACAGTGTGGGGAAGTTTATCAACTTATTGGAGGAAAATAACCCTCTGCACCTCCTCATTTTAGGTACTGCTAATCTAAATTGTGTAACTTGCAAGAAAAAGACACAGCTGGGTACACCAATGTAGTTTACAATGGCTTCTCACAAAGTCTAAAAACTAGCATTAAAATACAAGCTAAAATTAATCAGTTACTTGGGAAAATATTCTCCAGGTGTGTTGAAATCTTTCACTTCCACAAGCTATCTTTTGTAGTGACAAATAGCCAAAAAGATGTTTAAATAGAGATGGATCTTCAAAGTACAACAAGCAGCTGCAGTATTTAAAACTCTTCTCCATGCAGGATAACACAATTCCACTTCACAGTTGTGTTTTTGCAGATGATACACTGACAATTTTGGAAAATTTGTTTTATCCCCATCAGAAACAGCAATAGCTGGAACTCCATTTCCTTGGTTCTTTGAGCCACAAAAAAAGACCACAGAAATTTTCATTCAGCCAGTTATTGTTAGTGTGTGAATTCATCACTGTAGCTTTATTCACGCAAAAGAAGTTGAGTCTCCTGTCTGTGACAGAGTGAAAAATCATTGCAGACATGCTTGGGTTTTTGTAATGAGTGCTTATCACCCTTAAATATAGATAAAAATTCCAAGCAGCCAGATATCAGAAAGATCAAGATCAGCTATTTCCGGAAACCCGTATTTTAGCAGTCTGTATTCTCTTAAGGTGTAACCGAGCTGACAAAGGCACAGCTGGGATGACAAAGTGTCACCTGGCCTTCTTGGAAAGAATTGACATTTTTCCTCTTATTGACGGGAAGATTTTAATTAAGCTATAATTAAATAATGCAAAGTAATTAAATAATTATAATTGCAATTAAATAATTTAAAGTATTGACTGGAAGATTTTAATTAAGCTATAGATGTTACTTGCAGCTGTGAATCTAATATAGGTGAATTTTCTTCCTCTTGTGTAATGGAGAGGAAGTTGTTTCCTACTTTCTAGCTACCTGATTGAAGAAAGATATTAATAATTTAGTTTACTGAATGCACTCTTTGGGTAAAATGGTGGGTCCCCTCCTTGTTCTCATAGTAAGCAGCATATTCTTTACTGAAACTGAACCACAATAAATAAAATAATGTAAAATTTATTAGAGTATAATAAGTAAAAGAATATAATTTGTTTCTATAAATCTGGCTTAGTATGTTTTTCTTGTATTTAATGTAAGAATCACAGTATGAGCAGTAGTAAGGGAAATTTCTCATGCACTTCCTTGGCAATGTGACCTTGACTCAGATATGCTTTAACTGGAATAGTTCTATCCCCAAATCTTTCCAGGCTCAGAATTTTTTTAGGTACTCAAAAATTGGCTGTAGCAGGTCACATAGCCTGTATGAAGAAAAGAAACTATGCCCAAACCCACAAGACTCCCAACAAACTTATGATTTCACATGAAAGCTAGCTCTGAATAGATAGATAAGAATGCAGATAAACACATAAGCAGACTGATGTATCAAAGTTCCCCATTTAACAAAAAAACACCAGGACAGTTTTCTCTTCTTGTTGAAAGCATGGAGTTTACTCCTACAGTAACAAAACAAAAATATCTGGCTGTGACAGGTGTTGCAGTGTGGATCTCTCTGAGGCATCAGAGTTAACTTATGGATGCTTGGAAACAATTGCAGTTTTTGTAGTTTTATTTTGATGAATAGCGTCACTGTTGATGTGGAGACTCAAGAAACCATATTTCTGTTCACCCTCTTCGTGCTTTGTGCTCAGATGACAGTAGGAGGTATAATACTACTTGTTTTAAACTAACATACATAGTCTTGTTATATAGGATCATTCAGGTGGGCTGAGAAAATCACTTCATATTCTGGTAAGCGTTGTTATTTTTCTGGCTGGGTGAGGCTAGGGATCTGCTCTGAAGTTTGCTGTTGTACTCCAGAGAATTGTTCCTTTTGCTACCTGAGCAAGATCTACGGAAATGGTGAAAGCAACTGAATGGGAGAAAGTAGGCAGAATATCCTTTCATTGGGAAAAGATAAAATACTGATTAGTTGGGAAAATGTTGCCTTGAGAAAAAGGCTGGCAACTAGTTACAGTAAATACTAACATCCAGCACAGAGCTTCAATTTTGCATTTTTGCTTTTCAATACTGCCTGGTAAAGAAGAGGATTTGAAGCTGTCTGACTACACTACTTTGAAAACTTAAATTACTGGGTTGTCATACCTCAGAGTGAAAGGGGAAATGAAGGCTTATTTTGCATATTCCCAATATTTCTGAATTTTCAACTTGGTTGCCAGTGTGTACCACCCCTGAGAGAAAACATCTGTGTCTGGAGTCAGTAGACCTTTAACTTAATTTGAAAGCACTTTCTCAAATATGGAATTACTGGCCTAGACTCTAGGAAAGAAACCTTTTTCCCACAACTAACTGCATAGTCAACATATTTTGGTTTGGACACTGATTCTCAAGAGTGGGATATGATTTAATTTTATTACTGGGTTAATTACTTCTTATACAACCAGTTTCAGTATATACATTTAAAAAGATGAACACTTCGAAATTCAGAAAAAAATAAGCTATTAGGAAAGTAAGTGTTAAGCATGTGCCTGTTCCTAGATGGGCTGTTCCTGTTCTTATCCATACTGAGGGTATTTAAATTCATCTGATTAATAAGATTCAGCTTTTAAAAATAAAATTAATTTGTGTTTTGAATTTTTCTAACTTCAGCTTCAAGTTATTGGATCTTTGCCTTTGCTGGAAGTTAAGGCAGATCGCTTGAATGAGAAAGGTATTTTGCTTGTTTATTGCTTTCTGTCAAGTTTGCTTGCATTTCAGATGTTTTCATAATAGGTAAGTTCTGCTTTCTAATGTGTAAGCATTCAATGACTTGTCCTGTGGAAAGAAATGGGATTGCTGCTGCTAATGACATTAAAAGAGTTTAACGTCTTCCAAAAATATGTGAGCAGCTAAGGTTGATGGATAGTCTTCATAGAATCACAGTTCTAACTGTGAGCAAAAAGTGGGTTTGGAACCATGACAATTTTTTCATGTTGGAAATTGTTGAGTTCCGTCACAGGTGTCCCTACAGCTTAACTCTGGAATGAGTTCTTCTAATGATCATGTATTTGTTGATTTAGCAAATTAATGATCACATCTGAGTTATGGACAATGGAATTTATAATTTCAACATCAAGTTGGTGCTTGCCTGTTAACGTGTTTATTTTTCATGTTTCTTTTTTGTTCTAGACCAAAAAGTACTTACTGTTTATGTTCCACAACTTAATTTACCAGTTACCACAAAGCCTTTAAAACCCGAAGCAGGTGCCGATGTATTCGGTGTGATACATTACTTAAAATTACAGCAAATTTTGAGTTGCTACAATTTATATAGACAAGGGCCTGAATCAAAATCTTGGATCTAAAACACACCGAGCTTGAGGAGGATTTGGATTCAGATCTAAACTCTGTGGTTTGGGTTTCTCTTTAATCACATGGTGTTAGAAACATCTATTTCATTTTTCTAAACTGTCCCAGCTGTGCAGACTGTTTCCTTGAGCACATTGGACTTACTTTTACACAGATGTAAATCAGGAGTAACTTTGCTAAAGTCACTGAAACTGGTGGCAGAAGATGATGTGTAAGTAAAGGTCTTTGCTGTCCCTATGATGTCTCTCTATGCTAATAATACAGAAATAACATTCATTCATGGCATCCACTTTGGGAAGAAGCTGTTTGCAAGTCTTTGTGTTTACAAGAATGGGGGCAGGGGTGTTAGCAAACACAGAATATAAATGAGTTGGAATGGCTGCTCTGTACAGTGGCCACTTGACACTTTTCTTAAAGTGGTGCTCAGTGCTCATTGCTGCATCCTCCTTCCCATCTTTCTCCCACCTCACTGGTTTCTTCCAGCCTCTGCTACAACCAGTCAATTCTCTCCATATGTTTTGTAGTTATGTCCTGTTTCACCCTGTCAGTTCACTGGATTTGCCATTGTGCTGTTTGCCTCTCACCTTTAAGGCTATCACTCATCAGCTCTTAGGGACCAACATTATACAGTATTTGAGGTAAAGAGAATATAAGACCTGGATCAAGTGTTGATTTCCACTCCAGCTTTCCCTATTGAATTACATAAAGGTTTCAACCGAACTTGAGCTATAAAGAAACCCAAGCCTTTCTTTAGGTTGGAAAAGTCCTTGTAAAAGTCCTGTGTTTTTGTGTCTGTCATTCCCCATCCCTCCATCTTCATTATTCTTGCATGCATATCCAGTTTCGGATTAAACTGGCTGTTCATGTGGTATTTCTTGTCCTGGCCAGAAACAGGAACTCTGGAAGCATTGCTGCAAAACCCTCTTGTTGAGTGTTCCTGTGTAGTTTTTCAGGCTTGCTCAATCTAATCTTTGTTTTTCGATCCTCACTGGATGAAAATAAATTACCATTCCTTTACCTGCAGCTTTCTTTGGATGCAATTACTATTATTCTGTTTCATCAAAGGAGAGGACTTGACTTATCTGTACTAGTGAAGGTGATCTGACTTGCACCATATTGTGCCAGCAATGAGAAACTGCCTCACAGATTTGTATTTTCCAAACATGATACGTGGTCTCTCCACAGCCACCATTCCCCTGGAGGAAGATGGTCAGACTTCTCATTGGGGGTTGTTCATTCTTGCCTCTTGGAGTCAAGAGCAATATAAACCAGGGTCAGTCAAGGGTAAGATCCATGCAGTTACCAGTTCAGTAATGCTTAGCATGAAAATATAATCCACTAAGGGAGTGAGTCCCACAAACTGTCACGGTGCATATTCTATCAGATAGAAGAAACCAGTACTTCAGGTGGCTCTGGGCAAGTAATAAAATAGGGTGCAAGGAGACGATTAGATCTGCAAGCTCTTCTTAAAGTACTAGGTCTTGGGTAAAGTACATAAAAACCCTGACACTTCCTTTTAAGTTGCCATTCAAGTTTGTAACTTTGAGGCAGGAAAGGATGAACAATCATACTTCCCCTTGAGAAAAGCAGTATTTCAAAGATTGCAAGCAGTGTGGAAGGAACAGTGGGGATTTTCTTTTTGTGTACAAAAATACCTGACTAGGTAAACTGTTTTGAGAACATAAGTGAAAGTTTTAAGATATCAATTGTTCTTTCAGTATCTTAAGAGCAGCTTAAGCAGGTAACAGAAAAAACAAGTCTGTTTCAGCAGTGGTTTTTTGTTATTTGGAATACATCACGTATTATTCATCAGAGGTAGATTGGCACCACAATATGAGAAAGATATAAAGGTGTCAGAAAGCATCCAAAGGAGGACTACAAAGGTGTTTAAGGGTCTGGAGAGAAGGCATATGATGAACACTGTGGTCACTTGGTCTGTTCAGCCTGGAGGAGACAGAGGGGACCCCTCATTGCAGTTACAGCTTCCTTGTAAGGAGAAGAGGAGGGGCAGGCACTGATGTCTGCTCTCTGCTGACCAGTGACAGCACCAAGGGAATGGCTACAAGTTGTGTCAGGGGAGATTTCGGTTGGATATTAGAATGGTTTTCACCTAGAGGGTGATTGGGCACTGGAACAGCTCCCCAGGGAAGTGGTCACAGCATCAACCCTGGCAGAGTTCAAAAAGCATTTGAACAGCACTCTTTGGCACATGGTGTGACTCTCTAAGTGGTCCTGTGCAGGGCCTGGAGTTGGGCTCAATTACCCCTGTGAGTCTCTTCCAACTCAGGAAATTCTAGAATTCTATGATATTCAAGCTGATAACCTGTTTATACTGTGTGAGAACACAACTTTAGATAAAAAATGCTCAGCTTGCATATTACATGTAAACAAAACAATAGAACTGGGAAAAACTCAAAGAAAAACATCAGCCTATGTGGTGACTGGGAAAACTTGTGCATCCCCAAAACTTTAAAGATAGACATCTTTATAGTTATGTAATAGTGTATATTCTCTCACATTGACAACTAAAGTTAAGGCTCAGAGGTTTAAATTAGTCTCTTAATTGCTCAGAATCAATGATGTCACCCAGATTTAACACTTGCTCTGTCTCTACTGGAATTTTATATATGCTTAACAGTAGATAATTTTTGGACTCCATCTCCTGCTGTCTGCACCAGGTCACCTACTCCTTTATCTGGAGTTCAAGATTTAGCTTAAAACCTGACGTGTCTGTAGTACTCCTGCAGGAATTATTAAATATGGTTTTAAAATTCAGTGGTTGAATTTATTCATACATTTTTTTCTCTATTTTTAAATAGTTTTATGTCACTTCCAGTGATTGTTTTTGTGTTTTCTGGATGTGACATCCCTGTAGCCAAAGAGCAAGGTCTTAGTTGGATTCTTGTGCAGGGTTATGTCAGCTGTGCTGAAAGATGTTGGAGTATCTCTTGATTGAAATGATTTTTAGACTTAGAAATTGGAAAAAGAAAGAGGAATATTTAGTAATAGGCAGCAACAATTTATGAAGCTGTGTATGCAACACATCTACCATATTAAAAAAATCTGTATTTGTCTATTGTTTTTTAACATGTTCTTGCACATGAAAACATGGTAATATGTTTCACCTCCATCTGGACAAGAGTATTATGCTTTTGAGCTAGGGAGAAGGGAGTTGTATGATAAGTGGAGTGTGCTATGGCCCTTTGTATCTGCCTTTTCTAAAAGTTGCAACTGGAATATAGTTGCAAGAAGCAAAGCTTTGACAGGACTGACTTAAGCAATAAGAGTGAGCTGTTCTTTATCATATTAATTACGGTTGACTCATGTCACTTCACCTCCCAAAACCAATGATGGTTGGTTGAGATTATGTCCAAACCGGTCATAAGTTACCAATGAATCAGCAAGAGAATATTTTGGGCTGGTATACAAAAACATGTCTTGCTCCATATTTAGTTAGCTTGGATCCTCTTGTGGTTCAACAATATTTTACAGAAACAAAACATTTTCAGCTTCAAACAGAGTTCAGTTTCCTTAATAAAACTCTTAGTGCGAGGAGGGAAAGAGTTGTGCCAGTTTCCAGTTTCATTCCTGTAAGAGCAGCTAACAGGCATACATCTTACCTACTCTGTGTTCAAGACTTCCTACTGTCATTTATTTTGATTACCTGAAAGCTGTTGTGATATTAAAAGCATGGTGTGCAGCAGATAAATTATGATATCAACTTCTTGTCATGCTAATCCTCTCTGTTTTTCCAGCTGTGAGAAGAAAATGTTGAGGAGTTTGAGTATGGAAACCATGTTGAGGAACATGTTCTTCTTGGTCAAAACATTTCCTATTTTTCTCAGATCAGTTTGCAATTTGGTTGAAATATTACTGTGAAGAAGAACTGAGGTATAGCTTTTAAACAAATTAGTGGTAAGGAAAAATGTTTAGAAAAACCGTGAAAAATATGCCTCTGCCTTAACAGTGTCTGTTTGCTATAGAAACACTAATGTATCATATCTCTTCTGTTTTGATGGATATATTAACAATGCTGTCATTGTTTCTCTATATCTGACAGCTACATAAAGAAGTATCTGGAAACTGAGGTACTTCTAAAAGCTAAAAACCACATAACTAAATAAAACTCTACGCTAAGCTGACTACTATCTAATACAAGTAATTAATGCTTAGCCATAAATAAGCCCCCAAGAACTAAAGCAAAAGTCAAGTCTATGGCCATGTTTAGAGCCTGATCCTGTGGCTTTGGCACTTATTTAATGTTTTGTTCTTACTGTGTTTTTCATTCATGGTTTATGAAATGCTTTACAAAGACAAGTAATGATAGTCTGATTTTTGTTGGAGGAGGTCTAAAGAAGCACTAAGATAAAATTTCTTGTCTGATTTAGTCAGTTCATTGTGGGTAGAAAGAGTACAAATATTTGCCTTGATTTTGAGGGAGACATGGATTTTTAAGAAGGATAATTTCAGTTATATATCTCTTACTAACTAAATTATTATTATTTTCCTCTACTCTTTTAGGCTCAGAAGTGGAGAACTCTGTGAGACCTTAAATTCAGGACTTCCCCTGAAAGAACTAAAAAAACCAATCAGTACCACACTGTTCAAAACTTGAGAGAACTAATAGTGAGCAGAGTCCAAACAGATCAGCCTGTGTTTTTTCTTGGGAACGTCATCCTAGATTGCATTAAAAATGGCATTCAGTGAAGGGTTGCTTTTTTTTTTTTTTTTTTTTTTTTAATTGAAACAAAAATAATAAATTAGTTTACAAAATATTCTCAAATGTTTTTATCAAAAAAATCCATGTGCCAGTTTTGAAGGACTCATACTGTTTGTCTTGCCATGTCCTTGATTTTTTAATGAACTGGGCTTATTTCAGCCATGACTAAATCTTATGTAGGAAAGACCATTTGGAAGGATGACACATGTGGTTAAAAAACAGGAGGAAGTTTCTGGAGTCCTGTATTTAATTCCCAGCATTGCCACAGACTTCCTCTTTGACTTTGAACAAGTCACCACATCTCTGTGACTAAATTAACTGTCTGTAAACTGATGCTAGCAGAAATTTTCTCCTTTAATTGCAAGTTGTGGGTAGAATGTATATTTGGGTATCAACAGCAGCTGCAGAGGACTTGGGTTTTTAGCTTTCTAAAATGTGAATCCAAGAGAATTATTTAAAGGTGTAGCCATTTTCTATGGGTTGTTTCAATAATGGAAAAATACCATAAAGTATTTGGAGTTGCTTGCATCAGCAATCTCTGGTACTTTGGCACCTCTTCATATCTGACAAATTCATAGCAGAACATACTTTTCTACCTGTGGACCTGGGTCCAAGACAGTGCTAATGACAGATGTGTCTGTCTGTCCTGTGGCAGATGTGTCAGTCAGCTAATGATGCTGCTCTGAGAAAGCTGTGGGTAGAGCTGCTGTGTAGATTGCAGAGGTGACAGACCTCAGGGAACTTTAATTAAAAGAGAAGCCTGGCCCTCAGGTGCTGTAGGAGGTGGCTAGGGATACAAGCTTAGTGTATGGCATCCAGCAGGTCAAGTGACAGACTGCAGCTGACAGAAGGATAATGTAGGTGTCAAAGGCAACCTGTTCTAGTGGTATGGGGCAAATTTTATGCCACCAGGCCTACATCTTAAAGACAAGAAGGCCTCTCCAGTAGCAAATATGGGCATGCTGAGTTCACATAAAACATTTACTCTCGTGTTTTCTGAACGGTTAAATAGTGATTCACATTTGCCAAGGTGCCTGAAAAACACCCGTGTTCATCTAGTCCACCTCATATTCATGACTGAATATATTTACACTGTAATTTGTCATTTTTATCCTGATTACTTTAAATGTGGTTAAGTGCTGTCCAGAGAGCATCAGTAGTCTGTGGTGGGCAGCTTGTAATTGTCCTTGGTCCAGTCACCTGATGTTCCTTTTCCTCAGGCAACAGCATAAATGGAGGTAAGAATGCTGCAGCATCTGCTGTGGAATATGCTCTTTTTTTCCTCTGTAAGGCAGATGACAAGGAAAAAAAGACTTAAGTTTTTTAAAAGTGGCATCACTATTATTTCTTTTCTTCCTCCCATGTCACTGAGATATGGTCAAAACTAGCTAGCTGACAGCTGGCATTCCAGGCCACTGCATGCAGCAGAGAAACAAAGCTGTGGCTGAGGCTGCTCTGCTTGACCTCACAAGCTGTAAAAGACAAAATAAGATTTGTGAAAGCCAGATTCCATGCTCCAAGGAAGGCAACAACTTGTAACAGTGGGAGGAAGAGGATGTGGAATTGTGATGGATCTGCTTGTTAGGAGACCATGGGCTCTCTTAAATATTCTTCCAAATGCTATAATCTGTGCAAAACCGTGTCAGGGACCCATTTTCCACAGTGATATAGGGAACTATTTCATAGGTGCCACCTCTGCCTGTATTTTGTTGGTCAATTCCACTGCATATAAAAAATATTTGCAACATGGGGTAATTATAGGCTTCCAACAAAAATAATCTGAGAGGAAAAGATTCTCTGATTTTTCAAGTATGACTAGAAACCACAAATATAAAATACTGCATCAGAGACTTTGGACTGCAGAAATCTTCGCTCTTGAGCTGTAAAACTATGATGTTTATATAAGCTCTTGGTAAGAGCTGGAACTTGCTGGGCCTTAATTCTTTCACTTTGTGGGGTGAGAGAAGATATGATTAAAATGAAATACTTGTTCTTTAAAGGTCTGGAGTTCTTTATCTGTTGTATTTTTTTTGTTATCACAAATACTAGGCTTCCTGAAGTGTGCAAAAATTAATTCTGATTGCATACCATTTAAAAAAACCCCAAACTCTACAAAATCTTTGTTGTGGGTGATTTTTATTAAAAAGGATATCAATAGATTGTTATAGTTTTATTCTGTGTGTTCTCAGGTCCACTTTGTTTAAAACCCACATTTTTATTATTACTTCTGAAGTACAGTAGTCTCTTCTATTGTTGATTCTTCATCTACAATACAGTATGTGTGACTGTCATTACAGCCTTTTTGGGGATTTTTTTGGTACTGCACCACCAATTGTGAGGTCTTTGCTCACTGAACTCAAATGGAAGCTCTTCAAATTCTCCTCCATTTGGTTTGTCATCCATAAGAATTCCTTTTGCTATCAAGAAATCTCACACATTTGGGTTTGCAGTGGAAAGGGAGTAATGGATTGTACTGCTAGTATGACAATTTAACATCCCTGGGATTACTGGGTGATCTTTTAGGACAGATTTTAAAGCTACTGTCCAACTGGTGTGTAGAAGGCAAAGAACTGCAAGGAAAAGTTCTGACAAAGAAAGCAGAGGCCACTTAAAATGTGAAACAGAACTTGGAAAAATTCTTTTGTGTCTGGTTTGAATCATGGTTTGTTGACCTCTTTTATCCACTGCTAGATGCACACAAAATTTTGTCTTTCATATTTAAGGGTTTTTCTTTTGAAAAAGTCCTCATAATAATTAGAAATAAATGGCTTCCGAATGACTTTTTTCCTTGGAAAACAATGGTATAAATTAGAGGAAAAATGTTTTTGCCCAACATACAAACAAACATACAAGAGTTCCATAAAACCCCAAACTTGAGAGGAAATAGAACTGCCAGTGGTTTGAGAAAACTGCTTACAGGTTCTTGTGTCGCTGTGGAAAGTGGTTTTTTTTTTCATTAGACTGGCTTGTTAAACCCTTGTATATTCTAAATGTGTACTGTTAAACCCTTTGCTTTTAGCATGATTCCTCTTTTTAAAGATGACAGTATTTAAACCTAGCAACATGTTATTTTAAGATCAGCAGTTTAGAAAGAGCAAAATCTGCCTCCCAGACTCAGCTGCCTGCCTTCTTTCCCAAATACTTTGTTCTGAAGGAGCTGATGGCAGTGATAAATGTAAGAGAGTTAGAGCTCTGCAGTTATTGTCAGCAAGTTAGCTTTATGGCTTGGGGATTAGACCTTTGATGTCTTATCGAGTTTCTGCCCTGCGTGAATCAGTTGCTTACTTGATTTAAATTATAAAAAGAAATGCTCTGTTGTGATATTGTCTCATACTGTGTCTTCGTCATTTGAGATGCCTCCGTCTTCTTTAGTTCCCTAGGAAGAGAAGGCAACCAGCCATATGGAGAGTGGCCAGTTGCCTGCCGATCGTGATAGGCGCTAAATAGAGTTGCATAAAAATTCAGCTGTAGAAAAGCCCTGTTGAGCTGAGCCTTTCTGTCCCCCACAAAGGGAGATTGTTCCCTACAAGTCTGCAGCGCAACACCCAGCACTGTTTCAGTTTAGCTTTTGAGGGGGTCCCTCTATTCCTTTAATAAACGATTTCCTTTTCACAGAGGTAAGTGCTTCTTATGAAGTTTTCTTTTTTGACATCCCTCAGTGTAATTGCAGCTGGACTGCTGCTTCAGCATGTGGTGGGAGGAGAGCAAAGGTGAGCTGGAAGGGAAGTTCCCCTTTCATGATTCCAGGAATAGTGATACCTTTCACTGGAGGTGACCATCTAGAAGCTCATTTTCAGGGTTTTGCTTGTCCTGTATGCTGAAAATTTCTGGCATTTGGGATAGAGGTTTAACCTAATGCATCTCGTTTTGAGTTATAGGTCATTGCCTTTAGTTTTATTGTTTTAAGATACCTCAGACACTTTAAAGGGTGTGTACTGATATTCCTTAATCCTAAAATAAACCTCTCAAATACAGAAATGTTGATCTGACTCAGATTTTACTTGCATTTTAAAATAGTTTTTCAATATTTTGGAAACCAAAGTATTTTTCAAACAAGTGGCCTTTAAACAGCACTAAGAAGGGAAACATGGCTATTTTCCCAAGTTGTTGCTGAGGTTATGGGAGATACCAGCCAGACAGATTAGAAACTGGCTAACAGGATGGTTGTGCTAGCCCACTTGTATTCTGAAAGCTGGGTCAGTACTTATGAAAAGCTTAAGTAAACTAGAGGATAATTCAATACATAGACAATGCGTCCCACTGTTTCTCTGTTTATTTTCTCCCTGTGTGACTTCTGGCAACTGAGAAGAAACACTATAAATGACAGTGACCCGCCAAAGAAAAGATTATGAATAACAATACCACAAGAATGAAGAGCATGAAGTTACCACTGACTTGGGACAAAAGCAGAGCAGTGGACACATGATACAGCCAGCAACTGTAGTAGGATTGTAGTAGATGCAGAACAGAATATCTTCAGATTAGAAACACTTTCAAGTTTCAATTTAAATTTATACTAGTTTGTCCTGTCTCTGGTAACCAAAGGTCTCTGTATCTGTAGTTTTTTTACTTTGTTGAACCAGTATACTTGGCTGGTAATACTCTGAAACCAAGAGAAGTGATGCCACTGGACACTGACAAATTAAAAAGTCTCAGCTCTCTCTAACTTACAGTTATGCATACATAGAGATAGTACTAGCTTGTTTTCAGCACTGTGCAAGTCTGTCATGCTGTAATGCTTTCTATCCCAATCTAACATTCAATTTTCTGGCAATGCACACCATAAGCTTCAATATTGTTTAACTTTTTGGATGTTGCAAAATGAAATAAACACAGCCGTTTATGTTAAAGTGAAGTTAACTATAATAAAAATCACTGGCAGATTTTTCTTACCCTAAAAAGTCAGGTAACCTTTTTTTGGAAGAAAAGGCTGCAGATCATATGCCCTTGATGAGGTACACTTTTATTACTTCTAAATATCTACAGTATTAAATGTGTTGGCTGTTTTCTTCTAGAGTGAATGCACTAGGATCAGTTTGCAAAAATAAGTGGTTTCATGAAATGTGAAGGAGTCCTCATCTTGGAAATGAATGAATGTAGTCAGGTGAAGTGTGTTTTAGGGTCACTTATAGTATTTATCATGTCTTGAATATTAAGACATTATTTTATTTTTAGTTGTATGGGGTGAATGCCAAAACGTTTTTCATACATTGTTTCTGATGCTCAGATTTTGCAGCTTCTGGTGTGACTCATTTGAAGTGAGTGCTTTGTGCTTGAAAAGACTGTACTATAGAAGCATTGAAATTAATCAGGGAAAGGTCCTTCTGAAAGGGTGATTCACCAGGGCTGAGTGCTACTCGATAGGAGCCCCAGCCTGCTCCTGTTGGTGTCTGTATATTTATATTAGTAGGAAGGGAACCAGATCCCAGAATTAAGCTACTGAAGAGAATAGCACTTCAAGAGGTATGATTTCACTACATTTAAGTTTCTTTTTAAGACAAAGAGAGGAAAAAAGAGTAGATTTGAACTCCTTGTTCATGTAGCGTTTCCTGGCATTCATGTGTCCTTCCTTTCTTGAAAGCAAGAAAGAATGTGTCACAGTTTGCTTCAGTTTCAGTTTAGTCCTTCCTAGTTTACAGAGTTGCACAACTGAGACGTTTTGCCTTTTTTAGTAATTTGGGAAGCAGCAGTAAAAAGTAATGATGGATGTGCTGACATTCACCCCCCCATCCCTCCATCAATACAGCAAAGTAGAGGTCCCTTTAAAAAAACACCTGTTAAAGCAATAAACATTTAAAAAATAACATGCCAAAGCAAAACATATCAATCAAAGCACAACCCTGTTTAATAATTTTCTGTGCTGGTCATAACAAGAGGAGACTGTAGTTTTGGCAGTGAGGCTCAGAAAGCTCTGCTGGACTCCAGGCACTGAGGGAGTGAAGCACAACACTGTTCTAATTGATAGGTAGGTAACTTGGAGCTGACTTTGAGTACTAATCCTGGGTGATTAAAAAAAACCCAAAAAACAACAAACACCACCACAACACAAAAAACAAAACCCAAGAAACCCAAACCCCAACTTCCCACTCAGTGAAATTGCATACTCTAGCTCTTCATTTCAACCATCCTGGCTAAATTTTATAGGGAAAGAGACTAGACATAAGTTTATATGAAAAGTTTCGTGAAATATAATGAAGCAAGGGTAGTGGTGGTAGGCGGTGTCTGTGCGCAAAGGTTTAACACGCTTCTTTTCAATAAAACAGTGTCTCAGCAGGTATTAGAGACAGTTCTGCCTCCTGTGTGCCCCTGCAAATGCACAACCTATGGGAGACCTTCGATAAAGTTGTTTTTGAAACATACAGCCCAGCTCTGTTTCAGTTGTCTGAAACCTGGGACTTTGAGTGTTTGTTTCCCTTTGTTTTTCTTTGACACTATAGGATAGATTACTCTCATAGGACTTGAAACAATTACTGGAGAGCTGATTTATCAGACTCTCCAGCTCATGAGGTAGAAGGGATGTTTTTAGGACATGATCTGTCTTTTCTTAGGTAGGTGAATCTTATCCTAAAGCTGCCAATTTCTAGTTTTTGTAGTCTACACAATTAGTTCCACAGTATGACAGCATGATAATGGCTTGCTGCCCTGGAGAGTGCTGCATCCTTGTGGGTAGGTCACTAATTTTTTGTGTAAGAAGGTATAATGAAGTCTAAAGAACAAATGTTCATTATTTTCTCAAGTTTGAGATAACTTCATGGAAATCAGTAATCTGCTCACTTGACTGATAGTGAGCATAATGGGAAGATTCTGATGCACACCAAGAACCCTTAGCACTGAGAAGAGACAGAAATGTTTTGAGAGATTCTTTGTTGTAAGTGCAATGGCCTTGCCCACTGTAATAGCAAGCATGGGCATGTTCTGTCTTATCAGAATCACATTTGACTAGTCTCAGAATTACAGAATGGGTCAGGTTGGAAGGGACCACAGTGGGTCATCTGGTCCAACCTTCCTGTTCAGACAGGGTTATCCTAGAGCATACTGCACAGGATTGCATCCAGATGCTTCTCAAATATCCCCAGTGAAGGAGCCTCCACAACCTCTCTGGACAATCTGTTCCAGTGCTCAGTCTTCTACACAGTGAGGTTCTTCCTTACGTTCAGGTGGAGCTTTCTGTGCATCATTTCCTGCCCATTTCCTCTTGTCCTATTGTTTGGCACCACCAAGAAGAGCCTGGATCTTCTTGACACCCACCTTTAGGCATTTATACACATTAATGAGATTTTCTTTCAGTCATTTTTTTCTTAAGGCTGCATAGGCCTAGTGTGTGATGACTTCTGTGTAAATTCCTCCATGTAAGCTTAACCTTAATGGGGATGTTCTGTATGTTTATAAACAAAAGGAGGTCACAATTTCAAGTACACAGTTCTGGGTTTGTCATGTAGGAGTCATTAAGGACCATTTTGCTTCAGTGGGATGGCGCAAGATGAACAAATCTGTTAAAGACTGGTTGAGTGCAGAGCAGGTATTTTGAAGGCATCTTCTGGTACTGTCCTAAAAAACAAGGATAAGGAGAACTTAAGTTTTCCACCCATTTCAGTGCTAGGCATTGGGATGAGAGTAGAGTTTGTTCTGTAAATACACTTTAGAATCATAGAATATGAGTTGGAAGGGACCCATGAAGATCACCTACTTCATTCCTTGGGATTAGAGTGAAGAAATAAACATTGAAAAAATTAGTGAAATTAGCAGATTAATTGAGACAGACTAGCTGATTGGAATGCTCTCTAAGGCAGTGTGTAACGTGAATATTTAAACATTATTGCCTTTTTCTGAAATACACATGAGGATATGACTTTACAGATTATAACTTGCATATGTGGATATATACCCCACATACGTATATGCAGACACACGCTCACATACACATGCACACACACACACACGCACACATATTGTCTAACTCATTTTTCCATTGTAGACAAGCCCAGAGGGGACAAAATATTCCTAGCTTGGAGATTTCTACATCTGCCTGTCAGGCAACTATCAGACAGAAACAGCATGACTACATAAATCACTGCAAATCAGCACATTTTTCACCAGCACAAAGCTCTCATCCCACTTTAGAGTGCACTGCTCCATAGTTTGTTTGCAGACCTCCCATGCCAGCAGCAGGGAAGTCAGACCATTCTGTTTAACATCTCACAGTAACCAGATGCAGAATAAAGAAATTGCTTTTCAAAGCTGTAATTTGCAGTAGGCTTTTCGAAGCAAATCAGTAATATCTAGCATCCGTCTTCTCTCTTCTGCTTGTTTTTCAGGCCCTTTTGGCCTTCAGCCTTCCAAGATGAGGTGTTAGTCTCCAGTTTTACAAGCGATCTTGAACTGTATTTTAGATTCTGAAAGTAGTTTCAGTTGGTCAAAGAGAAAGTGTATGTCAGTTATAAGTGGGCCACAAAAAATAATAAAATAAAAACCTGTTGTGACTGCTTAGATACCTAGTGTCAGTGGAGGGTATGTAGGTCCAGTCAAAATTGAAGGAATTTGTAAATTGCAGAAAGATTGGTAAAAACCTCTGATGAACTATACAAATCCATGAAATTGAATGTCTATCTTTTTTGTAGTCCACAGACTGGTGTTATAGAAAGGATGGAGGTTTCTATCCACAGACAGAAAAAGTGGGTTTTGCATCTTAGCTTTAGTAAGAAAACTTTTATTAGGTCAAATTAAAAATAGGTTTATCATAGTTATGAGTTATGCTCTATGTGCAGCCTGTTTGTGTTAAGGATGTCTCTACAGGACTGCAAGTATTGGAGACAAGCTGACCCAAATTAAAAAATAAAAGTGGGGGGGCGGCGGGAAAACTGCCCTGCCTTGCTCAGATTAATCAAATTGTGTCATCAAATGCAAGACAAAATCCACAGCTGTGCACTAGATTATGAAATGTAGAGTAGAGTATTTCCCATTACTGTTTAGGAGGCATTGAGCCAGATTCAATAACTAATCTTTACACCTCAGCCTAAGTGTGTCTATTGTCAGCTTTTCTTCCAGTGCAGAGAGATGCTGGTGCTCCCCATGGCCAGGCTGTGACACTGGTCTTGACTCTTCTGCTTTCTTGGACTGGCAGTGCAGCTTGCAGGTGTATCCAGTTGTTGGTGCTCTAGCCATCGGGAACACCTTTGCATTTCTGGTGCACAAATCTGTGAGCCCACCCTCTGTAGTTCAGAGAAATTCTCCTTGCTCCTAAGCAGATGACAGAGTACAAGGTGAGGAAGATGTGTCTCAGTTTTATCTGAAGACCTTCTCTGCCCTTGTGATGATGTAGTTGCAGGATGTAGACCGAGAGAATAACTCTGAATCCCTGTATAAGAGTGAACAGTGTAAGGTAAAGATATGTGTTACACCATAACAAGGTTATATATACATACTATTTTGATAAATAGTTTAATAGCATCATAAGGAAACCATAAATTTCCTAGTTTTAAGGTACTGGAGAAACTTTCTCATTGATTGCAACACATTGCCTGTGGCAACCATCCTGCCTGTCCATAGCCCAGATGTGGCACCAGTGACAAAAACAAAGCAGAAAGATAAATCAGAGCAGAAAACAGAGCAAAAAATAGCAGAAATATCTTCCTCCAGTTTAAGCAAGGTTTCATGTATCTACTACTTCATACTCTGAACTTCAGTAACAGAGAGATGAAAGATAACTGGGACCATCAGTGATACATTTCATCCAGTATTAAGATTCTTTGAAGTGTGAGACAGTGAAGGAAAACACTGGAATTCCATGACGCCAGAAATATATTACACTAAATATTACTTCAGAAATGCTTATACCTCTTAGGTGGGCGCACATATCTAATGACTTTAGTGGTTAGGTTTTATTAATGAGGTAAACCTAAAATCAAGCATTTTTCTGCTGTATCCCCATTATCATTCTTTCTTCTCAGAAGTACTGCATGAGGAATTAAAGCAGTGCCTAGTACAGAATAGTAAGCCCCTTGGAAGCTAGGTGTTGTCAAGTATAGTGCTTTGGAAAGGCTGAAATAAATGATATTGAAATGTGAAGGAGAAGATAAGTTACAGCAATTCCAGTTGAGTCATGCCTCTTAATCTGTGGAATAATTTTTATTTGAAACCCATTTTTCGAAACATGGCTGGGCTGGTTCCTGTGTCATTAGGGCAAGAACACCTCTCTGTTAAAAGTGTTCTGCTTTTTAATAGGGTTTAACCATAATTGTCCACTTTCTGCTGGTTGTTCAAAATAATTCCATCTCAGATTGGTCAACTGTTGTTGGCCTAATTTCAGTTGTTACCAGCATTCAGTAGAAATGATCCTTTAAGCTTGTTTTTTAGTGAATCACATGTTTGCACAATAACACATTTGTTTGTTAAATGAATTCAAAGACAGAAGCAGATGAACCAATACTGAGAGTGAGTCACTTTCTGGTCCGTATCAAACCATTTTTCTCTCTTTCTAAACTCTCCTATTTTAATCAAAAGGACAATTTTCACAGGAAAGTACAACTCTAAGATTTGCATCAGTGTGATCCCAGCTTTTCTGTCACTGAGTGTGCTCGCTCCTGTTTGAAAAGTAGCAAATCTTACGAGAAATTCCATAGCCCTTTCTTCTTTCAGCATTGGTTTTTGATGTGTTGGTCAATTCCTTTGGCTATGTGAGCAAGCAATACTAATTTTGTCATCTTATACTGCTGCAGTAAAGAATGACAATGAAGTATTTTCCAAATGTCAGTTACATACTTTCTGTATGTTTTTTTCCTAAGTATATTTGCTAGTCTCTCTTTCATGCTATCTTTCAATTGCTTGCCTTTTTGTCTTTCTTGCTCTTAAAAACCTCAGTTATACGAGGTTGGTGGAAATTGTTTAAATGTACAAGTTCTCCAGTGAGGTTTGGCTAGGCAATAATCTATTCAAGTGGTTTTGTCTCCTGGGTATGTCTTCATCCTCTGCTTTTCCAGGTTGCTTGAATATCCTTGAACCCTTAATTTGCCCTAATCTCCTCTAAGGCTTTGAAATAATGAAATACTTAAACAAAACTCTTTGGATAAATGCCCTTTAAAATACAGATTTATCTGTGAACTATTATGCTCTCAAGGGAGTGAATTTTGTTCCTCAGACTATTAAGGGGATTTTCTGTCCACGGGGTTACTGTCAGGCATACCCTTCTTAACTCCTGAAACAGTTCAAAACAGAACAAAGAGGAAACATTGAGGAAGAGATGGTACAGGAGCTAGACTGCTGCTGTGTGTGATTTTCTTTTGGTGCCTGGGTTCAGCCCCCTGATCTGCTGCATGATGCTCTGTGGGTCACAAAGCCTTCCTGTGCTTTTGAAAATGAATTCTCTGCTCAACAGGGATGTTGCTGAGGATAAATTAAGAGTGGCAAAGTGCCTAGCCATTACAGAGGGGTAGTCTTCTGCACACAGGCTGTATTCCTTACTTGACAAAATAGAAAGAGGGAGGTCACTTGACTTGCTATCACCAAATCCACAGGGGAAGTCGGAGGCAAATCTGAGGACTGGATACAATCTTTTTTGCCAGGGGACACATATGGTCCATTTTTCATTGAGAAATCCTTTTCACAGTCCTAGGAGGCCTAATTTCAGTGTCCTGCAGATGCCTCCCAGGCAAGAAAGGGAAGCTTGGATGACCTCACAGGGCTCCCACAGTGCAGCTCATCAGGGCAGCCAGGCAAGTCCTGGAGTCCAACATGATTTGGAGGTTGTTCAGAGGCATGGATGCCTGCCTTCACTGTTCGTTGTGCAGGTAAAGGGAAATGACTTCAGTTTTTCTTCCTTCTCACCCAGCTCAGCTAATTATTAATTTCTGTTGGCAAGAAGGATCTGCAGAACTACACTGAAATGGGGAGAAGGGAATATCTGTCCTACACTTCTGGAACTCTGTAGCTAGATTCCTTGGAGTAAGATTTGGGGTTTGTGTGTAATTTGTGACTAATTTTCTTCTGAAACTATTTATTCCTAAATGTGAAAAATTGCTCAAAAACATTGGGGAGAGGAATCTTTCCTTTTTATCTTAGTGTGCCACTAAAATATAAAAATTCTGATAAAAGTCCAACCATATGATTATTATTTTAAAGTGATACCTTTGAGATAATCTCTCAGGTTTCATGCAGACTCTCCAGAAAGACATCTGTATTTCCTCATGTTAAATGATAGGAAATGCAAATAGACCACAGTTTTAAGTATGAAGATTATGGAGATTTATAACTCTCTTTATATATTTCTTATGTGTAATAAAATGCAGGGGAACTATACCTGGCAAATGGGTTTTTTTTCATTTCTAATCCCAGATTAAAATTTTCTTCCTCCTAATTTCAGTTTCTCATCTGAGGTTCAAAATTTTCTCTACCTGAGGTTTGTAATGATGAAGTAGCACCAATAAAAACAGGGCTTTAGCTGGATGCAGATCTTTTCTCGGGCACCTCATGATGCTTAGGAGAATGATTACCTCCTGGTAGATGCATGCCTTGCTTAATTTTGTCCTTGTTCAGAAGAAGCAGAAGGATAGAGAAATTCATCTGGGCACTTACTGAGTTCACCTCCTCCCTAGTCTCAGCTTTTCAAGAGCTCAGAAGATAAAGTAATACCTTTTACCTGTCTTTGTTTTTGGCTGGCATATAGGGGCATGAGATCCGGGTTGATTTTTTTCTGGCAGCATGTTTCAGGGTGAGAAGCTCCTTCTTTTCACATTGCCAAGGATAATGCCAAATTCATGAGCCTTGTGGACTTGGCATTGGAGGGATGAACAATTCGGTCGGGTTCAGTGTGGTTTTGTGTCAAAACTAGAAAGAGGTGTGTTGAATCCCACAGTGAGATTATGTATGTTAAAAATCCTACTTGGGTCTTGGAGCAGACTTTTCAGCTTGTCATTGTAGAGTAATTAATACATATCTAATAAAATAGACAAGCATCCATTGTTGTCTCATTTTTGTAGTGAAGAGTGTTTCTGCCATCACCATTTTCACTCCAAAAACTCCAAGTTGTTGTTTTGAGATTCATAATGATTGAAAGAGATTCAGAGACTTCCTGATTGTGATACTGGATTTAGTTTATGTTACAGAGATGTTGCAATCACTGCCATTTCACAGCAGCAGTGGAATAACTCCAGAATTGGCTAGGATTTGAATAGACAAAACAGGCAGGGCTTTCTTTTCCGTTTTGGATAATATTTGGATGTCTCTGCTGGGGAAGGGGCCACAGAGCAGTTTTCACACTGGAATAGCATTCCTACAGCATTATTATTTTTTTTTCCTAGTTTTTGAGAGTGGACCAAGACAAAGACAGAGAATGCAGCCTGGACTGTGCAGGTTCCCCTCAGAAATCACTCTGTGCATCTGATGGAAGAACCTTTCTGTCCCGCTGTGAGTTTCAACGAGCAAAATGCAAAGACCCTCAGCTAGAAATAGCCTACCGAGGCAACTGCAAAGGTGAGAAAATCAAAGTTTATCTTGACCATAATGGAAAATAATAAACCCTAAAATAGTGTTTGAAATGTCTGTGAATTGAAAACCAGGAGTGCTGGACTTAAGGAGTTTTCTAAAAACAAGTGGGTAGAAAACAATACTGTTTTTTCTATAACAATATGCTGTCTAACAATAAATTAATCTTGAGCCTTCATCAAAATTGTGACTCCTACATCCACTTATTTTTCAGTAAGTCACTATTAAGGAAATTGGATGTGCAGGTCCTTGTTCAGAAGGACCATATCACTAGCAAGTTCAGAAAAACTCTTATGATAGTTATCTTGCAAGGTTTCTTGTCTAGTACAATTTGGTATTTTGAGTTTGAGATGGTTGAATTAAGTCTTGTATTTCCTAGCTGCAGTCATGTTGTGTGGCGGGGGTGGTGGTGGTTCTGTGGGTTGACTGAGAAAAAGCAAAAACCAAACAAAGCTTTGCAATGCATAGAGCTCTCAAAAGCCATTGCTCCCTATATCATCCACTCCTTTACTTCTGATCTCTGTTTAGTGAAATCGGGTGGCATGCAACCCTACAAAATATCTGCAGTTAAATCTTCTAGAGTAGTGTGGTGCTAGATAATGCAGTTCCTTATTGGAGTGTAGGGTGATCCCCAACACAGTGATTTTTCTAACATGTAAGAATAGCAGTGATCATAAAGATTTACTTTCCCTTTCTCTCTGTCCTAAAGAGATTGGCAGGGAGTGGAGGTAGGGGGCAGGGGAAAGAAAACCCCAGGGACCACACCAATTCAACCTGTAGGAGGCAATTTTCCACATCATCTCTGTCCATTAGATCCTGCAAACCTCTGAAGCACCAAGACTGCTCAAAGAGGCATTCTCTCTCATCTTCTGCCGGGATGAAACAGTATCCTTATTCTTCAGCCCTTTCATAGTAAACCATTGTATTACATGATGGATCTATTTACTGTGGTGAGCAAGGATAACATAATGAAGCTACCTGAGCCAAAGCTTTTGTTACACCCATGAACAACAGAGACAATTATTGTGCACTTGGTATTTGTTCATTTTATACATTAGAGCTTTGTGGAAATTAGTTTTGAGTGTTTTTCTTTATTGGTTTTTATACCATATTGAAGAAGTCATCAGCAAGAAATTTTCTTTGTTAAGATGAGAATTGCTCTACTGAAGGTTTCCTCATTGATGCTGTCAAATTTTTCTGCAGTCAATAGCTGCATTTTGGAGAAGTGCTCACTTGCTGTTTATGTATTAATGCATAGAGTAGAATTGTAGAATTGGAATTAGACACCTTAGGCACCTTAAATATTGCTGATAGCAGGGACACATCATGCTCTCTTCAATCAAATGTTTTTTTTTCCTTTGATTGGTAATAGGCAGATATTAGCCAATAATGCTCTTGGTCAGTATCAACAAGAGACCAGTGCTCTATTAATTTTACACTTTCATAGTATTTCTTATTCAGTAAAGTAGTCTTAAATTTTGAAGTGACCAGTGTCTTTATTCCTACTTACGGCTGTGATGATCGGAAATATTTCAAGCTGTAAAAACAAGTTTAAGAGAAGAAAAAGATGATTCATTGGCCTAACTGCAGTTTCAGTTTTAGCATTGCTAGGGCTAGTTCTGATAGTCATATCAAACATTCTGAAAGAACCAAGGAAGTCCTCTGATTAAGATCTTTTGAGCCAGTTGCTTTTGCATGGTGAAATTTGTTGTTGCAGGTGATGCTTGATGAAAAAGGAGAGGGTTGTTTTAGTAGCACTAACCAGAAAATGATGTTTTGTTAGAGAACAGCTTTCCAGGTTTCAGAATTTGCTTTCATTCTACGTAGGAATGAAAACAGATCCTTTTGGAAGAGTTTGTCTGTACCCCTCACAAAACAGACACCCACCCTAACTCCCCATTAAAGCGAGTTTTGAGCTTGCAGGTAAAAGGGAAAGAAACACACGTGTTTTCGTGTGGATGTTCTGAAGGGAGAAAAGAGGTGATTCGTGGTATAGGCTTCACGACTTTTAACCTGTGCCATGATAATCATCCACCATTGATCAAAAAAACAGTCTTAAGTCTGTCTTCTGTCTTGTGAAAAAAATCCTCATTCACCTTACAAAAATCTTCTCTGAAGTATTTCCAGATGCCATTTTAATTAATTTAATGATGACTAGCTCTTTGTTTGGTTCAGTTTATTCAGTAGAAATCTAAAGACCTTGATGGTTTATGTTGACAGCCTTTTGGAATAATTTTGAGTCCATCATTTCTTGTTTAGATATTCAGAACTGTAATTTCTTCTTACATCCGAAAGGAATTTAGAATGACTGCCACGCTGATAACAGCTTTTTCTGTTTCTTTTTTCCGAGAAAGGCAAATTTATACTGATTCTTCTTTCTCACATGTTCTCAACATTTTTCTCATCTATTTGGCTTTGAATACTTAAATGCTAAAAAGTACAAAGGGATATTTGCTCTGTATGTGCTTGCTTCCTTTCTAATTCAAGTTTCATTCATAGCAAGAGTGCTCAGCCCAGGCAATTCTTTAGCATTGCAAAGGAAACCATTTTTAGATCCTAAATCTTAAAAGATCACTATAAAATGGCAGCATTTAAACAATTTTTTCCCTTGTACTTCTGTTCTAGTTCCTGATGACTGCAGCAGAGATCAAAACAGTTTAAACCTGAAAAGGAATGAATCCTGAACTTTTCTCTCATTTCTGAAAGACAACCCACCTTTAACAGAACAAGCATCAAAATAGACTGTTCTGTTACCTTTTTTTTTTTTTTCTGAAGACATTAATTTTATGATCTTTTTAAAATGTTAAGTCCACTTCCAGCCTTTGCTGGAATCCATGGCTAAGCTTGGAAATGCTATAAGAAGTAAAATCTTATAAAATTTCCAGCCTACTTTTGGAGTTTCTAAGATCTCAAATAATCTGTGTATACTATAGATTAAGATCCACATTTTTGGATACATTTCCAAACAAAATCTTAATTCTGAAATTCTGGAGATTTGCCACTTGCTTGACACAGACATTTACTGTGCAACGAGATTACAAATCTAATAAATAAATGTATGCTGACAGCTGAGAAATACTACTCGTCTTGTTTAGCAGTTAGGACTGTTAAAATATCACCTGTGATGGGAATCAACCACATGCACACACAAGTGCTTCACAGTAAATCTGGCCCAGCATAGCCAAAGGACCAAACCATACAAGAAGTGGAAAAGCAATATAATTGCTTTTAAACTGCTCAGAAAGACACAGACGCTATGTCTGCACACATTAATTAAGCAATGCAAGGAGACAGTCTGAGCACCAGGCAGGTGAGGTGGTAAATGCTCCCTGTTGCACTTTGGGCACTGGCCAGCTCTCCTGGACTGTATCTGCGTGGCTCAGGAAAAAAGATGGGCCAAGGACTATTCCCAGCAGGCAGCATGCACAGAGGTGCCTTCTTTTACAGGTTTAAGGCTGTTCAGCTTATTTTTTTTTTAATTTCTGTCTTTTTCTATTTCTCTTCTAGTTTCTTAAATAGTATTAAGAATACTAATTTCATTTCCTGGTTTAAGTGCCTGTACCTGGTCCATAATTGGGGCCTGGAGACAAATATTCTCAATTTATTAAGCAAGTGGCTCAGTAACAATATTTGGTATTCTGGCATCATTATCAATTAAAAACCAAATTTGTATGTACTGTCTTGCCAGCATACCTCTACTCTAACACAGAGTTCTTAAAACATCCCAACTGAGGTAATTGGATTTTGTGACTTCTCTCCATACTTCACTGAAATAAGACTTCTCTAATGGCTGGAGTTTTGATACAAATTGTCAATCACTATAAAATCTCCACTGCCAGCTGGCATCACATTTCCTTACTTCAGTATCATCATGTAACAGCAGCCTGGGTTTATAAGCAATTGCTAAACTGGGCTTGCACAAATCTGAGTGGTCGCTACTCAAAATGGCAATGTAGGAGTTTTACACAGTGATATTTAATTTCTGAGGGGTTTGGAATTTAACCTAAAACTGAATATGTATTCAGTATTTTTAGGGCTGGCCCCACTTTGTGCTTACAGCTTTGTGAGTACATCAAGTAGAACCATAACACAGAGTAGTGTCATTGTTATTCTGTAGCTGTGTAGATTCCCTTTCTCCGTTGGAAACCCTAGGTAGATCATGTTTAGCTTAATTCATTTATGCTGTCTTAAAGAGCCTCACTGTTTAAAAATGCTGTTCTTTTATGAGCTATCATAGATATAACAAAAGGTAATATCTTTATTCTCACAAGTCAGATAAAGAACCAAAGCACATCAAAATATGAATGAAATTTCTCATAAACCAGGTATTTTTACTATTTGCTTTCCTTAAAGAAGAAAATGCTTAGCATTTATTTCTTTAAATTAGGGCTTTCAGGGATAATGAAAAGTTTCACTCATTTAAACTATTAGTACAATGACTTAATGAATGGATTAAAAGCATGCGTAAATAAATTGAAATCTCTGCCTTTGGATAAACATGCTAATAGGATTTTCCCTTTGTGGAGAGAATGAAGGCATTGCTGGGCAGTAGTTTTGAGACCACAAGTTCATCTTGGTCCCATAATTAATGAGTCCAAGCATAATTTGGAGAAACATTACTCTTGCCCATTAACTGAAGCGCTGTGTTGCAGATGCTGGGCGTGGTTTCTGAGTGCACAGCTTTTCCAGAGTTCCCATGGAGGCTGCCACCCGGCTCAGGTCTGCCTGTGAGCCAGGCGGGTGTGAGCTTGCCGCGTGCTGGCCGTGCCTGAGCACGGCCCTTGGCTCAGGGTGTGGGCAGGGACCTTGCCTTGGCCCCTGCACCTGCTGCCTGGCAGGCAGCCCCGTGGGATGTGTTTGGGTGGTGGAAATGCTCCCAGGACGTTTCCTTTGCAGACAGAAGAAAAAGCAGTGAGTAGGTATGGTTCTTTTTCTGACTGAGAGGAGTGAAAGCGGGACTGGACCAAGGTGTCAGTCTTAAAAATAAACCTTAAGAGAGTGTGACCTTGCACAGTCTGTACACTGAAAACAGAACAGTTTTCATATGTCCTCAGCTCTCCCTTTTCACCTCTCCCTTTCTTTTTTGATTCTCATCTTTTATGAGGGTGAAAAGAAGAATGACACAGGTTTTTTTCATTACTTTGAAAAACATATTAAAAAAATAATATATTGAGAAGTGGTACTGACTTTGGGATTTTTAAAAATAGGCCTTACAGGAGGAACACTGATTATATGGCAGATTTTTGTCTTAAAATACTTTCAGCTAGGAGCTATCTCCTTTTTCAGACATATTTTCTCACTGCAGACACTGTGTTTAATCTGTAGGGTGACTGCAAGTTTCCAGACTATGATGCTGGCAATCCTGGTACAAACATTTGTCAGCCACAACCTCATTTTGGTTTTGAGTCTTCATTTATATTATGTGTCAAGATGTTAATTTATGTTATCTCTTAAAGGAAGTGGAGTTGGCTTCTGATTATACGTTCTAGTAATTATTCAGTGGAAATGAATAAAGTTTTAAGTATGTTTGAAATATTTTTGTGGAATATTCTTTGCTCTTTTAAATGTATCTAGTGGTACTTAGAGCACAAGACAAGTAACACTGGGATGGTATCCACAATTTTCTGGAGATGGACTTCATCTCTTTTTAAAACTATCAATTTTTATTGATAATATTTCTCCAAGCAGAATTTGTTGAAGCCAGACTGCACAGAAAAAAGGCAGGTAAGAGCATTCTTATGCACAAAAAATGGGTCTTCATAAAACCAAATATGCACTACAGCAATTTGATTTGAAAAAAATCTTTTGGGGGTTTTTTTTGTGGGGTTTTCATTTCCGGTCTTGTGTTTTCAGTTTGAATTTCAGACCTCATATAAAAATGAAGGTCTTAAAACAAGTGGAGAGTGCTAAAGCAATAATACTTCACCGAAGAATAGGAGCCACAAACAGTTGCAAACCTTTTCAGATTTTCAGTGCAAGAATTAGCAAACTAGATTTTTCCAAATTATCAAGTCTCTGCTCTTCTCAGAAAGCCTACTGTAGCCTTTGGCTTCTAAAAAAATCAGAAAGCTGTTGCTTTAGTTTTTCCTGAAGCATTTGTTTCAGTTCTAATCAGAATGTATCTCTCCAAATGCGACTGTTAGCAAACTGAAATAGTGTGCCAAGAGGGAATCCAGCACAGCATTCCTTATTTTATCTTAGAGCTTAGGTATCTAAATTGCTATGTGGTTGCAAAATGTGAGGGGGAAAAAAGCAAAAGCAAAAGCAAAAAGAAAACAACAAAGAAAGCCCACACTGCCTGGCTCTGTCTGTTAGATGCCAGTAGAGGAAAGTTTAGGCTAAGATTTCTCTGCTGTTTTGTTTGAATCCAGAAAGCAGCTATAAAAATAAATAGTGAAAGAGTTGGCCAGCTCTTGTCACGAAGCAGCAAGTCATTATTTTATGGCTGTGTCAGGCTAAATGTCTGTGCTGACATCCTTTCCAACCCAAGAGGCTAATATCTCTGCATCTTTAAAACTGATACTTTCAGCATGTATAGTTTGCTACGTGTTTCCTATCACTAGAGGCTGCAGCTTTTTATCTGCTTTGCTGTTAGACATGATCAGTTTTTTATAATATACATTGACCTAGGTCAAATATAATGGGAAATTTTCATGAGTGGTTTATTCCATATAAACCAAGTGGTGTCTTGTGCTCCGAATAAATTTTTTTGTGCTAAATTAACAGCAAATTAAGACTTTTATAATATCATTACCAGTTATCAAAAGGGTATAGCAGTGGGAAAGAAGCACAGAAGCAGAAATAAATTCTGGTTTGTTGTTGGGACAATTTAGTAAAGTGCCCAGGTGAGCAGCTAACTTGAAATAGCTTGTTGCACTGCATGCTTCTACGTTTAAGGATAAGTGTAGAAAGGTATTCTGGCAAAATCAGGGTGCAAAGGGAAATAGTGAAAGGTCTTTGGATTATGTGTGTCTACACTAGGTCTGTCTGTTCACATCTATGTGACTTAAGAAAAGCTTTCTCTTTAGTGTAAGAACAGCTGACTATCTGTGGGGAACTCTCAAGGAAACCTTCAAATGATTAAGTTAACTACTTTATATATAGTTTTTACAAAGTAGTAAATGTTTCTGATATGTTTAACAGAATATTCCATCTATAATAACTAAGTAAAGGATGAAGTGCATTTTTTGCATAAATAGATAACAAGGTTGTGTCAAACATAATAATCTCTTGCAAAGCAAGCAAAGTTTGCTCCATGTATTGGGACTGAAAAAGGTATTTTTATTCTTACTGCGATATATAGCAAACCAAGAAATACTGGATGAACTAAATTGAAACCTTTACAGGAGATTTATCTATACTTTTGGCAAGCTATTTACTTTTCCATGAGAGAATCTGGGTTAGAACTCCCTGTAGAGCCCCAAAATTCCTGTAAATCAGCTGTACTGAATGTCACCTTAGAGATGGTGTTTACACGCTTGATGAGTTTGTGTCATTGTTATAATGATAAACTTCTACTTTGCAGTAATAAACTTCCCTCTGTTTGATATATTATTCAAGGATTAGCCAGCAGAGTTGAAGTTGGTGCATGTTTCTTTTCTGAAGCTCCATGTTTTTGGAGCTGTACTGTTGGAAATAAAGCATAAAATGAGCTTAGTTCCAAGTCAGGCTGGTGCTGTTTGTGAGGTTAACTCTATTTCCAGAATTTCCTGTTGACTTCAGTGCTATCTCAGGAAGATCCTGCAGCAATGTAGTGGCACCAGTTCACTTAATAGGTGAAAGTTTTCCCTGTTGCAGAGAAACTCAGATCAAAATTAACATGACCTTTTATTTTGCTTGTGATTTCTGGTCACTGGTCTCCCTTGGAAGCCAGAATTGTCACCAGGGAAATTCAGAAGGACCTGCCCAAACTGCTACAACCCTGTACTCTCTAAAGTTCTGCGTACTTCTGTCCACTCCTATACACTCATTTTTGTCTTCTATTGTACTCCTCAGCATGTGTTCATCTTATTAAACCTCTGGTTGCTTTTGCAGTCCTGGTGCTAAGTCACAGAGGTACAATCAATACATTGGCCAACATACTGTGCTAAAATGCAATGAGCCTTGTACCAATCCAGTTTGACAGCAAGCAGAGTCCCAGTGAGCTGATTTAAGGTAAACTCATGCATCGTCATGCTCAATTTCTACGCCAGGAGATATTTCTTTTTCCAATTCCACAAGGCTGTGGGATGTGAAAGCCCATTTACCTGGAGTTGAGAGGATAAAGTCTCACTGAGTTAGTCAGTGACACAATTCCAAATTACAGCTGGACCTGCATATCTGCAAAATTAGTCCTTCTCATTTTATGACTGTAGGCAAATTAGGCTGCATTTCAGCCAGATTTTATCAGGTCTTAGAACCTAATGGTTTTTACCAGCTTATATGCCAGAATCCAGCTTTAGCCTGCTGGCTTCTTTGTTAATACTTCAGTTAGGAAGAGAAATAAAGTATAGTGGGAATTCTAGTAAGAAGCCAATAACAGTTTCAAGCCTCTTATTTTTCCACTAGAAAGTTCCAAGAGATTAAAGAAAAACAGATTAAAAAAAAATTAATAAAGCTTTGCAGCATTACGCAGTGTTTTTCATCTTTTCAAAACCTTGCAGCCTCAGAGTCACCTCTGCTCTCAGGTTTATCACCAGAGGGACACTGCTCACCCCCTAAGAGTTTAGCTTGCTTTTGTCAGGGGCAATGCTGAAAAGTCAAAAGCTGTGGGCTGATTAATCAGCCCAAATGTACTATGTCAGTCCTATAACCTTTCATTCTTGGTCTTCATTTCAAAATATTCAGGGTCCATCTTGATCTGAATGATTCCTGTCCTAGATAAATAGCAAAGTTGAATCTCTGTGTGAGAGACTTTACTGGTACCCATCCCCTTAGATGTATTTATTGATGGATTCATTAATGTAAATGAAATCCTGGCAAACCACATAAGTCTGGACTCATCCTATTAATTTGAGATTCATGCGAGGCATTTTCATTATCTGTACTGCGATTAGGTTCACAGAGGGCCTGTAGACAAGTGTCTGGGTGCACTCAAAGGAGACTTTGTACAGTGAGTCCCAGATTTGCCTTTGCTGAATGCTCATGAGCAGTGGCCATGTGGAAGGGTTTTCTCCCTATGGATTAGGATGTTATCCATCTCTTATTTATGCTTATTAGGAGCTGTAAGGTTTCCTTGCAACAATCTCTTGTCTGGTATTTTGATGTGAGCTCATGTTTCAGCCTTTCTCCCAGTCATGTCAGGAAATAATTTTTTCATCCTTTTTCAGTTGTTACTTTGCATTAATGTATAGCCCTTTAATGTCTTGAATTCTTTTTCTTTGCAGAAATTGCTGCAAGTTATGCAACAGATTTTGAAGGCATTGCAACTAGGCCACAGAGGCAGATGATCAGATGGTGTAATCTTACAAATTTATTGAAAATACTTCTTTCTCTTCAGTCATCTCTTCTTTATTTTGAAGGAATTTACCTCCTCCAAATTAATAATTTTATATTTTAAATTATTATTCTATGTATGAATCTTTTTATATTTCTTTTTATCTTGATCACCCAATTACATTTCTTCTATCAGGTTTGGACCTCAACTCTATGTCATAATTATTCTTCTGCAGTAGTATCTTGGTAAAATAAGAAAAAAACAGAACTGGGAATAATATTTTGACTTTACATAGTTTCAGATGCTTGACAGGAGGTCTTCCTTGTGGTTTTATTTTGCGTATACTGAAGCACAGTAATGCCTAACAGGTTTAAAGTGTTTCCATGGATATAATAATACAAAATAAGACTTCAAATGTGAATTTTATATTCCAATAAATTTGGTGACTGTTGATTTTAAAGCATATTAGATCATCCATGAATAGGAGGCCTTTTGGGCATCAGGCTGTTTAGGAACAAGTGGTGGACAGTTTTGGAGAACTTCTCTTTCTTCTTGGCATATTTTCATGATAATTCAACTACTGAAGATAATTTACAACCCTGCTGGTACTATACCAGAGACCTTATGTGATGGAATTTATATCACTTTTCCTTTTAGACATTTAAACCACATGTCATTCTAGAAAAACGAGGACAGAGGTCCAACAAAGGAGTGATTTATTTTCAGTTAAAATACTAGCTACATTAAAACCACATGTTATTAAGTACTGTGTAACCAAACCATGCTCAGAAGAATGCTTACGACACCAAAGCTTGCTTAAATTTTTTTTCCCCGCCAAAAAAAACCAGTTCAGCAGTGCACACATTAACAGATTTTACCTGAGCTGCACAGTACATTGGCTATAATTCTCCCTTGGAGAAACAAACTATTAAAGTGCCATAGTACAAATTAATTCAGTTCCTTATTATTTTTCTTTCTCACATTTCTGGATGCTTGAACTTCTCTGTTCCTTTCAGGTATCATTGCATCTCTCTGTGAGTATCCCTCCTGAAACAGCATAATGCAATTAATAATGCTAAGACTGAAACATAGTTTTTCAAAGTGAAACTATTTGTGTTTGGAGCATATTAGCAACATGAACTCTCATGGTGCTCCTCTGAGAAGAGTAAAGTAACACACACAGAACTAGTGCACATGAATCCAGGATCAGGAGGGAAATAGGAAGATTACAATTAAGGGGCCCCAATTTTGTTGTCAGAATGCAGATGCTAAGTTTCTGTGCTCGTTATGCTACACTTCCATGCCAGATTGCCTAGGTCTTGAAGGGATTTTGTAGTGCTAATGTTGCCAGGTGAGTTGTCCAAAGCTCAGTGGAGGTGACAGGTGAAGGATTTACCCGGTAAAAAGGAACTTCTGCCATTCCACTAAGTTTCCAGGCTGGTTCTGTGAATATATGTCTAGATCATACTGGCACAGAGGGGGTTCTTGGGGGACTGGGAATTCAGCTGGCTCACCTGTGTGCTCCTAGGAATGCAAACGTCTGTCAGGTGCTGTTGCCTGAACAGTGGTTCAGATCCTGTTCAACTTGCATGGATGAGAAAGGCTGTCCCCATGCTTTTGAAGAACTGCACAAGCATTCATGAATCACCACAATACCTCTGTCTCACAGTTTTAGCCTTAAAATGGGATTAACCAGTTTCTGTCAAACAGTCTTTAAACCAAACAGGGATCAGAAGCAGCAAATTTCTCTGCTTGTATGTTTGAAATAATTCTAATTCAGATGTTCCAGTCACATATTGAAATCATTAATACTACCTTAAGCTTGTCTGGTATTCTCATTTTTCCTGAAATTGCTTAGCTCAAGCAGATTCTGAAGTTCTGATGCTGCATCAGCAACATGCTAAAATTTGTAGTGTAAAAGGTACAACAGCTTATGTTATGTGTCTTTTTTAAGCTCTTGGCTGCCTAACTGAAATAAAGTATGTTTAGTAGAAAATATAGTTTATTAGACAATAGGAACTCCACTGAATTAAAGCTGACTGGTTTGATATTTGGTCTCCTGTACAGAGACTAATACCAAGTAATGAAGGAGTTTGTGCAAGAAAATTCAGAGTGGACAAAAAAGGACCATGTGGTAGACTTGATGTTCCATGGTTAAATCATAAGCTGTCACATTAAATTTTAGCATAATATGAATCGTTCATGTCCAAAATTATTATTTAATTGCCTTCCCAATAAGTCCCTGCACTGTACAATATATATAATTTTTTTTTACCAGCCTGGTGGGGACATCTGTAGTCACAGCTGAAGTTGCTGCCTAACTGCAGTAAGTAGGAAGTACAAGGCAACTGTGCTCCTGCAGCTTCCTTTGCCTTTCCTGAAGCACTAGAAAGCTGTTACTGCCACCAGCTCTGAAGGAGTATTGTGGGGTGCAGTGTGGCAGCTGTTGCTGTGTTACATTGAGAGGAAAAGCCCTGTTTGGGCTTCTGCTCTTTGGTGGCATTTGGAACAGAAAGATTGTCTGTCCAGGAATCTCTCCATTTCATTTCCCAGTTAGGGATTACTGTCCAGAAATTATTGGCCTGCATTGGTTCTCTTCCCTAAAAATAACGCAAATTGATCATACATTTTCATTTATTAAAATTCCAATTCTCTTTGCATTGAGTCTCAGAGTTGTCTTTTTCATAATATAGATGATCACCTATCTTTTCTTCATATGGCACCCTCCAACTGACTTATCTTTTCCGTTTCTCTAGATGTTTCCAGGTGTGTGGCTGAGAGGAAGTACACCCAAGAACAAGCCCGCAAAGAATTTCAACAAGTGTTTATCCCAGAATGCAATGATGACGGCACATATAGTCAGGTTGAAAATTTTTTCATTCAGTGTCTTGCATGACTGGAAAGTCAGAGTATGTGTGTTTGAAAAGAGTGAGGAAGAGACAAATGTAATGAAGGGAAATGTAATTTCAAAATTAAATGTAATTTGTGCCAACACATAAAAAAAAATGGAAGGAAAATCTGTGTTATGTGTTGAGTCCTTGTTCTCTTTTTCACAGTTGGCCAGCAAAAGAGCCAAACATTACCACTGTTCGTGTAATACACTCCCTGTTCTTCTAGGATGAGGCAGCTGAGTCATCCTTGTAGCCCCCTGAATACTCATCAGATGGTAAAATGCTTGGAATTTGTGATCTGTTCCTGATTTGAACCAGAAATCTTGTGACTGGAGTCCATATCTTAAGTGCTAAGTCATGAATCATACAGGATCCTTCTTTATTCTCTGCTGAATTTCTTCACAAGCATATGGTCTGAGACTAATTTATTTAGATTACAGAATTCAGAAGGAACACAGTTAGAGGCTTATCCTGAGGTATATATTTCAATCATGATCACCTTCTGTCCCCTTCTGTGGGACCTTCTGTGTACTGCATTTTGGTCTTGGAGTTGTGCAGAAGACAATTTTTCTTTTTTTAAGCATGATGAGGAAAGTGATATTGGCCCTTAGAAAAATGTAATGCAATTGATTTCTAAGTGGAATTCCAAGAGTTTCCTTTCTGACAGCTTGGGATATGAATAATGCTGGCAGAAGCACTCTGTCCTGCTCCTTCAGTGGTTGGAACAATATGTTCTCTATGTGGGAAAAAACTCAGGATTGCTTGTTTCAGGAACAGTTTATGTGTCCCTTGAGGAACTTCCTTGTGAGGTTTTTATAACACCTGCACCATACTCGTCTAAGACAGGGTGTAAACAACCCCATATTTCAGTAGTTTTCCATTTGATTCTGAAGGACCTACCACACTTAGCTTGAAATATGCTTTATGTTAAAAAATCGTGTCTAGACTGAGATGGGCCCACTGTGGTCTGTTGTTCTAGGTTTTGTCAATACAGTTGGCTGGATAAGTCTCTGTACTCACGTGCCATGACTGCTGTGGGATAACAGGCACATGTCTGACAAGCTGCACATGGTTCTTGTTGTTTCTGACAGGTTCAGTGCCATAGTTACACTGGATACTGCTGGTGTGTCACTCCCAATGGCCGTCCTATCAGTGGTACTGCTGTGGCCCACAAAACTCCCCGCTGCCCAGGTAAATCTTGTTTGTCTGGCTAGGTTATGGCAGTATGTCATGAACAGCAGAGTTTATCTGTGGCATCTGATTAGACTTAAGCAAAAGAAGTTTTCACTGGAAGAGTGTCTCAGCCCAGAAACAGGTGATGGCAGAAGCTATGGATGCCCCATCCTTGGGGTTTGGTAAAATTGAACTGGATGAGATTTTGAGAAAGTTGGTGTAACTTTTCATGTGGTTGTGCATGAAGTCTGAGGTCACTGCCACCTTAAGCTTTCCCGTGGTTCTGGGGTCCATCAACTTTGTAGGTTAATCTATCTATTGACGGTTTTCAGCAATGGTCATTTATACCATATTTATGTGGCAATATATGAACCCAGGTGGCTGAATTGCTGATATAGCATTTCATGTTATAAGCTCTCTTGGCCATAAACTCATTGCAGAAACATTTCAGAGGGATTTGCATTTTTTGACAATTCAAATATTCAGAGTACAGGAAAAAATGTGGGGGGAACACCTATTTGTAATATAGCCCAATGAAAGAACTCCCACAGAACATTCCATGAATGACCAAATCCAGAGGAGAAATAAGGATAAAATAAAAGCATTAAGAGCAAAATGAAAAAATTGCCTGCAGAAATTAGCTGGCAAGTCAAACTCACTACCTTGCATGCTGCCTTTTGTCTTTCATCAGGACAGTTAACAGGTTCTGTTTTTCAGGGGTTTGCTTCTGACCCTATTTTATTAACACTGATGATAAATCTAAATACCGAGTGTATGAATGGTTTTGAGAATTGCTGTCCACATCCCTTGAGGTAGGAGAATGGTACAGAAATAGCTCTACAAATATTTGCACACTCTATCTGTTGTACAACTATTTGTGCTGCAGCATCGTTCTCGGTCAGAAAATGGAAGAAATAGCTTTAAAAAGCCAATCCTGTAGTGTGAATGAAGCTGAAGAAGAAAGTGGATCAGGGAATTCACCTGTCCTGATCTACTTCAATCATTCAAGCACAACATTGTTGGTTTTAATAAAGAGATGGAGGAAGGAAAAGATCACTACAGTAGTTTCAGCATAGTTTATCGAAAGTGTCTTTATTTTTACAGTCTTTCTAGTTAAAGCGACTTGCAGAATCTTTCCACGTCTTGCCTGTAGGTGAACTTTATCTAGAAATAATAATCTTCAGAATATTTTTTTAAATCCAGCCTGAAAAGTCACTGTGAAGCAAGACTCAGTTGTAAAAAATAATATAAAATATTCAGAAACCTTAAAATAGAGAAAAATGTACATTCGTTTTAGTGTCATTATCAGCTATGAATGATCTGCATTTTCAGAAGACATGTGGGTGTGTCTTCTTTAGTTGTGGATGTGCCATCCCTGGAAATGTTCAAGGCCAGGTGGGATGGTGCTCTGAGCAGCATGGTCTAGTGGGAGGTGTCCCTGCCTCTGGCAGGGGGTTTGGAATGAGATGAACTTTAAAGTCTCTTGCAAACCATTCTGTAATTTCTCGGACAGCAATTTCATACTTCAGTGTAATTTTGAGTAGAGATGTTTTTGTATGTCCATAGACAGGGCTTCTCTGAGAGTGCACCTTTGTTACTTTCTCTGCAAGATCCATTTTTACCTTCCTCCCTGCCTGTCCTTTCACTGACCCCAGTGAAAAAAGGATTGTGCTGATGCTGAAAGTTCAGTAAATAATTGTTTGTCTTATAACACATTACACTATTTTGGCTTAAAATGTTGTTGAATTATTTGCTATATTTTCACTTTTTGTATTTGTACTGGCATTACTGCAGTGTAGTTCCCAGATAATTAATCAATTAATATGAGAATTACTCTATATCTCTACAGGAACCTTACCCTAGTTCCTCTCAAAGGTATATTCATGCGCCTAGCAGATAAACTGCCAGGCTGCTTCAGGTCATTTATGGAGGAATGGGAAGGGAAATTATTTTTACAGAAATGCTAAGGTGAAGGTCATAATAGTACTCAAATTGAATTTAGTAGCTCAGAGATAAGTAAACTGCTCCAGGGCACAGGTGAGTATTCAGAGTCTGATTTTGATCCATGGAAAGATTGTGGGTAATTTTTCAGTTGTTACGAGAGCATGTGGGATTATCTCTGCACATTTTGTCCCCTGCTTGTATTGGTGTTCTCTTGTTTTATTGTTCATCACTTCTCCTTTGTCCCTCAGGAAAGAAGTCCAGCTACAGCAGAGTTTGGAAGTAAGACTTGAAAAGCTAGGGAATTTTGCAGTGGTATTGGCTAAGGACTCAGTTTTGAGAGATCTGGAGAAACCTTCTCATTCAACAGAGAAGACAGCTGCAGATTTTCTCAGAAAGTTATGGGGTATAATAAAGCAAAACCTAGTTCATATATTGCAAAATGAAAATCTGATGCACAACAGCATCTTTCTCCCATTTCCAAGTATATATTCAAAATTGCCATCTGTTTAGGATAACAGAGTTGAAGTTTTTTTCCTCACAAGAGTGTTGATGTTTTCCAGATCACTACTGATTCCCTTTTGTACTTTTTTATTCAGTATGACTGTGCACAGGAATTACAACCAAAACTTTAGTGGGTCAACTGAAGTTGTGTAGAAATATCCCTGTTTCAACTAGTATTGCAGAGGTGCCCTTTCTGCCAATACTTTTGTCCCTTGTTAGTCTAATACACCGTGTCTTGCTAGCCTTGATGCAGGAATTGCCTTGCTATTTTTGATATTGCCTTGATATTTTTGATTGCAGGCACATCTCCTGCAATGATGGCATCCTGACACCAGCACTGTATTTTCACTGCCTCTGTGTATTCCCCAGGCTGGATGCTATTGGTATTTCAAAGGCATTTACACAAATTTCTCAGTTTGCCTTTTTCTCCCAAGATCACTTTTGCCACCTTTTTCCTTTAAAGGAAGATTTGTACAGACAATTAAGATGCTTTTCTAATGATTTTCTTATAGGTAATGTGCTACTATGGACTGTATGAAAGTTTCTGGCTTTAATGAAAATATTCAGTTCATTTTCAGTTTTAGGTTAGTTTTTCAGCAGCTTCAGATAAGGTTCAAATACGTGTCTGATCAACCATGCTGTTCTGAAATTGTGGGATAATTTCTTGTCTTCCATTTCCCCCCGTGGAACTACATTTGGTGAATGCCCAAAAATAAGAAAGAAGGACATGGCAGTCTGGATGAACTTGAATTTTAATAGAGGAAATACAGAGCAGTATTTAGGATGGGCAGTTAGGAGTTCGGTTTAGCAATTCCAACCCCTATCCATGCTTCCCACTTGCTGTGTGATACTGGATATGCAAAACATTCTCTACAATTCCCTAACTGTTAAGGTTGGTTAGATGAATAACATGGTGTTTCTTAAAGTTATCTCAGGGCAAAAAACTGTCCCATATATATTTTTACATATCAAAAACAGTTTCCTTAGCCATTTTTTTGCTCATTGAGTTGTTCTTGTTGCTCTTATTTAAGCTGCTTTTTGTGAAAGAGACATAAGATGTGGAAGGATGAAGATCATAAGCAGAATTTAAAAATGCAGGACTTCCCATGTGTTTTATGTAAACTTTTGTTTTAATTACTGTATCTTTACCTAAAAGAGTCTCTTCTTCCATCCTTTTCAATTTTTCCCACGTCAACATTTGGTACTGCTAAGACACACATGATAAATCTCAAAATGCTGTTCCACTCCATGAAAATAGTCTTCACTATTGCAGGAGCAATGGTGAGAGGGACAGTAAATCAAACACATTCCCATGACGGCATTAAAAAGAAAGCTCCTTAAAAATGATGAATGTCTCCCAGTACTTTCACTAAAGAACACCAGACATTAAAAAAAGACATTTTTATAACTCTCCATCTCTGTTATCAGCATTGCAGAGAACTACAGAAATTCCATAGGCAGGGAGTCCTGAGAAATGGCCCAGAAGCTGAGAAGCAGGTGTTATATTATCATTGGAAAATGCAATCTTTGCCTATTGTTGGGGGTTTATGCCCTATTAAATAAGCTGGGCTCCTGCCAAAGAGATTGCAGAGGTATGGAGACATGTTTTATTTTCCTGTGATGTAGTTTTGTTGCCTTTTGGTTAAGATGGCATGATCATCTTTTATGGCCAAAATACAAGTACCTTTAGCAATTCAGAACTCTTCCAGTGTAGTATTATGATCAGATAATATGATGGAAAAATGTATTTGGGAAGGCAATGAACTTTTAAAATTTACATTAAATGTGTTTTTTTAGCTGGGGGAAAATATCCATCTTTGATTCATCTAGATATTTTGTCCTCATACGTTGTACTTTGCCTATACATAGACAGTCAGACACAGCCATAGGTGAGATATGAATAGTAGGGGAGTTCACCTTTCCTGGTATCTGCATTCAGTGATTATATATCAAATATTCTTTAGTAGGAGATCAGAAATCAGTATGCAAACTAGATAATAATAGGCTTTCACTTTTTTTTTTTTAATAGCCCAGTTCCATATGATCAGCATTCTAGAAAATGGATATGCTATAATCACAAACCAAAAAACTCAGATGCTGTTAGAGTGAAATTAGATGGAATTGTGAGGTTTGCAATAAACTAAGGCATGGATATGCCTGCCTTAAAAAAACCCCAAACAACAGAATCACAAATAGATAGATGACTAAGCAAGTGCACAAGCTTGAATGGTGCTAAATTCTTCCTCTTAAAGTAATGCTGCTGAATCTAATATCCCTCCTCGTCCTCTATCATTCCATAAGGATATTTATTTATGTGGTGATTTGGTTGCTTGCTGTGTATTGAAAACTTGGAAGCCAATGGCATTGCCTAACTTTTAGATGTTATAAGTTGGTTTTGTTTCCTGCCTAGCTGAAAATGTGAGAATTCATCATGATATTGAAGACACAATTTCCTGAAGACTTGCAAATGCAAATTCCTATCACCACTTAAACTAGAAGTGCTTCTAGCTTAAATATATTCAGGCAATGGTAGAAAAAAGATACAACTCAATAAGTCCTTACCTCGAATTTGGAGACAAGAAGAAAAGTTTGTGCTGCCTAAATTGCAAATTTCAGGTGGAACTATATGAAGGATGCAAGTTTTCTTTTTAGGAAATTCTGTGAATATTTTTGTTGACTTCCTAAGACTATTAAAAAAAATTAACGTTGGCCCAGTAAACCTAATTTTCATAGAATTAATCTAATTTCTTACTGAAATTAGATTAGGTATGATAAAGCTAGTTTTTAGTGCTAGTTAATGCTATTCTCTTCCTCCATCTGTTAATTTTCCATGAAAATTTAGGGTAAAAAAAGAAATTAAATTCAATTCTCCCAGACTTAGTCATTCTCACCATTTCTCATATACATGAAGTAATCTGAATGCATCTGGAAAGATTTTTCTGCTTTTAGTTTAAGATGTGGGATATTAGACAAATTTCACCAATGTGTTAAATTACTTATGTATAAAGTGAGTTCAATTTATACTGATAGTTCAAATGTACATAGAGAGACAACACTGGTGCCAAAGCTCTGGATCAGAGTGGGTATCAGTAGCAGTTCATCACACACATTCCCCCTGCTGAGACATTATTTCTACTCACAAATGAAAAGCCTGTTTAAAATGCTTCTGTGACTGAGAGTCGGGCCTAAAGTATCTGGATTTACAAGAAAATTATAATTGTAAGCCTGTGCACCAAAATGAAATTCAGAAACTACAGAGTTAATAGTAGCTGGATGAAATCTGAGGAAAGATTGAATCACTGGTATTTAGTGCAATTAGAAAAACCTGTAATTTTGTATGTAGTACTTCCGAACACTGGAACATCTTATTTGAGTTCAAGCTGAGCCTTTTATCAAATGCAAGCCAAGCACCAAAAAGTCAGCATAAATACAAAATATGCCTCCTCTTCAGAGGAGATTAGTATTGGAGCCCATTTAGAACAAACACTCTTGGATATCATTCCTATAATGATTGCAATTTTATTTTTCCTGCCTCAATTAATACTCATGCATCACTAAGTTTATCGAGTATCTGGTGACTCAAACATATTATAATGAAAACACACTAAAACACACTATCACCATAAAAGGAAACAAGTCTAAACAAGAATATTTTAATATGGATCTATAAAGTGGTAATATGGATATATAAAGCTGTGTTAAGAGCTGAATCTATCAGAAGGTTACTAGCTTGGCTGCATGGCCATGTATTCTTTTATGGAGGCTTTAAAATCAGCAGGGCTGATTTGTAATGTTAGGCATCTTCCTTCTGGCAGACTCCTTGTCTAAACTTCCTGCCGAAGTAACCATCAGCATGGTTACAAGTTCAGCGTGGTAATCAAGGCCTGTGATTTAGTGGATTCTCTTATGTAAATTGTCCTTTTAGAACACAAGTATTGTGATTCAAGGTTTGAGTTCTCTTTTTTTTTTTTTTTTTTTTTTAATACAGAGATTGTATTTATTCCAGGGGGGATAAATAAAGAATATTAAGGCAGCTAAATTATTTCACAAACATACAAGCATCTGTTAGATGTGTCAGATGAGTGTTTTTTTGATATTTTTCTTTTAATTATAGCATGTGTATGTAAGAAGAGACTATGTTGTAGGTATTGAAAGACTTCATGTTTTTAAAATCTGATCACTCCATGTGGCTCTTCAGAGAGAAAAATACCACTTTTAAAGGTGATTTTTAACGCAGCAGGGACAGATAAATTGTCAAGAGGTGTCTAGTAATTAGAATCATAAAAACTGATATAATCACACATAAGCAAGAAATAAGGAAGGATTTCTATTTTAAATCCTAAGGACAATTGCCTCCTTGAAAAATTACCAAGAAAAGCAGTGGATTCTCCATTTCTTGATGGCTTGAAAGCAAGGCTAGATTCTGGGTTGAGTTGGAGTCCAGGCTGGTAGAACAAGCTGTTAAAACCCATCTCTTGTAATGTTCTTGACTCCTTTCTCCCCTCTACTGCCTCTTGTCCTAAGGGCCAGAGCTCTGGGGATGAGTCGTGAGCCCAGCTCAGACTCAGGCTCAGGATAAGGCTCAGGCTCAGGCTCAGGCTCAGGCTCAGGTTCAGGCTCAGGCTCAGGCTAAGGTTCAGGATAAGGCTCAGGCTAAGGCTCAGGATAAGGCTCAGGCTCAGGCTCAGGCTCAGGCTCAGGTTCAGGATAAGGCTCAGGCTAAGGCTCAGGATAAGGCTCTGTGTTCCAGCCACCCTCCAGCACACAAACACTTTGCCACACCAGCACAGGGTTTCCACAAGGCTTTGTGTGAAGCCTTTAAAGCAGAAAGGAAGAGTTTTTAATCTGAGTCAGGCCTGGCCTAGAGGCTGGAAAAGCCCCTCAGAGCATCTGAAGTTGAGGGCAAGACTGAGCAGAGGGAGGCACAACAAGGGAGTGGTTTTGGGGTGATGCTCCTTCCTGCAGAACCTGTCCTTGCTGGGGAAGGGAAAGGGTCATCCTGCAGCACACAAGCATTTTCTTGGACTTATGTCTATGTAGAGTTTAATGCTACCTCTTTCTCAGGTCTTGTGCTGGCCAAGAAGTGGAGTCTGGCAGTGTATGCATTGTGCACAAATGCAGAGGTCAGGCAAAGCTAAAACCTTTGGTTTGCAAAGGAATTTGCTGATATTTATTGCTGCAATATACAAAATTAAAGCTGTGTTTCTTAGATAGCATATTAGAAGTGAAAATAATATTTTTCTGGTTAATTCCGTTTTTCAATTACAGGTTCAGTGAGTGAGAAGCTGCCACAACGAGAAGGTGCAGGCAAAACAGGTAAATATCTTAGCTGGCCTTTAAATAAAAGCTAAAATAGCAGTGGGGACAGTGCTGTGGTTTTCCATATCTTTAAATTAGCAATACAAATTTGCAATGTATTATAGCTGCGTATGTAATGTATATGCATGCATGTTACTAATTTTATGTTTGCATTGCAGATATTTAGAAAACTTACAAGTATAAACATATATATATATATACATATGTATGCATGTATTTTTATATATATATGTATGCATAGGCACTATATTTTCTAGTCCCAGTCCTACAGACTTTGCAATTCAATGCTGTTTGGATGACAACTTTCCTTCCCAAATCTATACTCTGAAATATTTTCCCATACTTCTTGCTTTTCCTGGAGGTCAAATTATTCTGTCTGCTTGATAAACACTGCATTCTGCAGTTCCAAAATCTTGGGAACTGGAGTTCTCACTTTATTTCTATAGCAGTCAGTGCTTGAGTCATCTTGGACCCAGTATTTGGCTTTGTATTGTGGTTAATTCATCTGATGGCTTATATTTATGGCCAGAAGATTGTTGTTGTTTGATATAGGTCGTGATGTGTATCTTTTGGGCAGGACAAATTCTGATGTGAATACAACATTGCTGATAGATTTAAAATAATGAGATACCTATGCTCTAAACAAAATTAGAAGTTTGCACTCTTCAAACAGTTTAAAGAATTTTAGATTCAGCTGAAAATAACCTACTGGATATTTCTATCAGTTACTCTTCATAAATTCATTTTAAAGAAGTTACTAATTTTTGTTCTAATGTTAATGCCTATCTGTTTGGTGCATGGTAAATATAATTTGATTTTTTTTTTTTTACAAGAGCTTTTGCAGTATTGCAGTAAACTTAACATTTAAATAAACTATAGTTCTGTTAGGCTAAAAGAATCAGTACTTCTTTAAGGCTAATAATTATAAAGTCCTGCAAAATTGTTCCTTCATGTATTTCCAGAAAAATTTTGGGTTCCACTAACCTTAGGTTGCCCATTTTCTTCAGGTTTGGACTTTCATTTTCAGCTTTGAACTGAATGAACTATCTCATATATAAAACTTTTTTGGAATCCTTTTTTTTTTTGTTTGTGGCTGTGGTGGCTGAACTACTGAACCCTGAATGAGCAGTCACAGAACAAGGAAGTGAACACAGTTGTTCAAATCTCCCTTCTTACCACGTATACTTGTGCCTCAAGTGACATGATTGCATTTTACTCGTGCCCTGTTTTTGTTCTCCAGCACAAACCTGCACCACAGAAGGCTTTTGACCTGGTTCTCGGGTGGTCCCTGCTTCTTCTCAAACGTTGCTTTCTTCCTCTCCTCACCCTTCTTCCAGATGGTCACTGCCTTATGCATTAAATAATGTCAGAGACATCCCAAATTCTTTAGAGACCATCACAGAGTAGGGATCAGGATCATATGTCTGAGTTAAGGAGTTGTGCTTCAGCTTCACAGCCAGCCTAGTAAAACCTATTTTGTAGCTCAGCTTGCAAGGGCACAGTAGTATTTTTTGCAGTAACCATAACACTCTCTTGCTTCTCGTTCCTCTGCATGTTCCTGGGGAGTCTGCCCATATTGCAGTCCAGCAAGCTTAGGCTGGTTCCAAGTGTTCTCAGTGCTCCATAGGACTTGCTTCAGACCTTCAAGGTGTGGTCTTGAGGACTCTCCTCAAGAGACAGCAGAGATTTAACCTGAGACAGTCTCCTCTTCCAACATGTCTCACAGATAAGGGTCTGATGAGCCATATCTCTTGCAGCTGTGCACCTTGCTTTCTCTGGGTATTCCAATACTGAAAAAAAATTTCCAGCTGCAGATATTGGAGATCAGGGGCTTTGTTGGCATGTTTGTAAATTTAAACATTAAACTGAACTGAAATGAAGCTTAAAATATATTCCCTTAAGTATGTTCTCTGGCCCCACAGTTCTCTCTTCTGTCCAAGGAAAATATTTTGACTCTGTAAAGCACAGGTGTCAGAGTTGGGATCACATCCCTTTTTTCTGATTCTTAGCTGACTGCAGGACTGTATTCTTGGTAACTGAACTCTGACAGCAAACATAATTTAAACAGGTTTATGTTTAAATATATACATATATGGACTGGTATGCATGTACCAGCCAGGAAGAATTGTGCAATTAGTCTGTGAGATATCTAATTAATATCAGCCATTAAACATATGTCATATTACACCACCACCACTGAAACTGTTTTAAATGCTGCTTGAACAAAGTTCAGGAGGCTAATTTTGATTGGGCTGATTATCACTGAATTGCAGCATTATGCTGAATTTCAGGTAATTACATAAGATTAAATGTGTCACAAACTCAAATTGTACCAAAAGATTATTAGAAAAGTGCCATTTAAATGCAAACTCAAGTTTCTGGCTTGGCTCTGAGTAATATCTGCCTGCCAGAAGTTACTTCCTGAAATACTTGGTTTTTCTGAATCATATACTGATTGATGATCTAAATATATGTCTTGATTTTCAGTACACTAGGATACTTGATGGCCTCTCTGAAATTAATCAATGGTCTTATTCCACCACCCAGAGGACACCACAGAAATACCAGCAAAACTAATGAGGAGTGACAGTCTTTCATAGCATTGGAGCAAAGAAACCTGCCATTGTGTGGACATGAAGAATGAGCACTCTTAAAACAAATCTCATTATGCCTTGGTTAGATAATTTTGCGTTGGAAATAAACTCCCATTGCTGCTGCTTTGGTTTTGTATAAAGGTCACTATTCCATGGCTGGAAATTTGGTTTTACCTACTGTCAGTATCTACTAGGTATCTGTATTTGGTGTGACCTAGATGGTGACTTTTAGAGGCAAAGGCCAGAGTGACTCCAAATCCTCTGCATGATTTAAAAACAACTCAGACTTTAAAAAAAACCCAAACAGATGATAGCAAAGAGAACAGGAGACTCTTCTGAATTGCAGTAGCAAGAAGAAAAGGAGAGATAGTGTGTTAGCCTAAAAGCTCCCTTGTTACCCAGGTAAGGCTGCATGCCAGAAGCAGCTTCTCAGTTACCTTTGATTCTGTCTTCCACGAAAATGCCAAGAAAACAATCTGGAAACTATTTTGGTCCAAGATCTAGTTGTGAAACTGCAAGAAATAGTAATAAAACCTTTGCACGGAAGATGCTGTTTACTGCAGTACACCTTGGTCTTGGAGTTAGCTCCATGCCACAGGAAAATATGACTGTAAAATATGTACTAGCATGACCTCCTGAGTCATATTTACACCACATCTGCAATAGTTTTAAATAACAAAAACATAATAAAGTAAAGATGGGTCTTTGGTACCACTCTGTTTAGCAAAAGCTTATTTAAATAGTTTTTATGTTTAATTTTTCTTTTCCAGGATGGAGGTCCACTCTATTTTACTGGACCTAAAGTGACTCACATCTTCTTGTCGTTTCTGTAATTTTCCCTCTGTCATTTCTTGCAGCAATGGTTGGAAGTGGGTGGATGAGAATGCTGACCAGAGGATAACCAGTTGTGCAAACAGTATTTTGGTTATATAATCTGTGAATCTTACTAATAAAATCAACTTGATTCTTAAATAGATCCTGCTGCGCTTAACAAAACCTTTGATTTTAAGGTGTCTGCAGCCACTCATTCTCTCCAGACTGTTTTTGCTTTCACAGGTCTCACTTCTTCTATACATTCAGCTAATTATTTCTTTAGAAATGCTGATTTTTCAGTTATAATCTGTAGGTATAAGTGTGGAGCATTAGAAATGAAGAATTACACTCCAGAGAGCAACTTGCAATAAATTCATCCATAACCTCAAACCCCATCCATTTATAAAACATAGCTGTATATGTAATATCCTGTGCTGTGCTGTGTAGTGCCTATAAAGAATTACTGTTTACTGGCCGGGGCTATGTGCAAATCATTATTTTCAATCATGTATGTACACTTATTTAGCTTACTCTCATAATTGTAGTCTCCTTGCAAATCTTTTCCATTCTGAATTCAGATGATGCCTCAGCTCCCGCGCTGGAGACTCAGCCTCAAGGTGATGAAGAAGGTAAGCAAATTGAACAGTGTGGTATTAAACTGTGCAATACAATATGGATTGCATTCCACAACATAAAATGCCATTTTAGGAGCATCTACAACTTCTGGGCTGGTTGCAAGAAATTGCAAGCAGCTGTTCTTTTTTTCAGGAGCAACAAAGAATACACAATAGAATCTTACAGGCAGTGAATTTTGTGTGATAGTCTTGAGATGAGTCTATGCAGAGACCAACATCAGCAATTTTAATTGTTGCTACTGAGGGCAGACAGGTTTTAAACTTGAGCCAAACTACAGATTAAAACTCTATGTTCAAATAAACGAATCAAAGGGTAAATTCTATCCTCAGCATAATGACTAGTATTATCACTGTTAAGGTTGATGTTTTGTGAGGCTTATTTGCCTCTGGAGAAATTAATTGCTATTAAATAAGCAATGATAGCCCAGTGTTGTAGCTGCCTTATCACTCACTGCTAATCTTGCAGAATTTGGTCTGCAGCCATTATAGATTTTGGGTCCAGACTAGCACATTTTTATTTTAATGAAACATAATTTTTGTCTAAAAGTATTTATTTCAATCTTCTGTACAAATAGGATAAGGGAAGGACTATTCATGTCTTTGCATGAATAATAGTCTAAACTGCCCTAAAATAAACCAGTCTGGCATTTTTTTAAGATCCATATTTCTTTAAAACTAGCCATGTACTATTCAGTTGCTAATAACTTTAAAAAATGTTAAAATTTATAAAGTTTTTTTTTGTTGCCTTTTTTTCTTTCTAGATATAGCTTCTCGTTATCCTACCTTATGGACTGAGCAAGTAAAGAGTAGACAGAACAAAACCAATAAAAGCTCAGGTAAGAAACTTAGGTTGTCCTTAGTTTGCAAAGCTCCTGTGAAGACATGCATGAACCATTTTAACAACCATCATGCTTCCACGCTCGTTCTATGATAGTGCCTTAATGATTTGCATGGTGATGATTTTTCATGTATCATATGTTCCTTTTCTGGAGAAGTAGTTTTGGCCAGGCTTTACTTGGCTAAAATGATATTAGTCTACTAAAGTCTCTGGCTCACACATATTTGCATCTGTTAGTGGGTCAGACATTTATTTTTTTACATTCTTTGCATTATCTTCCCCTTTTTTATTCGCTTATTTTTGGGTGATATATAGCAAGAAGGTGCTTGTAAAATGACGATGTGGGTTACATTTGTCTGGTGATAAATCTTAGGAGGCAAATCTGAAAACAAGCAAACTCCCATCAGAAGCCAGCTGTCAGTGAGCAGGAATCAGACAGTGTTACCTGCTTTTTACTATATCGGTCAGCTGCTGTTTACAAATTGACCACTGGTTTGATGTGAATTAATTATGTTGCTTTTTAAAAATAATTGTAGAATTCTGGCTTTACTTATTTTCCTCACTGTTTAGAATTGAGCTTTTTAAACCTGAACTAGGAATGTCAGATGAATGTCCTAAGACTGAAATCTCTTTAGTATTCAGATAAATTCAGTGCTTTGGTGGATGATAAATTTTGATGCCTTTCTCATTGCTCCTTCCTTTCTGTGGGATAAAATTCAGAGAATCTTCCTGGTTTCTATTTCTGTGGAAAAACTTATAGTTTGAAAGAGAACATTAATGATGTAGGCTATGATTCAGTAAATTCAGTATGATTCAGTAAATCATCCCAAACAACGCTTCAAATCCAGTAGAAATCAAGGTTATGCTTTACATTAAACACTGTGCTTAAGTCTTTTACTGAATTGAGGGCCAAAAGCATTTAGAAAATACAAACAATCATCATAAGCTTTTTAAAAGGTTTAAAGATTCCTTTATACAAGCTATTTTTAACATCAGTGCAATTATTATTAAATTTTTCTCTCCTTGATTTTCCAGTAGGCACTTAAGGGAAGGACTTTAAACAGTGTAGACGAGTTTGAAGCAAATACTTTCCATGCTGGAGATTTAATTTGTCATTTTTTTAGTCAGTGTAGGCAAGAACAGAATTCCTTTGGGATTTCTGTAGCATAAAATATGTGTATAGAAATTTGTCACTGTTAGGAGTGTTTAATTTTTACAGTGCTAGAGACTAAAGCAAGACTTCTTGAGTTTGCAGTGTAGCTGCTGGAAGCCAAAGGTTCAACACACACACACACGCACATACATGTACACACACACAGAGACAAAATAGAAAAGGTGGAATTATTTCTGGGAGCTGGTAACTTGCAGTCCATCTAAAGACATATTTACAAGAGAAGAGGAATCAGAAGCATAGTTTACCTGTGTTGTGACTGCTAGCCCATCATCAAAGGCATGATTTTGTTAGTTTCACTAACAGCAGGACTTGCTCACAACTGTGGTGCTGTACCCAGACTAGCAGAATTACTTCTGGAGGTACTGTGTAGCAAACCTTGCTTTAATTTGTAATTATATCTGATGTGCCAGATTGTCATAACCAATCAAGGTGATTCCAGGTGCTAAAAACAGTGTCCTCACTGATTGTTGTAGGAAGATTTTTAAAGTCTTGAAGAAAAAAAAAAAAAAAAGTAATATTTTTCCCTTATTACCTCTCAGAGGGGTGCCAAGACTTTTGGGAACATCCCCAGAGAATCAACTCTGGACTGTTGTGTGTACAGAACAGGAAAGATCTTGCCACTGAATCCAATGGTTTGTAAGCTTGCTGTCTTCCCACTCCCAGGCTTCAATATAAAGGATAAATATAGATGTATTCTTCTCTCAGATTAGTAAACTCTGATTCAAATGTGGTCATACAAACATCAGAAAGCTTAGTGAAAAGTATTTGTCTGAGGAAAATGAGGAAAATTTATCTCTGCATAGGAACTGTGTTTACAAAACAAAACATGAAGCCAAATTTATTCATAATGGGCTAAATTTTCCTTTGTTTTTCTGTAGTAATCTTAGTGCTGTCAAAGAAATTCTTGAGGTGCCAATAATGCTATCAGCTAGCCCTGCCTATAGAACATAACTAAAAAAACCAGACAAAACTGAAAATTTCAGGCAAGATACAAATACGCTATTTTAAAACTTCCTATTTTATTACTGCTTTCTTTTCACTAGTTTTTACCGGAATACATGTTCTAATATATCATGATCAACATGTCATCTACAAACTTGTCTTGAACTGAGAAATCAGTCTCCTTAGGCAATAGTTTTTGTGAGTTAATGTCTCAAATGAGTACATTAAATTTGTTTTACCCCTCATTAAGTGATTTGCTTTTACTATTCTGCAAATGATCTGCCAATTACAATTAGCCAGTGAAATCAGCAAAAACTATTTCAGATTTTGGATGATAGAAAATAATGGCTCAGGAAATTCTAGTTTATATTAGTTCTCCAGTACATTCATTTGACTGAATGAACCTAAATTAATTTAGCATGGATTAATGGCATTTGCAAGACTCACAGATGTAGGGCATGAAATTAGTGGATTATATATCCATGTTCTATAATGCCTTCTAGTGTATATTCTTTTTGTTGGCTCAGAGAAATAGGCCTTACCTGTTCACTTAAGACATTTTTGGAGTTTTTAAGAACAAAATTTTACTCCTGGCAAAAGTGCCATCACCATTGGATCATGTTACAATAGCTCTGTTTAGAGTGGTTGATTTGAGTAGAAACATCTCCATTTAACTCTTTTGGTACATAGAAGATGATTTTCAAAATACTTTTCCTTTCCATACTTAGAATAGAGTATTTGTCTCATTGCTCAAATAGTTTTTTTGCTGAGATGTTTTATACATACGGCATAGTGCCTTTGCAAATATTTTATGACTACTCCACACTCCTCATTTCCTTCTCCATTTCACAGAAAATATTGGGAATTTGCCATATCAGATTGACAGAAGTAAGAATTTTACCAGCAGCTACAGAAAATAAACATTGAAGAGGGGACTACATGGGTTCTGATTGAGACATCAAAATGTAGCAGCCTACACTGCTGTGTGTCAGTGAGCTCAGTGTCTGATTCCTGCTGTAGTTTGTGGAGCTGTAATCAGTGCAGTCAGTGAAGCCTGGAGAGGCACCCAGCTCATTGTACAGCCCCCAGCATTGTGAAGCCAACTAGGTAACTGGAGCTCACTAGGCACGGTGACTAGTTTAGATCTCTAGATCTTTAGATCCATTAGTTTAGATCTGTAGCTGATACTAAGGTGTCAGGGCTTTAGGTGAGCTTAATCCCACACCAGAATCGGTTGGAAATCCAGGTGCTTCTCTTTTAGAGCTTTAATATTTTGTAAAGACCAGAAGACAGAAGGTTTTTTGCCTTGAAGAAGCTGGATGTTTTGGACTATGTTCTTAGTAATTGCCAGTTGCTGTAACTTCAGGGCTCAGAGCAAATTTAATGTGAATGGAGAAGACAGTGCAGATACTTTCCCATCACCTAACAGGGAAAATGCAGTCCCCTAAGGAGAGCTCAGGCTGGACTGTAAATCTCTTAGGCTCTCCTTGCTACATCTGCTCTATCAGCAGTTTATATCCCTGTGGGATTCATGGGGAACACAATGTGACATTTTTCAGAGGTTGTAGGCCATTTTTTGTGTTTGAGTAAAAGTGTAGTTTCATTCTTTTCACAAGCCCAGTGGACCTTGAAATTCATTTTGTTAGCTTGAATTTGAGAGCCATTATTTTCAAATAGTCTGTTGTGGGAGCACTTTCCTGAGAAATAAATAAGGTGAGTTTAACTGATAATATTTTTAATATTCAGAAAGGCTTTAAAGAACTCAGTAGTTTCTCAGTAGAATATGTACACCACAGAATAAACCATACTTAGTGTAAAATTTCATTAATTTTGCAAAACAGGAAAGAAAAAGTCATCCATAACCTGTAATATACTTACATAGGTACTTGAAGACCTTAGACATTCTGGTGATAATGTAATTTAAGATAAAAAAAAAAAAGTTTGAATGTTGTTCTATTATAGTTTCACCTATTTACTATTCTGTTCTGTTCTGTTAGTGTTATACTTTCATATTCTGTTTCCATAAAGATGTAGTAGTATCTTAGTGCTAATGACTTGCATGTTCGTTGATCATGCATTTGTTTATCGTGTATTTAATGAGCATTGTAAAGGGGTTGTAAAACTGGTGTTTGTTGTGTTGACAATGCAGTATGACCAAAATAGAAAAGAGGAAGAAATTATTGCCTTTCTTTGTTGACCTAACAGTTCATATTTCATCTGAAGCACACAGATGTGTGATACAGTGTTTGTGCCAGCTTCATGATTTCTGCCATCTTTATGCTTATATGCTTTAGGCAGGTGCTAGTAGACAAGCCATACATAATCCAGAATTAAATAGTGTTGACCCATAGGAAACTCTGATCTGCCATTAAGGCTTCTGAGGCAGCGTCAGGTTTATGTGATTATGACATTTTTCCTCCAGAATTAAGAATCCTAAATCGGAATTAATTGTCTCCTCAGACTATGGTTTTAGTGATTTCAAGAGTGCTTAGATTTTAACCACTTTATCTGGATATTCTGGTAATGTAGAATCATTATCATCATAATTTTTTACTTCATCTGTGCGCATGTGAAAGGGGCACATAGCTTTTTATTTAATTTTCTGACACAATGGAGTAGTGTTTTATTGCTGCCTTTTTGCTACAGACTGTCATTTTTAGGACTTAAAAAATCTGTTGCAAGATTTTATCAATTAGTCCCAGAGAGCTCGATCCAACAGGAGTTTCATTCTCAAAACACCATCTGGGAAAACACTGATGTGAACATACAGCAGTGTATTATCGACTGGCTGCAAATGCAAGTGAAAACAGTTGGTATGGTGTCTGCTGAGAATGCCTTCTCAATAGACTAAAATAATGAAATCTAAAGTGATAATTGTGTGTCTGTATCTATGCAAAATAGCTGCTTGCATTTATGTCTGTACAGTCTGAATCTGTTGGCAAAGTGTGCCAGTGAGACTGATTAATATGAGAGAGTGACATTCTAAGAGGTGAATGCAGTTTTTATTGCTATGTCATCTGACAGCTTCAAAGCATTTTGTACATAAGAGTTTTTCTCACATGGAAAATATGTTGGTTGTCAGTGAAGTTTCTGTCTTGTTAGCTTGCTTTGTTTTGTTTCTGATACTCCGATGCTCATGTTCGTTCCAAACTCAACCTAACTTCTTACTGTTTTGCCTATCCTGACAAAAGTAAAAAAACAAAACAAAACAAAACAAACAAAAAAAAAACAACCAAACTTGCATGAAAAAAGCCCTGAAAAACGCCATTTTCTTTCAAAGGAAATAAATGTAGCAGTTCATGTGTCTGCCCAATTACATCAATTCTAAGAGCTATTCCTTTCTAAACATAGGAGAATTAATAACCTAGAGACAGAAAACTGAGTAACAGCTCAGTGACTTTTTATTTATTCTCATTAATTGTTGCATTTTCCAGATGTTGCTTTTAGTGGTCATTGAAGATAAATTACCTGCAGTTGAAATTATGTGAGCTTGCAAGGAAAAATTAAGATCCAGTTGCATGTTTCCACTTACGTATTTATTAAAAAAATAGGTAGAAGTTTTCTAGAAGTATTTTGAATTAGGCTTACTTTACAATGTGAAGATTTGAGATATGACCAATTGTAACAGAAGGAAATCAAAATGTATATCATAACAAAGTGAGGAAAGAACATAGGCAAGAGGGGAAGAAAGTATTTTAAAAGCTTGTTGCCTATCTTCTTCAGCAGGGGTTCCTAGGAAGTCATGGCCTGCAGAACCCTGGCTAATCTTCCATTCTCAGATTTGCTTGTATTTACAATTAAAGGAGGGGCAGGTGAGGATGACTCCTACTTGCTCTTAATATATTATGCCTATATTTGACACTCAGAAATGGGCTTCAAATTAATGCATAAAGTAGATTTGCATAGGGAAAGAGCCTGAGTAGAAGTGGTCCTTTGATTGAAAACCACTGAATTATACAGAAAAAGTGGAGTTTTTTGCCTATTACTTGGTCATTTCAGCCCTAAAGACAGTACTTCTTTCCAACATTAGTGAGGTATGAGCCACACTCAACCATGGGAATTGCATTCCCAAGATTGTGTTGTAAATACAGTCATTAACCATAGCTGGAGAAGTCAAAGGCATGGCAATAAATTGTTGAAGTATACCCATGTCATATTTTCATGGGTTAAAAGTTACAACAGCCTGTTGGAAATCTGTAATGTTCTGGCACAGAGGTTTGATAATCCAAAGTATCTGAAATAATCTGATATCTGGCCTAAGCCCTAAAAAGCCAATTCAAACCATGAAAGGAAAGTAGAGGCACAAGTATTGATTTTAAATGTCTTCAAACATCCAGATGGGCTATTATTGATTTTAAATGTCTTCAAACATCCCAATGGGCTATTAAGTCAACACATGGATCCTGTCAATGGAAACACAGTCCATAACAGATGGACAATCTGTCTCTGCCAAGTTTTAGATAAGTTCAAGTTCAGACATTTTTACTGTGAACTTTCTACCTTGTACTCATCTGCAGGTTGGTTCCCTACACAAGAAGAGGCACTAGCATTATTTCATGACATCTACATCAAGTCCAAATATTTTATGTTAGCCATAGATCTGGCTTTTGGGCCTTGTAAAATCTGTAGGTGCTGAAAGACATGAGCTGGTAGAACATTTTTTGTTTGGCCTATTCTCTTAGAAAAGTGATGCATGGCAGTTAAAGAGAAAAGGATTGCATGGAATTTTAGTAAGAAATACTCAGATGAAGACTGGAAGCTTCCAGAACAACAATGTTATGGCTGTCTCAGACTCTTTGTGTTGTTTCTTGTAGCTGATTCACTAAATGTTCCCTTTAGAGTTCAAGAAAGAACTTCATTATTTGGAGTGAACTATAATTTCTGATTTTGTTGTTGTTTTTCTGTCAAGAACCACAATAGTTTTAGAGTAGAATTCTTTCTGAATATTGCTTGCAGGATACTCTCTGGCAGCTGAAAAACTCACAGCTTAAAACCTACGGAATGTTCACAGCACTCGGGCCAATCAGTAAATGGTTGACTTAGTTCATAATAGACAACTTTGTCTTACTTTTCAGCAGCAATTTTTAATGATATTCTAGTCTTGATTTACCTGTTACAAAGGAGGAAACAGTACTCTTCAGCCTCTTCATGTTCTTCACCAGGGAAAAAAATCATCCTTCCTTCTCTGGTCTTCTTCTTTGCCTTGCTTTGCCTTGCCTGACCTAAATTGGTAAAGGAAAATTACTGTTTTCTTTCAGTTCTTTCAGAGTCGTCCAAGAAGAATAAACTTTCCAGACCTCCACACACTGCTTGTATATTATGATTCATTCTTAATTCATAGGCTGCTGGATCATGCTTATTATAGAACTGTCCTATCTTTAATAATCCTTTTCAGAAGGATTTTCATTTATCTTCATTTTAATTTTACGTATTATTTCAAAACCTTAAAAAAGATCAAGCACTGACATTTCCAGCTTTTTCCTCCCACTACAGGGGAAGATCCTCTCATCCTAAACAATTAAAAAAAGAGCTCTGTTTTACATCCAGTTGATGTTCTTTATCCTCAGGATGTTTCAGGGCTTTACTGGACCCCCCCTGTGGGGAGGGAAAAAAAAATCTGTTTTATGCAAGGCTGATAATTTCTGTTTTACTGCGTGTGTTAAAATTTGATGCCAAAAGATAGTAATCTTTCCTGGCCATTTTTAATTATATCACATTACTTTTTTCAGCAAGTAAATGACACAACAGTCCTGCTTGAAGTTCTCCTTTAGTTTTCAGACATGCACTCCTCCACCTACCCACAGCTTTCTGTGGTTTGCCAGACATCAGATTGCATAATCATAAAAACATCAATAGGGTCCATAAATCCTAAGAGGAATGTCAGGTTAATGATCTATATTTTAGTGAAAGATGAAAAAAAAATCATGTAAATCATGTTAATGCACAGAAACATATTAGACTGGATAATATCTAATGACATAATCTTTCTGGGAAATAGATAAAACTTTCAGTCAAGACAGTCTGGTTCTGGCTATGGCTGTTCTGTGATTGTTGGGAGGTATGTAGAAGATAGGTCTTCCAACAGGGTAAACAGTAAGAGCTGCCAGGCCTTCCAGCATCATCCAATGACCAGATAGTTAGGAGAAAATGTCCATGTCTATGCAGAGATGCAGTTTTTTCTTCTATCAGGATCAGTCAAATAACCAGCTATCTACCCTTCCAATCGCTGAATAAGCTTTGTTTGAAAAAGAAGCGAAAACCAGTTATATGGGCTGTAGAATTCTACTAATCTGCACAAAAATGTTCTGACTGTTAATGGAAATACAGACCATGGGAGGACCATGTAATGTTCCCTGAGAGATCAGGTTATGGCTAGTCGTGGTGGCTTAAACTTGGAGGGATTTTTAATTGGATTATTTATCACATATGAATTCCAAATTTCTTATTTGCCAAGCCATGTATCTGAACAAAATTGTTGAAGACACTGACAGCTTGTGTTACAGTTCATGCACTGTTTAATTATTTTCAAAAAAATTTCTTGTCTTTTTCCTTAATTCTGTAAAAAAAATGTCACCTGATGCAGGAACTTTTTGAGACTTCATCAGTAATTTTAGTGTTTTCCTTTGGTACTAAAGCAAGAGAAATTCAGCTCCTACAGTGACTTCTGTGTGATGGGTGGAATTCACCCCCAAATCTGTGCATTGGCCGCAGGTCTGCAATGAGGCTATTGCATTAGTCTGACTCTCCACAGCAGTGTCTGCTTTTACAGGTTGTTAAAGCCCAAGTTAATGCTGTTATCCATGGATCCTTTACCCTACCCTCTCCTTAATGCAATGTACTGGATCCTTCTGTTAATTTCCAATGTAGAGCCTCCTTTCCACACAAAGCCACACCAAGGGTCATCAGAGCAAGGGAACTTCTTGTAGTTAAGTTATGTTGCTGAACTATCTAAACCCACTTTGAGATCTCATCTATACCCCAACTATTGGGTTATGACTGGCTTGTTTTACATTTCACTGCACTCTGTACATCATGCTCTGTCATCTCTCCAATCAGACTGCTCCAGATAAATACGAGGCACTATGTATTCCCTGCACTCTGCAATGCCTAGGAATAACTGCGTAGGAATAACATTAAATATTGTTTCTACAGTGCACTCGATTTCTGTGTTGCTGGGGGAAGAAGCAGTGGTTGAAGACCATTGTTTTTTATTAAGCTATTTTTAATACCTGTTTTAGTTTAAAACCAGCAGACTAAGTATCTGCACTCATCCACAAATAAAACAATGTTTAAATACAATTAAGGCTGTAAATTAAATTTCAGATCTTAAATTCTCTTGGTCAAAACACAAGAGAAAAGACAGGGCAAATCTTAATATGCCAGACTGGTTGAAAATTCAGCCTTCTGTGGAAAACACATGACTTACTAGGGAACTTGTTTTTTAAATATATGTATTTTCATCTAAAAAGCACTTCTTCAAGACAAAAACTCAGTAAACAAAAATGATCTTCAAATAACTGAATGGTTTCGGCTCAAAACTCAAAATCTTTATGGTTTGTTGTAATGTCTTGTTGGTGCTGTAATTTTAAAACTTCATTAGTTCTTCCTTTTTTGAGGGCTGAATCCTTAGGCTGACATTATATGTAGACCATAATGGTCTCCCCGTTTCATAAACCCAGACACTTCAGGAATCTTGGATTGCATGGTTCTATATGAAGTTCAACACAAACAGCTTATTGAGGGGTTTTGTTTTGTTCTCTCTTTTATCAAAAAGAAACACCTTGAATGAAAAGCATCTTTTCATTCAAATACTTGGTTTTCCAGCAGACAGTCAAAATGAAATTTTTCAACCAACTGTATTAAAGGCATAAAAAGCTATGAAAAAAATTTATATTCTTGCCATTTAAAGTGAGTTACCTTTTACCATTGTTTTCCAGTGAGATCTTAGTGATATTTAAACTCACCAGTTTTGTTCTTCCGTGAACAACTTATCAGAAAGAACTTTTAATGGCTTCTATTGGAAGGAATGATTAGATGCAGTTTTTGTAGTTCTAGAATTCACTATAAATACATAAATTCCTCAAATATGGGTGACTTTTAATGCCCTTGAATTATCTTCCAGTATACCCAGTTAGATCAACTCGTTGATATTTGGTCTGGAAGCAGAGGGGTATGAAGCCAAATTAACTCTTCAAGTACCTCGAAAATCTGAGATTAAGATTTTGCAAAAAATAAAATAGTTCAGAATTGCAAGATCTGTTCAAGTTCAAATCATAGGAAGGGTTGAGTGTCTCCTTCAGTCATGAGGCCAAATTTTCGCATGTATATTAAAGGAAATTCTAAAAGATTAAAAGACTGACGAAGACTGATCCTGAGAGTTGTTTGCCTGTTGCTTAGTGAATTCATCCACATACTCTGACACAATGGAAACTTTTAACAGAGTCAGAGGTGTGATTATTTGCAGAGGCTCATGACCACACTGTCCTGGTGCAGTCAGAACATCCCTGTGCCCAGTTATTCTGGCTGGCAAGGAGGTAGGGGCACTTTCTCTTTGTTTACTTGCCTAACTGGTTTTGGGGGGAGAAATTTAAATAAATTCTGATCTTGTTTCCTCTCTGACTTTCCTAAAACTCCCGTTATGTAGCTAAAGTCATAATCTCAAACTGCCAGATAGGGTAATGAGAAAATTGCCAATCTCATTGCTCTCGTGTTTGGCTGTATAAGTCTCTTAGCTTCAGGAACTTACAGTTTTATTGTTCTTGCAGTTTCTAATCAGATTTTCAAAGCAATCTGAGGTCATTTTTAGGACATGATTTTAAGTTCCTGTGAATTGACACAACAGAGAAGCAGCAAAGCCAAAAGTATCAGTATAAATGTCAGTGGTTTGAAAGGTCACTTCTCCCCATTTTCCTACCAATATCTTTAGTAAAAAACACTGACTTGCAATGTAGTCACACATCCTGTAGTTCATCCCTTTAGCTAAACAGTCCAATATAATAATAGCAAATGACTGTAGGAGTTGATTTAGTTTCAGCAGGCATGAAGCCTCATTTTACTTAGAGCAGTGTAAATAGGAGTGACTCTGCTGCAGTTACAAGGCTAGTACCACTGGAAGACTTACAAGGAGAGAGGTCTGGAGGGTTTCTTTTAATTATTTTTAAATTTTTCTCCTTATGAGGACATTAATGGTACAGGACCAATGATGGTGTTATCACTTCTCTTGGAAACACAGTTCATACTCATTTCTTAAAGTATCTAGTATGTAGTATATCGGTCTGCTGAATCAGTGACAATAGGACAGTCCACCCCAGTCCTGCTGCTGTTACACAGCTGGAATTCCTCTTGACTTTAATGAATGTGCTGTCATCACAAGGGCTGCTCTGCTCCACTGGTATTGCCAGCTGAAAGGCTGAATAAAGTATTTTCTCTTCATTGCCTTTATGTGCAACTTTATTGTCACCAGATGATGTGTTTTGCACACTGAATCATAAATATGTTCAGAAAAATTGAATATTCATAAATATCTTCAGACATCAGAGAATATGTCAGATAACTAACCATGGTGCTAAGATTGTCATGGAGCACTTACCTTTTCAATATTCTTGTCAAAATGAGCCTGTGTGGCTTCTATGTAGAGCACCTCCTATCCACAGCAAGGCTAGAGGAAAAATGCCTTGCTTCAGATCGTTTCATCCCCTATATGATTAAGAAAGTTCGTGAATGAGAATACTATATTTAAGCTTAATTTATCTTTTATTTCATACCTGCTGTTATTGGAGACTTCTGCAATGTTATTATAGTCACTGTTATTCATCCTCAAAGTTGGTTGCATCCAGAGAATTCCCTGTTCTGTTCCCAGTCCTTTCTTTGCAGTCTTCTTTCTCTCCTGTCAATAGCTGATATTCACTGCCTGTTTCTCAGTTTTTGCCTACATATCATTGTGCAATCTCAAATGCTGGTGAACATATCTTCTAACACTGATTTATCATCTCTCTTTTCTTTCATCTTCTCCTTTTAACTAAGGCAGCCAGAGGCATGAACTGGAGGCTTTATGAGGAGAATAACCAAGCAATAAAGGCCGTTGGTCCTGCTATGAGTTTGCAGGCTGTATCCTGAAAATACAGTGACCCCAAAACCAAGCTGAGAGTTCTTTGGAGCACCCAGTTGAGCAGTGACTTCAGAGAATAGGAGATAGAGCTTGATTCTAGATTGAGTAAACTTGGAAAGGTGTAATTTCCTATCTGTGTAGGATGTCAGAGACTGTTTCAGAGATGCCTTGTCCGGCTGTGTTATCCATACTGCAGGAGACTGAAGGATACCAAAATGTAGGAGCAACTAGATGTTTGACCATAAAGCTAGTGAAGTATATTTTCAGCATTAATTCAGTATTTTCCTAAGTAAGAATACTTCCTTAATAATAATTCATCCTAAGTTAGAATGCTTCCTAAGTAAGAACGCATCACCTTAGTCAAAACTGTGAGTTGTTTTGTGGAAGTTCATTTGAGTTTTTCAAATGAAACTCAGTAGAAGTATCATAATGTCAGTGCTGTTGGTCTGACTGACTAATGCTCTGAGTCTTGGACTATATTTTGTGCTAATATCACTTCCTCAGGATGTCATTGTGGAGACTTAAGCAGCCTACAAAGTATTGGACCCAAAAACATGTGATCTGACGTCAGCTAGCGGAGGCAGACAGTGTGGTTTCATTGCTTACATTCAGGGCAGCCAGCCAGGAACTCCAGGGTTCTAACCCTGGCTCTGCTTTGGGCAGGGCTGTTGCAGTCTGGGCAGATCAATGCAAGCAGAAGAAAAGTTTCATCAGAGAGGTTGTTGAGATAGCATCTAGCACAGAACTGTAGAAATATGCAGCTTTACAGACTTATGCAGTGTAGCAGGTGGAAGTGAAGAAAAAGATGTTTTTATTGAAATAGTTGTATTTAAATGAATAGTGGTATTTAAATGAAAAGGCATCCTTTTTTTACAATTTTGCGTGTAAACTTCATGCCTTTTGTTTTGTTTGTTGATCCCAGTGTTTCAGACATGTAAATCATGACATTGGATTTACATCCTTTTCCTTGTAATGGACTGATAACTTTAAAGATTCCTCCCCTTCATTCTGCAAACTATACCTACCATTGTGGCATTGTAAAATATGTATGTAGAACACAAGCAAAAGAGGATAGCCTTGCCCCTTTGATGCAAAAGAGAGCCTGTGTCTTCTGCATGTTATCTTTATGAAAATGTGCATACATCAATGAGGCAAAATTGCTAGTGTTCAAGGGTACTTCCCATGGGAGTGTACTGTAGTTATTCCCAAATGAGACCCAAGGCAAGCAGGTTTGTAAATACAAGGCTTTTCCACTCTTCTTTAGCCTGTGTTTGTTCCTCATGATTGATGAAAACAAGTACCACCAAAGGCCCTTGTGGACTACATTAATTATGGCAGTGGTTGATTGGCTTGGCCCCAAATGCTTTGTAACAATAGGCAGATTTAATTAGCAACAGCTCTGATTGCAATAGCTTCACAACCTCCCGGGAGCATCATGCACTGAGCTTCCTTTTGCATTTTTGTCAAGCCATTAAACAACGTTTAATTTTCCCAAATTAAAAAAACACAAAGCATACAATGCATTATACGTAGAAACAATAACAGAACTGTCTTCACATAAGCAATAATAAAAACGTTTCCTTATTAGGTGACTGAATGCCAACATTGCTCTTTCCTGTGATGCTCATTGTAAAAGTTAAATATTTATTATCTGTTTTACTTGAACAGTACTGCCAAAACCAGTCTTTTGTGTTTTCTTCCTTAGTTGTAGAGAGCTTTAAAATAAATATGGTTTGAGGTAATTTGCCATGTCTGTGTGGGGAGGCAAGATGTGAACGGGTCAGAAAGGGCTGGACATACCAAGGAAGCACCTTGAGAAATAGCACTTTGGGAAACCTGCTCTTTACTCTCACACACAGTAGATTGTTGGGAGGTATTTTTGCAAGGTTTGTACCATTTATACAGGTTGTTCATGTGGCATTTTAAACACGTAAAGTAATGATCTTCTGAGCACATAATCACGGGTTGTAAAACATTAAGAATCCTTAGACACTTTAAAACTCTCATTTTACTAGTTCAAAAGTAATTTGCTACTATGCATTATCTAAGAAGCCTTTGCAATTGTTCTGAATATTCTTGGGACTGAATTTTCTGCTGCTGATCCCTACTGTGTGCAATGGAATGGTGCAGTTTACAGGGGCAGAAATTTTGGCCTGGAATTTTCAATATGATTGTAGGTCTCCCATTCTTCAAAAGCATAGGGATGTTTCACTCTCACATCATATTTAGCATTATCAACTCTTCAGAGAACTATTTATTTTTGAAAACAGAGATGAAAGTGGGTGGAATTGGAATTTTTAATTTCGATTGCTCCTGTTTTTTTCCAAAGTTTGAAGGTAAAGCCAAGCCAAAGATTTGTCTTTGCTCTTGAAACCAAAGCACGGGCTGAGCTGTTTAACCACGGCCATATGACAAAAGAAAAAAAGAAAAGAAAGAGCAACATAAAACTATATTAAAACTTGTTGGAGCCGAAAGAATTAGTATTAGAATATTCTTACTGGCTTTTATTCTTCTTTGGCTCATCCTCTTTATTGCACACAAAATGTTGCCAAAATCAGTAAACAGTCTTCTATCTGAATCCTGGAGCTCTCCTGTTATGAATACTGACATCCTACGTGCTGTATAAATAGTGTGCTTTGGATAAAGTGTGCTGGGAGGCAAAGACCTGTACAGCCTCTAATCTAAGATGAACCTTCAGCTTTATGCAGGGTTAAAGCAGTGCAGTTACCTTTTGACCAGGCTTCATGTTCATGTTGTTGAATCTCATACTGAAGACAAGAGTTCTGGGAGCAGTATCATCAACAGATTGATACCACCTTAGAGAATTTGTTGCTCTGTTAAAAGAATTTTCGTTGCACAACGCAGTCCTTGTAATTAGAGACAGAAGCAATAATATCTATGCTCATTTTCCACCTGCTCTTTGCCTTCTCTTTGATGAGATGAAGAAAAAAAACAGTAAAAAAGTGGCCAATTTTTGATTCATCTGTCGTAGGTTAGGTTTAAAGAGTGCAATTATGTTTTCAGAATTACTACAATTGTTAAATTTTGGCATTGTTTAAACCAAGTAGGTTTTAAGGGTACTTATCTGAGAGGCAATGGTAGCATAAACTTTTGCATTATGGCTGTCAAAGTAACTGCCTGAAATACTGAAGAAAAAATTTCTGTCTCAGCAGTCTGTTTAATCTCTGTATTCTTGCTCAGTGCCAGAGGGCCAAATTCTTACTGTTCTGTAATGCCCATCCAGTCTGCTATGAATTAGACAAAGGTGCAGACAGACAGTATTGACCGTTTTGTAAGATACTCTGACACATGTAAAGGAGAGCTACCAAAATTCAAAATAACATTTTTTTTTAAACATATCTGCACATTTTTAAACTATGGGTCTCGGAACGTATTCCCATAAACCAGACAGAAATCCTTTTGGCTCCTGCTAGTTTCTGCAACAGTAGTCAGGTTCTGTCTGTAAGGTGGTTGGAAATGAGTTGACACTTAGAAATTGAATGTAGGTGGAGTGCAGTCACCTCAGGCAGGAGTTAAGCAATAAGGCTGGAAAAGACAGCATGGTGCCAACAGCATTAGCAGTGTGAACCAGTGGCAGGAACATGACACAGGGACTGCAGCCAGAGATGCCACTGTGCACCTCTGAAAGGAAAATTGCTTGAGTGCCTAAGGTCAAGTATCCAAAGTCATATCCATGCCCTGGTGTATCTTAGTTTCCCAAATGAGGAAGAGAAACAACTTCTGTTTCATGGAAGGGAGATGCTAGATAAACATTCGTGCAAGTTGTCTGGGTTATTTAAGTGCCACAGTATGAATTTAGGCACCCCTGTTTGTCTATTTTTTTTTTTTTTTTTTAATTTTTGGTAGAGCTACTCAAACAAATATGTATCCTCAGCTTACCTGGCAATGAGTTCCATTTTCACAGCTCTATGGAAAAAGTGAATCAGCTTTATTTTCACTTCAAATCTCTCTCAAAAAATGAGAAATTTTTCCACTGGCAGGAGACTCACATTTGCTGGTCAATATGCTCATAAAGCAAGAATGATAGCTTTGCGCAATTTTGTTTAATGAATGAGCCTTCAGATTGCTATAACAAGCTGGCCAGCCAGCCACTGTGTTTGGGAAATGCCAGTGATTTGCTGTAATTTTGGGTGGTGGCTTTTTTGTTTGGTTGGTTTTGCAGTTTGAACACAGTGGGGCTGCTCTGCTCTGGCAGGATGAGGCAGCCATATGTAGCAGTAATAGGTACCAGTATTTCCTTGTATGTAGAAAAATCAGATTTCATCCCATTTGGCAAATAATTGCCTTCAGATGTATCCTTGCAGGATGGGGCAGTCATTTGCACATTATCCTCTCTCATGTTAGGGAAATCAAGTTAACAAAGCCTAGAAAGAACACCTGGTGATGATAATCCTTGCTCTTTCCATTAATTGATCAAAAGCAAGATGAGGGATCTCATCTCCTCAGAAGACCAGATTTTTCAATTTCCTTGTGAAGCCTGATGCCATGTCATTGACCATTTGGCTTTAAATTATTTTTGATTCATATAAAGGTTCTTTTTAAAGATCCACTGAAGAAGGTTGGGTGTAAACAGTCCTTGTATCATGCCTGGCACTTTGCAGAGGCTTGCTATCACTTTCATACACTGCTGCTAAAGATTTAACAAAAATATGCTGCTTTTGATTTACTTCTCTCTCTCACATTTCATAGATGGTACAATAAAATATTTGTCCCGGGAAGTTCAATATGAAAATTTTGGCTGTAATGCAGAATCTTTGAAATAACTCAGATCTATGATCTAATGTACACTCACTTCATGTTTCTCTATTATTATCTACTGTAGAAGTAAGTGCTAATATTTAAACATTTAGAATCTGATTGTGTCATGTTTCTAAATGAAGACTACTTTCGGTGTGTTTTCAAGTTGGGACAGATCTCATGCTACTATTTTATTCAATCTGAATTACATCTATTAAATAGAGAATTACATTTGGTTTAAAAGAGGTAGCTAGTTTGATCCCTTAATGTTAAATGGCAGTGAAGAGAAAAAGGATCACAAATGAATAGCTGATTAATTTAAATTAGTTATAATTCTGTGAGAGGATAAATTTGAATACTTGCATAATGTTTCTCATCTGTTTAACCAAGAAGTTGGGCTAAAAATAAATAAACAAGCAAGCAAAGGAACAACCAAATAGAAACTAAAATAGCAGGCTTTTTGAAGGAAAACAGTTCTTTTTCTTTTGCAGTGACTGTGGTTACAGTCTTTCTCAGTTACTGTGGTTACATGATTTCAAATCTTAAGAAAATAAAGAATTGCAGAGGTATGTGCAAAAACTTCCCTAAACCAGAAACTTAAAAAAAAAAAAAAATTCCAGCAGAAAAGTAGGTTTGGATTTTGATTAAAGAACAAGTCATCCCATCCATTTCAGACCTCTGATTTATGGTAGAACCAGAATTTCCGTATTTCAGAAATCTTGATTTGATATAGAGCTACTTGGCTACTCAGACTCAGGGTAAAAGTTGAAAAAATCTTGGAGTATACCAGTAGATTATATTGGTTATGATTATATTCTTTTCAGGTAAGGCTAAATGGGGGCTAGTGGTCTCTGTATTTTGAATCTTTTTTTTTAGTGGGCTCAGTGCATTTTCAGATTGTTTTCCTTGTGTATTCCAGTGTCTTTGTATATGAAACCACACAGATAAATGCAAGCATCTGTCTGTGATTTATACTTCTTTGTTCAATGGGCATAAATTAATCATTAGGGCTGTGTTGAAGCCGTGAGCTTTTTGAGCCACAGTCATCGGCCCAAGCTCCAAAAGTGCAAAACAGTGATCAGCTGTACATTGAGAGCTCTCTGAAAATGCACACAAGGGGCCTGCAATATTTGGTTCCCACAACTTTTTTCACAAATGAGAGAGAATATGGGTAGGAAAGTTGCCAGCTTCCTCCAGGCTTTGAGAACCCTCATGCTGACGAGTATCTGAACCTAATGTAAATCAAAACATGTGGCGCCAGATGAGTATTCATGCTGTAGTTTAGTCCTAAGTTTTGGTTGCCATCTAGATTTTGGGTCTAAGGTTGAGTGTTTATTAATGTTACCTGTTCCTTACAATCAATACTTGGTCCATGAACAAATATTAGGCTTAACTGGAAACATATGTGCATATGAATATATTCAGCTGAGACCTGATGTATTGTCCTTTGAATTTTGTAGGTATTTTTACATGTATTTTTACTGGGGGAAGCCTGGCCCACATAAATACTCTCAGTTTGATTCAGGTTAATGAACAGCCCTTATGAGAAGCTAGTAGCATGAGCAAATTAATTCTTGCAATTTTTTGTACATTGAGCTGCACTTGATTAGAATTGAGGTTACTTGAAAGTGTGAAGAGGTGGCAGGCAGACAAATTCTTGTAAGAACAGGTGTCCTGGTTTGAAAAAAACCCCAATCTTCTTAAAAAAGATTGATGTGAGATGCCCGTGCTCTGGCATGAGGGGCAAGGAAATGACTTACTGTACACAAAGAGCAGGAAGTTGGCATTCCAAGTGCACTCACCATTTCATCTGCCTCTTCAGAGAATGAATCTGTCATGCTGGAGAATGTTTGGACAAAAGCTGGAAACTGGAAAAATAGAAAGCTATGGAATTACATCTCTCCTTTACTAGAATGAAATAATTTGGAGAATTTTTGTCATTTGTATTAGCTGTGCTTATAGCAGGAACAGAACTGATGGATTCTGGGTAATGAAATTGGTCAGCTGCAGGTAAAAAGCCTGTTAGTATACCTTGAAGGGGCATGTGATGGAGTGATGGAGCCACTGCTGTAGTAGACCATCTTGCCATTCAGTCAACTTGAACTCCTCTGCAGGAAGGGCATAGCTTGAATAAAAATTATCCCACTTCCCACTTTCCTTTCTAAAGTGAGCATTTTGGTCATATGTGGAAATACAATTTGGTGTAATATAAGTGGAATTCCATTCAATGCAACTTGAATACTATGAAAACTGGTTAAAAATAAAAACATATTGTGATCAATTTCCTTGGGGTGTATTAACTTCACTGGTTCAAAGAGGGTTCATCCTAAGCAAATGGATCAAATTCTTATTCTCATGAGATGTGAAATTTCTTGGAGGGTTTAATGAGTATCAGTAGGATGACTATTTATCCATCCTAATGATGAAACAAACTAGAACAAAGCTTCTGTAAATCAGTACTTGAAGTGCGCTCAAACTCGTCTTAATTAACTAGAACAGACAGATGATTTGAGTAACACTGATTAGCAGAGATTTTAATACAATTTAAGTATACTGAAATATGGACATGATTATATTCTGCCTGTATATCTTTCCAGAAACAGGATAGAAGTGCAATATTAACCCTCTGTAATGTTACACTGCCCTCCTCTAGAACTTGCTTATCACTTTTGGAAGTATTTTTGTTCGCAGGTTTCTTGTTACCTGCTTTCTATAGGGGACACAGAGCTTCAAGCCCTAATAAAAGATCCACTTACTCTGGAAACCAGGCTGTCTAAATTGTCCTTTCATGGCCTATTATGATAATGAGAAAAGGAGGGAGAAGGAACCAACTGAAAAAATAATTTCTTGGGGTGGATTCTGTTTGTTATATGTACATTGTGGGGTTAAGGAAATTGGAAGGAAATGTTTGTGTAGTGGCAGGAAATGTTAAAGTACCATACAGATGCCTCTGTAATTTTCTGCAGATTTGACAACTTATTTCTGCAGAAAATACTGAAATTTATATGTAATACAGCTATTTACATTTATGAAAAAAACCAAACAATTCAGACTATTTGTAATCATGAAATTTCATACGTTGGGATAAGTTGTGGTAAGACACAGCAGAATAACTGCTTGAATTTCTGAAATAAAAGGCCTGTTACAAGACTAACAGTATGATTATCCTAACCTACATAATACAGCACTCAGCATTTTAGATGTGCAACAAAAAAATGCACAGTTAAATAGATTATTCAGGATGACTTTTCCAGAAAAGTCACTGCTATTCTCCTCTAGGACATTCCCTAGTAAACATTAATTAACATTGTAGGTAGCCCATCACAGATGAGTAAATGCAGTCTTTAATAAATAAGGATTTACAGTGCTACATCCTGTTACTATTGAGATATTTTTCTTAAAAATTAACTTAATTTAATTTTTTTGATTAACATAAATTTTCTTTTAAAAATTCTTGTAAAGTAACTTGATTTATTGATATCCAGACTGTTTTCTTAGTGAGGACTGGCAAAAAAAAAATCGACCAAAGATTTTATACAAAACATGAAACTTCCCTGAGTTTGTCATTAGCTGAAGTGTGTTTCTTATTGACAGAAGATGCAACATTTCAGCTGGTTGTTTGTAATCGACAGTTCATTCAAAAGGCATCTTAAACCAGAACATGAAAACTGTACTTAGCAACTAATCTTTAAAATGAAAAGGGAAGAAATTGATATAGGAAGTGTAACGTACATTACATCTAAAGCAATTTTTTAAACTCACTTATAGTGGTAAGCAGGAATTTTACTTTGTCATTCAGAAATGGCCATTGGATGGACGGTACAAAGGCTCTTGTGTAAAACCAGGCAAAAAAGAGTATTTCCTTAAATGATTGAAATTTCTGTGTTGAATCAGTAATGCTTATAAGTCTAAAATTAAAATGTAGTTTGGGCAGGAAATGCAGAAAGGTTTATCAACCTGAAATAAATTATCCCAGCTAAGCTATAGCACACTGACTTACACGATAGACTATACAGAAAGGATATTTTTAGCAATGTTTAGCTTTTTTTTTTTAAATAAGATGCTTGGAAAATATCTCTTTTTTCTGTCAAGGTAAAATTGAAGAAACTAAGTGAAATAACAGTGTAAGCACATTACTTGAAAAGAAGAAACTGGAGTGTCAGTGCTTTTCTGTTCCCAGAAGGAATGTTATTGTAGTAACACATTCCATAGAAAGTTCTGTGCATTTTAATGAGTAAGGTATTTATCCCACTTTTATTGTGGCATAGATCCTTTTCCATACTGCTCACTTTATGAACTTCTGGCATCCATCTGTTATGGTTCTAGTTCATAGTTGTTGTCAGATTGTTTGGACAAACTGTCAGAGATTTTCCAAGTTAATGACATTTATCACTGGTTCTCCTGGGAAATGAGCGTTTGTTGACCATGATTCTTCTGACATTACAAAGGCAATTATTTTCAGTGGTATGGTAGCTCTTGTGATAAGAGCTCTTAGCATCACAGTTGCATCTTTCCACTACTCCTGTTGTAAATAATTGAAAGGAAAGTTTGAAAGGGGATGAATGGCTCCCTCAGACAGGAAATCACGCAGAAGATTAATGTTCTGGTTCTGGCAGGCAGGATTATAGATAAGCACTTTAGATCAGTTCTCCTTTAGGTAGGGACAATGTTCTAGTGGGTAAAACAAACAGGGAAGTAGTAATGGTGACACAAATGGTTGTGTCAAGAGTGTACAAAATATTAGACTTCAGAAATTACTCTTTTGGGCCGATGGCCTGATAGCTGACCTGAAGCTCATTAGCCATTGTATGAGGGAGAAAAATGATAAGCTATTCTGCACTTTTGTTGAATGAAATTAATGAATTCTTTTCAGCAGATTTGTAGTAAGACTCAGTCCTTTGGCTTATAGAGAACTGACAGATGTAGTGTATATCTTACTCTTTCTTCCTAATTTGTTAGAAATAATAGAGATTTTATCTGAAAACTAATTTAAGCCCAGTGATAAGTGTTCCTCTGCTTGTTAAAATTTCCCATCTGTAAGGGAAAGATAAGAAATTAAAAGTTTCAAGAAAGGGAAAGTCCTTCATCTTCTTCTTTAAACCTTCCTTTGGTTACTGTCTGCTCTGTTTCCAGTCCCACTTGTGATGTTAAGATCAAGCAGTCTTCTGACTGTCCCTTCTAAAGATATAAGCCATGTTTTCAGCCTTCCTATGACATCTTCCCCATAATTCTCCTTTTTTGTACCTCTGAGATTTAAAACCTGACATAAGGGAATAAAAAGACCAAAAGAAACACGACCTAGTGCAAAAGGTACAAATTTCTGGCTTGAGCAGCAGCTTGTAGAAAATCTTGCCTCAGCACCTAAACCAGTAAAGACCAGTTATAAGTCTAACACTGTCTCCTAAATCACCTCAGCAGAGGCTACTGCACTGGCCCATGAGTTGTTTCCATCAGTAGAAACTGGAGTTTCACAGAAATTAGGGAGTGTAGCTTATGCCCACAGCTGAAACAGTTCATATCTGCTTCTGCACTGGGAATTTTCCGTCACATCCTCTCTGTTCAGATACATTTTGTTTATCTAGATGACCTGACTAGGTGGTCTTTATATTCCAGTGTATTTTCTTAGCAAAGCTGGGAGCATGCAAATGTATTTTTTGTAAAAAGCTGGGCTTTGGGGAGATAAGAATACCTGCACATCTGCCATACTGTGTTGCTAGTTACAAGGACATAAAACAAGAGAAAGTCACAGTAACTAATGGCATGGTCCCAAGATTTATCAGTATGAAAGAGACATTTATTTAGTGGAGTTTAAAGAGTAGTTATTTCCTCTCTCTTGTGCCAGCAGCTTCTTTTTTTCTTGATTGTATACAAAACAAAAAGTGAGCAACAAAGCTAAGTGAGGTGTTTTCTCGTTGTCACAGCTTGTTATTTGATAGTCATCATACTCCAGGTTCACTGAGGGTAAGATTTATTTCGACTACTCTAGGAGGATATTGGTGACAGATTTCTACTTTGTCAAACTATAGTTATCTCTGTGAAGGTTTCAACATGCAAATAATTCCTATTTCCCTTTTTAAAGAGTGCTTCTGTCCCTACTACAGTGATTCTCTAAGTACATTTTGTTATCTAAACACTGGAAATTTGAGAGGTATTCAATCTCTGTTCATGTCAGTGGGTAGACTAAGACAAAAACATGCAAAATCATCAACTTATACCCTGTAGAAATACTGCATGAAACAAAAGAGGAAAAAAAGTCAGCTAAAGACCTCCATCTCTTCCTTGTATAATCAAGCTACCAAGTGATATTCTCTTTTTAAAAATCTTTTACATGGATTGGAAAAGAGCACACTGTTCTGTAAATCAGACCATTGTATAGATGGAATTGTGTGCCATTTAAAGTATGAAGGTGTTTAACTTCCTGCCACCTTTTCCCCTGCAACAGAACTCTTACATGTGTTTTTGGACATTGCATTTGCAAAAAGCTGTCAAGGAGCAGTAGTATTCTGGACATGCTGAGTGAATTTCTGTTGATGCCTGTAATTTGCAAATTTTCTGAACTCTGTGGATAAAAGAAAACAATATTATCCTGGAAATGAAACTTGTTAAAATGCACTAGAACATTCAGTCAGGATTCAACTTGTTCTTTGTGCACTGAATATTAAAAATCAAAAAGTAATTCCTTTAACTGGTTTGAAAGAAGAGCATATATTACCCACATTTTTTTCAAGTTGTGACATTAAAATGACTGTTCTTTAACTGAAGACAATCTCTTATTGAACAAAATTCTACTAGGTTGAAATTTTCCTGTTAATAATTTGAATGTCTGTAGAGTGCTTAATATTCTTGTTTTTCAAATATTTAATATTTTTTTTTCTTACTGGATAGTTTGGGAATTATACAGAATTGTATTTTTTAACAATCTAAATTTCACATGATAGGTGACTGGTTTTAATGTCCCTGGCAAAATAATGGCTTTAATGGATAGTCTTTCTTATTTACTGTCTCTGAAGTTTCACATGTACCAGTTTATCAGTGACCAAAAATCCTCAGCAGGGGTGTTATTTTACTGGTTGGTGTAAACTGACAGGCCTTCTCAAGCTCTGTGGTTTCTGCTCTTTCCCTCTTGCCTCATAGTTTCCTGTAAAGGCTGAGAAGGTATAGATATGTAAGTTTTTCACACATTCTGAAAGATTTTGGACATACTGATTACATGACCTAAAAATGTATTCTTCTCATGGGTCTTTGCTCTCCAGAGCAGATGATACGTTGCCAATACCAGAATCACCAGAAAAGAACGTGGAAGAATTCTCACTGTGCTGAGAGGTTGTTTCAAAACTGTAAAGAATGAGCAGAATATAAACATCCAGATGAATATCTAGATGAATAATTCATTAAAGGAATCTTAAGCAGTTGGATTTTTACTATTCTCTCTGAAAAGAATCCGTACATTAGGGACTGTGGAGTGCATGAGGGTTTTTTTAAGGTCACAAAGTATTTGCTTGTCCATAGATTATATCAAGTATAGGAAAAATGGTGTTCAACATATTAGTACTATAAAATGAAGCAGCTGCATGAAAAGGAAGCTAAAGTTTCTAACAATGTATAGCCTAAACCAATGTAGCTGGTGTTTGAGCTGTAGCAAGCCTTCACAAAGAAAATCCTTATATGAAATCAAAGAAAGATAGAAAATCTGTTTGATAAATCGAGTGGGCTCTTTCCATCTATCTTCTTCAATACTTTTTCTTCTCCATCCAAAAGCATCGTCATGTGATCAAGAACTTCAGTCAGCCCTGGAGGAAGCAAAACAGCCCCAGAAGGACAATGTGTTCATTCCAGAGTGTGCTCAGGGTGGCCTCTACAAACCAGTGCAGTGCCATCCTTCCACAGGCTACTGCTGGTGTGTTCTGGTGGATACGGGGCGTCCCATTCCCGGTACATCAACAAGGTAAGGGAGTACATGTTCAGTGCTCTAAAGCTGCCCTAGTGTCCCTGGACTATTATGTAGATTTCTATTGCTGGTGGAATTACGTCGTATAGGTTTCTTCCACTATAAATTGAAATATTTTGAGACATCAAAAATTAAGGCTAGATGGCCGTGGAGAGTTTCACTGCAATGGCACAGGCAGTTTGCCATCCTAGCCTTCTTCTTTACTCCTATTTTGTGCTGGGAATCCAAGGCTTGGAGCATATAATGAATAATCCCAGAGGAAATTTCACACTCCTTATCCTGAATATAAAAGAGCCAAGTAAGATGATCTGTGACCACATCCAACCTTAGAAATGCTTAGTTATTTTACCAGCAATCTCCTCAACTATTTCATATGATGGGCTTAGATGGAACAACTCCTTGGGAACCCATAGAGAGGAAATATCATTTTAGTGTGTTATTAATAGAAGGTTGGAGTTCAGTCATCTCAGCTGAGCCAGATGCATGGTAAAGTATTGTGAGCCACATAGTGCAGATGTAGGCAAAGCACATATCAGGTTCCAAAGGATGTTATTTGGGTTGGTTATTGAGGTTTTGGCCCTTGTAGGAATGCTATAGAAGCTCATATAGAGCTGGCAGGCAGTATGGGCATCTTGATGCAATCATAACTCTTTTATAACTTAGGCAAAAACTTTTTTATCATTTGCATAAGGTTTGTGAAAGAAACATGCCTTATAAGCCACTTGCTGTAAAATAGTATATTGTTGGAGAGAACTTTTTCACGTGTTCTTGAAGTGCTGCTTTGTTGCTAGCTGTTTATACCATAGTCTAGACTATGCCAATTACAGTGCCATCTGAAGTGGACTTGATGATCTTAGAGATCTTTTCCAACCTTAAGGATTCTTTGATTTTATTATTTAAAGTTGCTGTTGATCAACTGTTTCTGGCATATTGATGTCCATAAATGATCAAAACATAATAGTCTACATTTGATCCTAAAACTGTAGGATCAGTATATATATTGTGTGAGGATCTAAAGATGAGTTCTAGAGATTCCAGATACTTAGTTTTATGCTCTTTCTCTGTTCTCCACCCCCAGGTTTGTTCACTGTTTCTTCTTTTTAGTGCTAATCCTTCTTTGAATTATCAGTTTAAATAATTTTATTTCCTATTCTCTAATTTGAGTCTAAATAATATTCTTGTGCTCATCAAGCAGTGTGGCTTCTGCTTCTGCTGTGATCTTGTTTTTGTTGGCTTTTGGTGGGGTCTTTTCTGTTTTTTGTTTGGTTTGGTTTCTTGTGGATATTTGGTTTGTGTTTTTTTCAGAGGGGGTTTGTGGGGTGGTT